>JAPFBE010000998.1:0-16914 GCA_034336665.1 Luscinia megarhynchos
TAAGATTAGTGTTTGTCCTGGGTCAGTGTTATGACTACTCCTCTCCCTGCCACCCCTGTTGTAGCAGCTGCTGCCGCCTCCCGCCCGGGGCGGACCCCGTGCCTGGGGCTGCTGCTGTCTGCTGCTTTTAGCTGCTGCTGCTGCTGGCCTGCTGCTGCTGCTTTGCTGCTGCTTTGCAGCTTTGGCTGCCGCTTTTTCCCCTAGCTTTGCCCCCAGCTTCTCCTGCCCCCAGCTGCTCCCCTTTTCTCTCTCCCTTCTTCCCCTCATCCCGAAGATCTGCACGGCTCCGGACGGAGGGATCTGAACATCGAGAGACTGCGTCTGGAAGCCTGCCACAGAAGCTTTGCACCCTTCCCAGCAGGGACTGGCTGAGCTTCGTCCCATCCTCAGCTCACCCCTTGATGAAAAGCGTTTTTGTGTCATCTGGGGATTGTTCTTTCCTGGTGTTGGGGAAGTGTTTTGTTAAAATAAAACAAGTTTTCCACTTTTTCCCTCGGAGGGTTCTTCCCGAACCCGGTAGTGAGAGGGGAAGGAGTTCTGGGGGTTTATTTTTCCTAGGGGGACTCGCTTTGTGAGATATCTCCCCGTAAAATTTGTCCTAAACCAGGACAAATCTTGGCAGCCAACGTGGGGCACAAGGGAGAGTTGTTCCTAACTGCGATGGGCCCATGATGCCTCAGGCCACCAGGGTAGAGATGCCACCTATAAGTGGGCACGAGACCGAGGGGTGGATCTTACCATGGACAGCATAACACAGGTTATCCATGACTGTGACACCTGCGCTGCCATCAAGCAGGCTAAGCGAGTGAAGCCTCTCTGGTATGGTGGACGTTGGTCCAAGTACAAGTACGGGGAGGCCTGGCAGATTGATTACATCACACTGCCTCAGACTTCGCCAGGGTAAAGCGTTATGTGCTAACCATGGTGGAAGCCACCACCGGCTGGTTGGAGACCTACCCTGTGTCCCATGCTACTGCCCGCAACACCATCTTGGGCCTGGAAAAGCAGGTCCTTTGGAGGCATGGTACCCCCTGAAAGGATTGAGTCAGACAATGGGACTCATTTTAAAAATAACCTCATCAACACCTGGGCTAGGGAACACGGTATTGAGTGGGTGTATCACATCCCTTACCATGCACCAGCTGCGGGTAAAGTGGAGAGGTACAATGGATTGTTGAAGACCACCTTGAAAGCATTGGGTGGGGGGTCTTTTAAAAACTGGGAACAACATCTAGCAAAGGCTACTTGGTTAGTTAACACCAGAGGTTCCATCAACCGAGCAGGTCCTGCCCAGTCTGACTCCCTTAATATAGTGGATGGAGATAAAGTCCCAGTGGCCCAAGTTAAAGGTTTGTTAGGAAAGGCAGTATGGGTTAATCCTGCCTCGAGTACAGGCAAACCCATTTGTGGGATTGTCTTTGCTCAAGGACCAGGATGTACGTGGTGGGTAATGCAGAAAGATGGAACAACACGATGTGTACCTCAGGGAGATCTGATTGTGGGGTAAGACAGAAGGAATAACGTAAGTGTTGAAGGCCTGAGTAAGTAAAATGAGAGGAAACGTGTAAGTGTTGAAGGTTTGAGCAAGTAGATGAAAGCTTTTACATTGTATAGTGGTGTATATATCCCAATCGTGTGTCAATGTTCACGATGTGGGATATAGGGGTGGAATGTCCTGGGTCAGTGTTATGACTACTCCTCTCCCTGCCACCCCCCTCTGTCTGCACGGAGCTGCTGCCGCCTCCCCCGCCCGGCGGGCCCGGCTGCTGGGCTGTAGCTGCTGCTGCTGCTGCTGGCCTGCTGCTGCTGCTTTTGCTGCTGCTTTTGCCGCTTTGGCTGCCGCTTTTTTCCCCTAGCTTTTGCCCCAGCTTCTCCTGCCCCCAGCTGCTCCCTCTTTCTCTCTCCCTTCTTCCCTTCATCCCGAAGATCTGCACCGGCTCCGGACGGAGGGATCTGAACATCAGAGACTGCGTCTGGAAGCCTGCCACAGAAGCTTTGCACCCTTCCCAGCAGGGACTGACTGAGCTCGTCCATCCTCGCTCACCTTGGTGAAAACGTTTTGTGTCATCTGGGGATTGTTCTTTCCTGGTGTTGGGAAGTGTTTTGTTAAAATAAACAAGTTTTTTCCACTTTTTTCCCTCGGAGGAAGTTCTTCCCGAACCCGGTAGTGGGAGGGGGAAGGAGTTCTGGGGGTTTATTTTCCTAGGGGGACTCCTTTGCGAGATATCTCCCGTAAATTTGTCCCAAACCAGGACAAGGGACAAGGCGGTGCTGGCACAAGAGAACGCTGCCCTGCAAGCCCGACTGGCAGCCGCAGAGCGGAGCCTACGAGGCCTTTCTGAGCAGCTGGCAGAGGCCAGGTAAAGGCAGGAGGGGATCCTGGGTGGGACATTATTGAAGGTGTGAAATTACAAAGGTGGTAAGCGTTACGTCAGGATTTACTGCCTCCTGTGTGCTCTCCAAATATTTCTCAGATAGAGGTGATGAGACATGAGGAAAAAGGATTTTGTGACCTGGAGGTTATTTTTGTGGCTCTTACATGGAAATGTTGTGAGTAGGACACTGATGCTTCAAGTAACGCTGGAGAGTCATGCTGAAAATCTTGAGACCCTTCTCAGCTTACTCTTATGAAGCATGGTGCACGATCTAGATTTCCTTACAAGCCACAGCAGCAGAAGGGAAAGGTCGTGAGATTTCTCAACAGTCTCTGGGGATTCTTGCTGAGCACTGATCCCTGCTCAATTGTTCACCCACCTCTATAACCTATCAAGCTCACTTTGGATGGTCCCTCTTCCTTTTTAAAGACTGCCAAGATGTTTGGGCACAGCTGGTTCACTTAGTATTTACACAAAAGTAGCAAGTGTTCTTGTTTGTGGCATTCCAGTGTTTTAAATGAGAGGATACTTGTCCTGCTTCCAAGATAGTTCTTGCTCAGATAAAAACCTGGTTCTGGTTTCTTATTCATGCTAGTGGAGGGAGGAGGGAATTTTCATATATGGTTCAGTGCATTCATTTAGTCCCTTTTCCTAAGAGAGCTACTTACAAAGTATCTCTACGTGCCATATGAATGGCAGTAAACATTGATGAGTCAGGCAGGAGAGCACTGTGTTCTGTGCACCTGCAGAGTGACTTGGAAGTGCTGATGAGCTCAGGGCTGTGAGCAGAGGCTGGGCTTTTACTCATTGGCAGAGACTTTATGGGCACAGCCACCCATATCAGGCAAGAGCAATTGGAGTTTTGGCTGCTGAGATCAAAGGCAGCTGGGCATTCTCTGCTGGGCTAGATTATGACTGCCTAATCACCTGGAGGGGCCTGCTTTGCTACTTGAAGTGGTAGAAATAGTCTTGCTATATCTGAGTTTCCTTGCAAGCCATTTTCCGTACTCAGCTGTAGAGCTCTTTAGGCACATCTTCCGGTAAAACTGCTTCTGTGTGCCAGGAACAATTTCTCTTCATCTTCTTAACTGGTAGGTCAGAGAAGGAGAGCATGCAATGCAGCCTGCTGGAGGCTCAGCAGCACGTGTCGGAGCTGGAGATGGCCAGGAGCCGTCAGGAAGGCCAAGTTGTTCAGCCACGCCGGTCAAGGAGGTGATGCTGGGTGAGAGCCTCGTGCGCTTTGTTTCTGGTGATCGTCCTGCCCAGTGCGGCTGCTCCAAAGCCAGCTCTGTCCACAGGGCTTCCGAGGAGTGAAGGAGCTGGGGGCAGGTCCCTCCTTGCCTGGAACTGAAAGAGTTTAAGTTCAGCAGGGTCCTCTGCCTGTGTAGTGTCTGTCTGCTGCCATTTGTCATGTTTGAAGAGGATGTGAAGGTCCTTCAGCGTGAGCTGCAAGCTGTAAGATCTTTCAGCAAGCAGCAATGTGAAAACATGGCTGAACAGCTCCACTGGGCAGAAGAGCAGTGCAGCAAGGCTCTCAGACTCTAGCAAGCTGCTCAGGAGGAAGAAAAAAGGAAGCTGGAAAAACTGGTAGGACTCAATATGCACCTGAATTTTTCAGGCAGGCTTGGTGGGCTGGCTTAGCAGAAGAGCAGGCTGAGTAGGTGGCATGGCTGCAAGCCTTTGCTGTAGGCCACACGTTGTTGGGCCAGGCAGCAGAGGGCTTCAAGGGCTCATATTTGAGAGCCTGAAAAACCCCAGAGGATGGTGCTGGGCCAGTCAATGCAGCCACGGTTTCAGATGGGCATAAGCCAAGTTACCCAGGAGGCTGGGTGGTCTCCAGCCAAAGCAAGGCAGCCAAGGGGAAGGATCTTGCTCACAACCTCGTGCCATGCAGCAGACTGCTGAGCTTGCTGCCAACTGCAGTCCCAGAAACTGGATTCCTTGCTTGCTCTCCTTTCATGGTGGACAGAGGTCTTCCCTTTGGGCTTTAACCATATGAAACAGGTCCCATGTTGTTGGTGTTTCAGCTGGAGGCCTGTCTTGTGACTAGGGCATCTGGATGCTGGGCTCCTCACAGGCCTGCCTTCCACCTGGAGCTTTTCCTTCATCCAAGGACATAGGGACTTTGAGCACAGAGCCTCTGAGAATAGAAATCCCAAGGAGAGAGGGGCCAGGAAGCGGGAAGCTAACAGAGTGGGGAAGGAACATGGCATCTCCTTTCCTTTCACCTGCTGATCATCCTCCTAAGTTTCTTGTTGGAACAGGAGGGCACAAAGTCACTACTGTGCACTCTTCAGTTGGGGGATGTGGGAGGGATGAAACTTTCATTTCCTCCTTTGGGGAGTTTGACTGGAACTTGATCTGGAAGTGTCTTGTTCCTAAGGGTTCGCCTTTGAACTGCGCTGTCTGGGGCATCTTTGCCAGCCACCTTTCTGACACAAAGAAATTTCTTTGTTCCAGATGGATGCAGGCCATGTCTTCAAAGCTGCCCCTGCAGCAGCATCCTCCAAAGAAGCCTCCTCTCCACAGCCTGAAGATCTGAGCACCAGCAGTTTGCCCAGCTCAGGCCAGGAGGCAGAGCAGTGGCGCCAGGAGTGAGAGGAGCAGTGCCTGGAGCTGCTGAGTACGTCCTGTGCATTTCTTGTGTGATGCAGCAATGTGCTAAAATGATTCTTTGTCTTTTTCCTAATTACTTAAGATCGGACAAAGTACCTTTAGCATGGATGGAAAAGGATTACAAAAGAGGCTTTTCCTTTTCTCAGCTTTATTCTATGGTGATGGCATGGCCCTATGGAGGAAAGAGGAAAGAGAGAGAGAGATCCCTCCTGGGACCTCTGTCTTCAGGAGAGGGAATGGGGAGTGGCTTTGGCTAGCAGCCAATGGGATAAGGATACAGTGGGATAGCGTCAGGAACTCCTGGTAGGGTACAAGGTCACAGGGAAAGGTCACAGGAAGGGGGACATGAACCAGGAGCTAGCCGGAAGGAGATGGCCAGGTTTGCTGATTCATTCCTTATACCTCATTTATTGAATTACAACATCTCCCCGTTTTTTGTTTTTTATGTAGGGGGGTGATATTAAACTAATTCTAGTCCGAATTTATTATTTTGACCACAATTTGTGATAAATGGGAGAATCAGATTGCTTTATATTTGTCATTTCTATATGATTGTTCCCTGAGGTAGAAGGAATTATACCATTAATGGCCTTAAATATTAAATAACGTATGATCCCAAATGCCAATGCTACAAGGAAAAGAATAACAACGAACAACATAACAGTTTTGACTATGGAAGTCCACCACCCAGAAAATCCCCAGCCTTTAAACAGTTCATAAAACCAGTCTTCTGATTCTTGTTTCACTTGTCCAATTAGGTGTTTCATATCTCGCAGAGCAGCGTGGACATTAGGAGCTTTTGAAGTCAGGTTCATGCAGCAAAGTCCTTCAAACTCCTGGCATTCATGTCCATGTAGTAATAGGAGGAAATCTATTGCAGCACGATTTTGGAGTGTTGCCTGCCTGGTAACTTCATCTTCTAGGAGGGAGCTGATGGCAGTTGAAGTTAAATTTCCAGGTGACCTAATTCACCCAGAGCTTTAGCTGCTGCAACCCATGGAAGAAATACAGACACAGCAATTCTTTTTGATTTAGCCCAATGGAAAATTTCTGCATCACAATTTGGGTCCAGATTATCAGCACTTCTCTTTTGTATTTTATTACCTGATTTGCTTTTATGTGTCCAATCACTAATTAAGGTTTTGTTGGGTGCTAACAAGGACAACCGCCCTATAGTACATGGTCCCCCCAGAAGATTAGAAGGAATCCCAGCCCACGCCCGGTCCCCACAAATTAAAAACAATCCCTTTGGTAGAATTTTGGGACTTGAATGAACTGGATCTTTAGCTGGAATATGACTTAAGCTAGTACACCACTTGGTGGCCACAAATTCCTTATGAAATTGTCGGATGAGATGAAAACCTTTAGTGTCAGTGAGTGTTGGATAATCTTTAAAATGAATGCAGTATGTTGCTGGGTAGGAACCAAGCAGTTCTAACTCTTGGGGTTCCTGGTCCGCTTTGGGCAATTTTGGCAGCAGATCCTTTAAAGGATTACCTGTGACCTGTGCTGAATGCTTAGGTGATATAGTGAATGGTTCAGGTGTTTTATTAGGCATGTCTATGTCAAAGCTGCCTAAATACTCACTAACTTTAAGTGGGACTCCTACCAGGCAGGTGAACATAGGGTCTGTTGCTGCTGCAGTGGACAGGCATATGTTTTCCTGTTTGAGTGTCTGTGCCAGGGTTACCCAGATGTTTTGACGTGGCTGAGGGACGATCCATGCAGCTGCAAAACTGTTGCAGGCTAACAAGAAGACAACTTGGATGGGGTTCCACACAGGGTTAACTGGAGGGTAGCTTTTTTCTAAAAAGTAAAACAAACATTTTAAAATATGTTATAAGTCTCTGTCTGAGGGTATTCCTTTTCTTTTGCGGTGTCTTCTTTTTGAAGCAATGCTTACTTGCTTCTCATCTTCTTCTGCTGTAGCTGGGGTTTTAGGAAGAAAAGGTTTTACCCACTTTTGGGGAATCCATCGAGGTCCTGAGGGAGTTGATACACATGCATAACCTCTTCCCCAGGTTACTAGCTCATAGGGACCTTTGGTTTTCCATGTTTCTGGGTTCCTAATCAAAACTGGTGGATGCTGAGATAATTTAAACTGTTTACTGCTGTTAAAATGATGAACCACTGGAGGACTCATATTTTCAAATGAACAATTTAAGAAATTGATTGTAAACAAAGCTTTACAGAGCTTTTGCTGGGGAGACATCCACACAGTTGAACTGCTTTGTCTAGCTAAAACTTGTTTGAGTGTCTGGTGTGTGCGCTCAATCACAGCTTGGCCTGTAGGGGAGTGTGGGATGCCTGTCTTATGATTCACTCCCCACTGCTGGATGAATTCCAGGAAGTCCTTGGATGTGTATACTGGGCTATTGTCTGTTTTTATTTCTCTAGGGATCCCCAAAACTGAGAAGGCTTGTACTAGGTGTTGTTTTGCATGTACAGCCTTTTCCCCTGCATGAGCGGAGGCATAAACGGCACCTGAATATGTGTCTATACTCACATGGACATATTTGAGGCGTCCAAAACTAGGAATGTGTGTGATATCTGTTTGCCACACCTCACAGCTGCCAAGGCCCCGGGGGTTAACCCCATTACCCAGCGATGGCATGGCCTGGAGCTGGCAGTTGGGACAGGTGGCTACTATAGCCTTGGCTTGACTCTGTGTTAGCTGGAATTGACGGACCAAACCTGGTACATTCTGGTGGTATTGCTGGTGGCTCAGCTTTGCCTGTTGGAAGATGTCAGGAAGGCATGCCTTTTCTGCTGGAGCTGCAAGGGTGTCTGCCATGCGGTTCCCTTCTGTGATCTCACCTGGCAAATCCATGTGTGACCTCACATGCATCACATAGAAGGGATGTTCTCTGTGTGAAACCAAATAGATTAGTTTGGACAGCAGCCTAAAGAGCTGCTCATTATCAATGTCTTTGAGCACTGCCTGCTCCGCTCTGGATACTACCCCAGCAACATAAGCCGAATCTGTTACCAGGTTAAGAGGCTCTGAGAACTTTTCGAAGGCTCTCACAACTGAAGCCAGTTCTGCAATCTGGGGTGATCCGTCCACAAACTCAACATCAGCTTCCCAATGCTGAGTCTGGGGATTTCTCCAAGTCATCACCGACTTATGGGAGGACCCCGATGCATCTGTGAACACTGTGAGTGCCTCGAGCGGTCTCCTGCTCCTCTTTTCACGAGGTATGAGGTGAAATTTCTCATTGAACAACTTATGAGCTGGGCTGTGAACAGATATCTGTCCACTGTAGCTGTCCAGAGATATTTGGAGGCTGGCATTGCTCTGCAGCAAATGCTCAAACATCTCTTTTGTTAACCTTTCAGGAGAATTCTTTCCCTCTCCAGAAAGTTTAATTGGCAGGTGTATGCATGTGAAATCAGATCCAGACAGCTCACGCAGCCTCATCTTTGCTTTTTGAATTAACTGCGCCATCAGCTCCTGCGGTTGTGTAATAGTTTTGGATCTTTGGTGGGAGAGGAAGACCCATTCTATTATTAAGAGTGAGTCTCTCTGCCCTTCAATCCACTGAAATATTAAACCATGTAAGTGTGGCAGTTTTCCCAAAACAATGAATTTGAAAGGCAGTTCAGGTTGATAGCGGTGAGCCTGCCTTTCAGACAGAGCTTTCTGTACCTTTTCAATTGCAGCTTTTGCCTCAGGTGTCAGTTCCCTAGGAGAAACCAGCTCTCTCTCCCCTTTCAATAAATTGAAAAAGGGTTCTAAGTCCTCATTAGTGAGGCCTAACCAAGGTCTTACCCAATTCAGAGATCCACACAGGGAATGGAGATCTGCTAAAGTTTTAGGGTTACAATTAATTTCTAATTTCTGTGGAACAATGGTCCTGGCAGTGATCTCTAGGCCCAGATACTTCCAAGGTGGCATCCTTTGAACCTTGTCATCCTGTAATTGAAATCCAGCAGAGGTTAAAACTTTAACTACTAGGTCAAGCGTGTTTTGGAGGATGGAGTTATCAGGAGCACACACCAGCATATCATCTATGTAATGCAAAATTATGGCTTCCCTTCTCTGTGCCCGCACTGGAGACAACAATGAAGCTACATACCACTGACAGATAGCAGGACTACACTTCATGCCCTGTGGAAGCACTTTCCAGCGGTATCTCTTCATTGGAGCCTCTCTGTTCAATGATGGTACTGAGAATGCAAACCTGGGAGCATCTTCAGGGTGTAATGGGATATGGAAAAAACAATCTTTGATATCTATAACTGCCAATTGCCAATCTCTAGGTAACATAGTTGGAGAAGGCATCCCAGGTTGAAGAGATCCCATGTCTTGAATTACTTTATTTATTCCCCTAAGGTCATGTAATAATCTCCATTTGTCTGTTTTTGTTTTTTTTATTACAAAAATTGGAGAATTCCAGGGGCTTGTTGTTTCTACTATATGACCTCTTGCCAATTGTTCATCTACAATTTTTTGAAGTGCCTGTAACTTCTCCTTTCTTAACGGCCACTGTGTTGTCCAGATAGGTGTGTTACTTAGCCATGTTAGCTTCTGGACCCGGCACTCCACGGTGGCCGCTTCTAAACATCCTGAGGAGTTTTTGGAATTATCATTTTAACTCCCCATTGTGACATGTGACATTGTGACACAAGGGACACTTATAATCTATTACAAACGGACGAACACTGGCCAATTTGCCATCCAGTCCCTCAATTTGTACAATGCGTTTTGATATTTGTGCTAATTTAACACTTTCTATGCCCTGAATTTGCCCTGCAACAGGTTGCAATTCCCAATGTGAAGGCCACATCTTTTCAGGTATTATGGTTACATCAGAGCCTGTATCCAAAACACCCTTCACATGTAGATGGTCTGATCCATGTGTCATGTTGCATGCTAGAGAAGGCTTTTCCTCCTTCACTGTCTCTTCCCAGTAAACTTCTGGTGACTTATTATCTGCTGTGATATTTGCTGGAATAGGAAAAGCTTGGGCCAGTACTTGCCCCTCACCCAAATAGAAAGGTGCTTGTGGACAACGAGCTAATATGATAACACCAGATATTTTCCCCTTAATGATCATAGGAGCTATTTCAATTTCTGAAGGTGTGTGTGCTATGTCTCCCACAACAAAATACTCACTCTCCATGTGGCAAACCGTCATATCAATTAAAGGACTCGAGATGTCCACTGTAATGATGGTCCACTCAGCAGATCTGAAATGAAAACCTTTGGTAGTCTGTAGCCTAATACGGCCACAGAACTGCCTGACTTTGTGAAGAGAACATTTAACATTTACATTATCTGTTATACCCACATTGTCCATCCCATCCTCCCCCCTTGCTTTTAAGAGAGAGGCTTTTGCTACAGTATAGCCTGCAGAATTTATATCCTGGCGCTCTATGGTGTTTATGGCAGGCCCGCGCCTCAGTTCTAGTTTTTTTGTTTGTTGATTTTGTTCTGTTTCCTGCTTTGAGGACAGTCCCTAGCAAAATGTCCTTGCTGCTGACACTGGAAACAGGTGTTCTGCTTTAGCTGCTGCGATGATAACTGCGGCTTCTTCATTTGCGGTGGATCAGGTGCTGGAGGCTCAGGAGGTGTTGGACTAGGCATCCTCTCAGGAGCACTGAACAATTCTGCTTTCCGGGTGCAGGCTTCAATCATCTGTGCTAGGGTTGGTTCTGGGTACAGGGGCAGGCTTAGAATAACTCTGTGACAGGCTTCATTGGCGTTTTTCTCTGTTAATTCCTTAATCAGTTTTGCCTGCATGGCTGGATTCTGTACCTGGCGTTCCACCTGTGTCTTCAAACTGTCTATAAAACTCAAAAAATTCTCAAAAGAATATTGTTTAATATTGACATAACTAGTAGTTACTTCAACCGTTGGCAATTTGATAAAAGCCTGTTCAGCTACCTCACAAACTTTATCCAAAATAAATTTAGACAATAACCGAGTTTGTTTTTCTGGGCAATGTATTTCCCCCTCCCCACATAAATGATTTAATGTAATTTCATTATCATCAGAGTCTTTGGAATGTTCAGGATTTTTGTGAAGCTCTGTTAAAAGACTGCTTAAAGAACGTTTCCAAACATTAAACCACAATTCATATTCAGCAGGGGTTAGCAAACACCTGAAAAGGTCTTTTAAATCATGTGGAACTAGTTCATTTGATGTAAAAGTTGCTCTCATCATTCCCTGAAATATTGCACTTTGCCTCTCAAACTCCCTTTGTACCTTGCAAATTTCTTTTTTATCTTGGTATGGTAATGGTTGGTAGCTTCTTTTACCATTCTTTTTACCTAAATAAACAACTGGTGCTGCTTCAAAAACCTGATGAGATTCAGGGTTAATCAGTGAGTTAGGGGTTAATTGTTTCTGTGTCTCTGCGGACTGCATCTGTGTACCTGAGACACGTGCTTCCCCTCTCCCTCCCTCTGCGGCTGCACTCCCGGAGCTTCCATTGTTCTGTGTCCCGGTGTTAGAAAAAGCATTAGAAAGCGGTATAGCTTGGAAAAACGGGTTGCAATAACCAGGAAGATATTGAGCAGAAACGGGAGTTGGATGCAGGAACGGATTATTGGAAGAAAAAGGCATAGTATTAGAATTCACTACAGGTTTTTCCCCTTGCACTAAAGAAGGGCGATTTTCTAAACTAGGTTGCTGAGAGGGCAATAGCGACAGAGGGGGGTACAATGGTAAGTTTGTAGCAAATTGTTCAGGAGATTCGAATTCTGTGTATTTTGGAGGAACCTTAGTATTCGTAGTTTCTGGAGGTATTTCTGATTTCTCTTTTAATTCAGGGACAGGAGGTTCCGAATTAGGTAAAGAGGGTTGTAAAGAATTTTCCTGCGGTTGATTTTTGTTCTCTAATTGTGATAATTGTTTGTGAATATTTAAAAATATAGGCAAAAATAAAGCAACAGTGGTATCGCCTTTCTGTATTTTAGAAGTTAATAAATCTCCAACACTGTCCCAAAATAAAATAGATTTGATATTTTGCTTTTCAAATTCCGTAACTTCTCGAGACAACCAGCTAACAAACTTTCCAATTAGTTTCTTAGAAATTACAACATGCTGTGCATCTAACATTTCTTTAAGCTGAGAAATAATACTCTTTTGTTGTGCTGAAACATTCCCCCCCATTTCGATGTTATAAAAACAAAATGCACAATTCCCTGTCTTTTGCAGAAAAGTTACACAATAGCAGTCCGTTTGCAAAACCCAGGTGGGGGTGCTGGGCTTTATTACTACACGTGGTTACCCGTAATGGCCACACAGGACAGTCCTGGGGGAATCCCACTTCAGGGAAAGCTCCGGCGCCCGTGCGTACACCAATACCGCAACACACGCCAGGCAGAGCTGGCTGAGCACGTGTACTGCCAGGCGGGATCGCAACACCGCCCACGCGCTCCCCGCTCCACACTGGAACTGCCGCCGCTGCCACCCGCGGGATACCAACCTCCCCCCACGAGTCTGAGCTAATCCGTCCAAAAACCCCCCTCCCCTGTACCTCGGGGCTAACGTGGGATTACCTTTCTTAGACGGAGTGCGGTCTCACCAGTAACTCTGCAAAAGTTCCGATCCAGAGACGGCTCCTCCAGGTCCGCGAAGAAGTTGTCCGTCTCACCCTCCCGCGTTTGGGGCTGGTAAACAGCTCCAATCACGGAGGTAGTCGATCAACCTAACCGGCCTGTAAAGTCCTAAAACTGGGACTCCAGGCAAAATGGGGTTTAAAATCAAGCCCCACGGTCAGGCGCCAACTGCTAAAATGATGCTTTGTCTTTTTTCTAATTACTTAAGATCGGACAAATTATCTTTAGCATGGATGGAAAAGGATTACAAAAGAGGCTTTTCCTTTTCTCAGCTTTATTCTATGGCCATGGTATGGCCGTATGGAGGAAAGAGGAAAGAGAGAGAGATCCCTCCTGGGACCTCCGTCTTCAGGAGAGGGAATGGGGAGTGGCTTTGGCTAGCAGCCAATGGGATAAGGATACAGTGGGATAGGGTCAGGAACTCCCGGTAGGGTACAAGGTCACAGGGAAAGGTCACAGGAAGGGGGACATGAACCAGGAGCTAGCCGGAAGGAGATGGCCAGGTTTGCTGATTCATTCCTTATACCTCATTTATTGAATTACAACAGCAATGTGTTTTGTGTTTGCCTCAGCATGAGCTGTGCCACGTATTCCTGCTCGCTTTGGTGTCAGACAGACATTTTGGACTCCCTACAGAAGTTGTTGTTGAGCTTCAAGGCAGCCAGGGAGCACTTGGGGCACTCCTTTTGCCTTTGAGGGCCGCTGGGAATGGGTGGGCTTTGCCTGTGCTTCCCTGTGCAGCAAAGGCAAAAGCTTGGATTGTTTCCCGATCAGCAGAAAGCTGCAACACAGAAAATGACCCAGTGGATGTGTGTGTGCTAGTCTGGCCAAACTGATCAGAATAGTTGGCTTCCTAGATGTCCCTTTATCCCCTGATTTGTCACCAGTCATTGGAGACAAAATGCTTCAGGGCAATTGAGTGACTGTGGGGCTGCTTTCACACTGGTCTTGGTTTTCTGACTGGTAGTATTTCTACAATTCCTTCTGTTGTTCATTTTGATAGGAATACTACATTTTGGTTAGCTCGACCACTTTGAAAAGAACATCAGGTGACAGCACAAATAACAGAGGAAGAGGTCTTTTTAGTACGCCCCAAATGTTAAAAAATCTTATTCTTAGAACAATCCCTAGGAATTAGAGAGGAAGATGTCTTTTCAAAGTGCACCAGAAGAAGAAAAACTGGATACATTTTTTACAGTCCCTCTCAGATATGCTGGTGGAATGCTTAGGAAATGCATCAAGGGGAAACATCTATGTGGCACGGTCAGATAAAACTGCCCTGCAGGCAATTCTCAGGAGCAAGCCTGCAGCCCCTCTGCTGCATGTTCCTCTGGTACCAGGCACCTTGTCACAGCTCATGCTCAGCCGGTAAATACTCTTGGAATACTAAGCACCGGCCTGAATCCCAGCATAGATCATACCCTAGGAATGGACACCAAGGCGTTGGTGTCTCTGCAGTACAACCAATGGAGTTGCCTCTTGCAACTAGTAATAGCTGCCAGTGCAGTGCTGTCAGAGAATAACTGGTCGGGCACAGATCAGAGCCCAGTTGACTCAGTGTCTGCCATCAGCTGTTGGGACAAAAGGTGGATTGATCTCTTCCTTTGTGTGTCTAAACTCAAAGACAATGGTGTTCTGTCTTGAGTGGGGTCAACAACTCATAACAGGGCTTGCTCTGTCTTCTTCACAGTGGTTGTCAGTGGCCATCTGTGAGCTTAGCCAACCTTTTTGTCATACCTGTCCTGCCACTGACGGCTGGTGTGACTGCAGAGCCTGGAGCCTTCCTTAGCTGTGAGATTTCAGCTGCCAGACCGTTGCTGCAGCTTGGCCTGGGCTCGTGACAGGATCAGCATCTCATGTGGGCAGCTGTCTGTGTCACGGCAGCGCCTGAGGAGCGGCGCTGTCCTTGTTACCTGTCTCAGCTGTGCCTGTTTGGGATGATGGGGCACGTGGGCCGTGTTCAATAGGCTGAGTCCAGTGCTGGAGACTGCTGCACCTCAGGCTGAAGACAAGCAGTGTAATTCTTCACTAGATGGGGAATGGGCACAGTTGTCTTCAGAGCGTAGCCTGCTCATAAATTAAGAGGGTCCAAATTCTTACAGCCACTGCTCTTGGTTGTAGTATGAGCTGCTGTTCTTTAAAAATGTCAAGGCATTTTTTAGGCAAACTGCTAAGAGGTAGACACCCTCCTCTCCTGGAAATCACTTTGCAATATTCTATCTGCTCTAAAAAATGCAGCTGGTGATAAAAATCTGTTCCAGATCCCAGGGTGCATATAATCTTTGCAAGTATGAAGTCTTTTGTTGAGTCTTACAAGAGAGGGTCTATTCCCAAGAAGAGGAAGGTCATGATTTTTCAGCTCTCCTTCCCGTTTGTAGATGACAACTACTTGCCTTGGTGCCTGTTCTTTTCTGATCTCTGTTTGCTCTGATGGTTTCTCCATGGCCTTAGTTTCCTCTCAGGGTAACCCTTCAAAGGAGTGTGGACAATCTGACTCTGTGAAGGCCACTTGTGCTACAGAGCTGCCTGTCCTGCTCAGGCTGTTGTTGTTGTTGTTCTTACCTTGGTTGTTAGTCAACTGACCATAAATTGCTCACAGCCCCAGAGAGTGGAGCTGAGTTTCCAATCTCCTAGAAGTCAGTATCTCTGTTTTGAAGTTTACTTCTTGCATTTTGTTTCTTTCAGGGCGTGTTGTGAGCATGGTAAATGGCTCCGTCAATTTGGGTGGGTGCTCTTGGTCAGGTGCCGCGCTCCGGGGAGAAGAAGCTAACAGTTCTAAGTTCTTCACATACATGTCTTTGTGAGAGGGATTTAACAGCAAATGTAGATTCTGTCTAGATTTGTTTTAATTCTTTTTTGTTATTCCTGCATGCTGCGGGGAGCCTAGACAAACATTCTACACTTTGTCAGGAATTGACATACCCTTTGGTTGGACACCCAGCAGAACCTACTCTGAGCCTGGAACTGGCAGAAGCTCTGGTGTGTCACCCTAAAGAACCTATACTGCATCTGGAACTAACACAGCCTTTCATTCCAGCCATAAATATTTCATTTTTGTTCACTCTGGGGAGGCGTAGTGGGGCTGCTTTTGGGTGGCTGCCAGGTGCCTGGAAGTGGTGCTGGTGAGAGTGCACAGGGCACTCTGCAAGCTCAGGGCGCAGCTGCAAGGTGCTGAGAGGTCTCTAGAGGAAACAAGGTGTCAAGAGTAGCTTTGGTTCGTGTGTGCTCCTTCCAGGAGGGAGGAGTTACAATGTAAGCTTTCAGGTGGATGAGGAAAAGCCACGGTGGGAATCCTGGGGGGCTCTTAAGTGGACAATGTGCTTGGCTGCTGCCCTGAGGAAAGGGAGCACAGCTGCTTTTGCAGCTCAATGCACCACTGCATTCTGAGCCTTAGACTGAGGAACTCTTCCTTAGTTTCCTACTTGAAGCACTGTTTTCTCCTCAGCTGATTTTGGCCTCTGTGCTGTGCTCATCCATGAACAAAGCAAACAGAGGTCGATGGTTGGGACCACTGGCTGGATGGCACCTGAGCTTGTGAGAGGAGAGCCATATGGCCCCAAAGTGGACACCTGGTCCCTTGGCTTTGTGGGAATAGAAATGGCCAAAAGAAGGGCTCCTTATATTTGGAAAACCAAGGAAAGGGTAAAGTGCAAATACGCTCAGATACTGGTGTCCTTCTGGTCCATCACCATTAGACAAAATCCCATTCCCATAGCTTGAACTGGTTCCACCAAGGCCCATTTGTAAAATGTCCCTGGGGTCTGCATAAACTTCCAAGGCAAAACTTGTTGAAGGTTGAAATAGCTGGGGCTGCCCTGGGGCCTTGTATCTTTTGGGAGGGAAGGCTCATCTTTTACCATCTGCTAGGCAAGAAATTGCCGCTGCAGACTGCTGCTTATAATATGGGGTCTAGGGGAGCGCTTCAGGATATGGAAGGATCACATAGAGTCTCGGGTTTCCTTTTCCTTCAGGCTAAATATCTGATAGGCAAGTGAGGCGCACCAGATCTGCACAAGCTCGGGCTACCCTCTGCCTTGTCTGAATTTCTGGGCTGCTGCCTGCAGATGGACGTGGACAGGCGAGGCTCTGCCCAGGAACTTCTGCAGGTACAATGCAAAGAAGCTGCAGGCCAAACAGCTGTTCCCTGTCAGTCTTTGACCCTTGGCCAAAATTAGGGCATCAGATGGGTCCCCCCATAGTAATCTGTGCTCTGGGTGCTTTTCAAATGAAAACCAAGTAGGGTCCAAAACTGGTTGAGGTGATAAGAGACAAGTGAAGGTCCCAATTTAGTCCTATTCCCCTATCTGTTGCGTGGCGACCTGGTTCCAGCTTGGCACGGCAGCCCTAACCCCCG
>JAPFBE010000999.1:0-16888 GCA_034336665.1 Luscinia megarhynchos
TACAAGGAAACCCTGCCTTTTCTGTGCTGTTAGGGATATTAATTGACAGGGAATCCGCATTTTCCATTTTTTCCAGTTAAAATGGAATGGGGAAAATTTGACAATGCTTTTTAATGGGTTTGAATTAAGGGTAACTCCTTCCTTTTCATTGTTCTAAGGCTTAAATTGAGGGGGAAGCCCAGCCGTCCCTCCTTTTTAAGGGTTTAGGTTGAGGGAAAAATCTCCCTTTTTCCATCATTGAAGAGATTTAGTGAGGAAAACCCCTCTTTCTCCAGTATTCTAGGGGATTAAATTAAACTGGAGAAGCCATTTATTTGGAATTGTATCGGTTTAAATGGAGATAACTGCCCCATTTCCTCATTTTGAGGGGTTCACTTGAAGGAAGCTCTGCCTTTTTCAGTGTTTTAAATGTTTAAAACTGCATTTCAGGGTACTTCTACCCATGCTGCAGTACCAAATACCTCAGATGAGAGTGACCCCGGCATGTATGCAACCCTAATGCCACCTGGGAGTCTATCTTTTTTTTTAATTTTTATTTGTAATGCAGATAGCTGTAATTAGAGGTCCCAGTGAGACTTACACCATTCATATCATTACTATTCTTCTCCACCCTACTTAATTATATGTGGAGTATTACTTAGTAGTCACTAAGGAATAATTATGTAAGTTAACAACTAATTGTTATGTTAACAAGTAATTGAACTAATTGTTCAACTTATCCAGCTCTGCTGCTGAAACACAAAGCAGCATCATTTATTTCTGACCAGATTTCTGCCCTTCTCCTCAAAGTGGTTGTAGCAAAAAAGAAAGACTTGATGTTTCCCTGAAGAGTTTTCTTCTATATGAAGCTTTACTCACTTTCAATTTAAGCCAGAGGAGCCAAACAGCTGCAGCTCCTCTGAAGGCTTTTATACCTTGTGGGATTTGCCTCCTCTCTTTTCCCAGGCATCATGGGAACAAAAGGCAGGGCCAAACAGGGGTATATTAACCCCAGCCTTTGCTAAGGGGCTTCACGTTCTCTCTGGGAATAGCCTGGGATGAGAGTTGTCCTCTCATTCAAGTGAAGGGGATCTTTCAGCTTATTTCAGCTTGTTTTCAGTAGGTGTTTTTGGGCATCTAAAGCAATGAAGGCTTTGAAGACACCCTGAAGAAAATAGCATTGAACACAGGGAGTATTTAAGTTCATGGTTTTGGGTTGTGTGTTCAGGGGTGGTAGAGTCCATTTGTAATTTCTGTTTTTATTGGGTTTTTTTAGGAGCAGTGCAACTTCCTGAAATTCCAGGTTGTGTCAAGTATGACACTTCAGATATTTTCAGCAGATTCATCATGACAAAAAGGGATCTGACCCATGTCAAAGATGATGTTTGAGATTGTGTGGAGACCCAAAAGAAGTTTTCCCAACTAAGGAATGCAACCCCTGTTTTGTTCCCTGAGTCAAGCCTAGGCCCTCTCCCTGTCTATTAACCCTTAGGTCACTCCCACCCTAATTCCCTGTTGGTCTTTTACCTTAGCCTGGCCCTGTAGCACCCCCCATGTCTTGTAGTAATTGGTCCCTGATGCTTTCCCCACCCTGCTGAGCCCATGTACTAAACCTGGACCCTCACAAAAATCCTGGCCTTTGTTCCCTGAAACCTAAACCATGCATGGCTGAAATAAACATCTTTGAAAACCCTGCAAAGGCCTTCCTGCTCTTTCACCGCAAGCAACATCTTAAATGCAACAAGATTGAGGCTTCAGATGAGTAAACTGAAGATTGTGACCAGAAGAGGGAGGGTGACCTGGGTACCTGGTTAGGAGTTACTGGGGGGAGTTTCCAAGGCAGCATGGTGAGAAGCACTGTCCCTTGGAGGGCCCCCCAAGGCTTTTCACAAGCGCAGGGGATGCATTTACATGTCTTACAGCATGAGTGCATCCACCTCACACAGTGAAATGCCATGTAACTTTGCCTCTCACTAGCTCAGGTGCCAATCATAATAACAGCTATAGTATTTGACTCAGGATGAAGCTGGAGACTCAAGGGCATGCTCAGGAGAGGGTGAGTAGCTGCCGTAATTGGATTTGGCTCATTGTCCAAGTTTAGGACAAATTTGGGGAAAGACCTCCCAAAGAACTCAGAAAGAATTCTCCTTAGGGGGAAAGTGGAAAAAAACTTATTTATTAACAAAACACAAGAGAAAACACTTCCCAGTCAGACCCAGATAACAAAAAAAAAAACAAAACAAATTTCACCGAGAGAGAGAGAGAGGAGCTCGGAGATCTTCGCTGGGAAGGGCGGAGAGCTTCTTGGTAAGCTTCCAGAGGCAGTCTCTGAGGTTCAGATCCGTTTTCCTCTGGAGACGGTTCCGGTCTTCTGGATGAGGGGAAGAAGAGAGAGAGAGAGACAGCCAGGGTAGCCAGCAAGGGTAGCAAGCGAGCAAGCAGCCTAGCTAGCCAGGGGACAAGCAAGCAAGCAAGCCGGGCGAGCAAGCAGCAGCAGCCAAGCCAGGGCAAGCCAGCAGCGAGCTGGGCAGCTCGGGGGGAGGGGCCGCCCCGCCGCCGACAGCTCCATGCAGACAGGGAGGGAGGGGGGGGGGCAGGGAGAGGAGCTAGTCATAACAGCAACCCATGACACCCATATAACACTGAACTTGTACGTTGATTTAGGTTTTCTTCATTGTAGCTGACTAAGAGGCTAACTGGTGATCATGGGGCTTTCTGAGGCAGACTCATTTCAGGTCCAATGTGGATTCACATCACCAGTCATCCAAAAGATAAATCAGGGGCATGGACTGGAAATGGGATTATGTAGGGTAGTTAGTTGGAAATTCCTGGGACAGGTTTAAAAATTAGCAGAGGGGAAAGGCATGTCCTCTAAGAGGCCTCTAGGACAGCTAAAAAGAGCAGCTCTACTTTTCTTTGCACCCATAGGGTGTGCAGTGCAGAACAGTTCCAATCTGTGTTGTGCTGTCTGGCGTGTCATGTTGTCTGGAGTGTCCTTGGATCAGATATGTCTGCCTTTTCCCCTCAAGAGCCTCATCACAAGCATCGGCCATCATATCTAGATTTTTGAACATTCACACTTCCAGGCACAATGTAAATATAATTTGTTCTTTTACCAGTGGGCTGGGCTGCATCTTAGAGTAGCATCTCGGAAGCATAGAGTCGGATGTCTTTTGAGGCCTTGTTCCTGGCTGTATTGCTATATATGCTTTCAAGCTGTGAGCTGTAAGATCCTGGGGCTTGTAAGATTGTATGGATATGGGGAGCATTCTAAACATAACATTGCCTTACAGTCATCTTGATCATGATGACCAACAGTTCTTTTAACAGATCACTGTTAGAATCTTTTCTTCTGCTCCTTAGAGCCTCCTCTGTCTACTAGTGCCATACTATCCATCATGTCTTTTGCCATTGTCTTGGTTCTTGCCATTATTCTACTTGCCAGGAACATTTTTTATCATCCTTGTGTCACACTGTTGTAAAATGTGTTGTGTTTAGCCTGGAACTGCTCTGCCCTGTGGAATAGATGGGGATAGGTGGAGTAGAAACAAGACATTTTGCTTTGCTTAGCCACTGAGGCCACACCTCAGACAGAGCAACCATGACTGGTCCATACAGAGCTGGGCAGAGACAGCGGAAGTGGTACAGTTGTGGTTTGCAGTTTTCTAGTAATTTGTCTTAATACACACTGTTGTCAGATCCTGGGTGCTTTGCTTTGAGAAATGAGACCTTGGAAATGTTAAGCTTTCCCTGTGTGTCTGAGTGACTTAGAAAAATAATCTTTTTGTAGAAGCAGGGGGATAGGATATAAACCCAATACGAATGCAGGAGGCCAGAGGAGTATAGTGACAAGGCAGGTTGGCACACAAAGTCTGAGCTACAGCCTGACTTTCTTCTCTAAGCTTACCTCATCATTCAGGTTTTCATTTCATTGTGAAGATGTGAAGCATTCAGCAGACTGGGTATCAGAACCAGGGAGCTGTGACCGGATGCGTACCAGTGATGAAGATGAGTATCCATTGAAGACCAGGACTGGATGCTACTGGACTTATATTAGGGATGAAATTATAAGTAGCCTTTAGTGTTAATATGGGTTAAAGTTCAGGTTGGGGTTGGGCTTGGGGTTCAGGGGTTAGGGGTTCAGGTTAGGGTTAGGGTAAGGGTTGCATTGCTAGCACACTCCCCTAACCCAAGCATTCACCACTAGCACACTCCCCTAACCCTAGAACCTATCCCTAGCACACTCCTCTAACTCTAGCACGCATACCTCGACTCCTCCCCTAACCCTAGCACCCACCCCTAGCACACTCCCTGTCCTGGTTTTGGACAAAATTACGGGAGATATCTCGCAAAGGAGTCCCCCTAGGAAAATAAACCCCCAGAACTCCTTCCCCCTCCCACTACCGGGTTCGGGAAGAACTTCCTCCGAGGGAAAAAAGTGGAAAAAACTTGTTTATTTTAACAAAACACTTCCCAGCACCAGGAAAGAACAATCCCCAGATGACACGAAACGTTTTCACCAAGGTGAGCGAGGATGAACGAGCTCGGTCAGTCCCTGCTGGGAAGGGTGCAAAGCTTCTTTGGCAGGCTTCCAGAGGCAGTCTCTGATGTTCAGATCCCTCCGTCCGGAGCCGGTGCAGATCTTCAGGATGAGGGGAAGAAGGGAGAGAGAAAGAGGGAGCAGCTGGGGGCAGGAGAAGCTGGGGCAAAAGCTAGGTGAAGAAGCGGCAGCCAAAGCGGCAAAAGCAGCAGCAAAAACATCAGCAGCAGGCCAGCAGCAGCAGCCGGGGCCCGCCGGGGCGGGGGAGGAATGGCCACGGCGGCAGCAGCTCTGTGCAGACAGCGGGGGGGGGCAGGGAGAGGAGTAGTCATAACACTAACCCAGGACATTCCACCCCTTATCCCACATCGTGCCCATTGACACACGATTGGGATATATACACCACTATACAATGTAAAAGCTTTCATCTACTTGCTCAAACCTTTAACACTTACACGTTTCCTCTCATTTTACTTACTCAGGCCTTCAACACTTACGTTATTCCTTTCGTCTCACCCCACAATCAGATCTCCCTGAGGTACACATCGTGTTGTTCCATCTTTCTGCATTACCCACCACGTACATCCTGGTCCTTGAGCAAAGACAATTCCACGAATGGGTTTGCCTGTACTCGAGGCAGGATTAACCCATACTGCCTTTCCTAACAAACCTTTAACTTGGGCCACTGGGACTTTATCTCCATCCACTATATAAAGGGAGTCAGACTGGGCAGGACCTGCTCGGTTGATGGAACCTCTGGTGTTAACTAACCAAGTAGCCTTTGCTAGATGTTGTTCCCAGTTTTTAAAAGACCCCCCACCCAATGCTTTCAAGGTGGTCTTTAACAATCCATTGTACCTCTCCACTTTACCCGCAGCTGGTGCATGGTAAGGGATGTGGTACACCCACTCAATACCATGTTCCCTAGCCCAGGTGTTGATGAGGTTATTTTTAAAATGAGTCCCATTGTCTGACTCAATCCTCTCAGGGGTACCATGCCTCCAAGGGACCTGCTTTTCCAGGCCCAAGATGGTGTTGCGGGCAGTAGCATGGGACGCAGGGTAGGTCTCCAACCAGCCGGTGGTGGCTTCTACCATGGTCAGCGCATAACGTTTACCCTGGCGAGTCTGAGGCAGTGTGATGTAATCAATCTGCCAAGCCTCCCCGTACTTGTACTTGGATCAACGTCCACCATACCAGAGGGGCTTCACTCGCTTGGCCTGCTTGATGGCAGCGCAGGTGTCACAGTCATGGATAACTTGTGTTATGCTGTCCATGGTAAGATTTACCCTTCGGTCTCGTGCCCACTTATAGGTGGCATCTCTACGCTGGTGGCCTGAGGCATCATGGGCCCATCGTGCTAGGAACAACTCTCCCTTGTGCTCCCAGTCAAGATCTATCTTAGACACTCCTATCTTTGCAGCTTGATTTACCTGCTGATTGTTTTGCTGCTCTTTATTGGCTTTACTTTTGAGGACAGGGGCATCTACATGGCGAACTTTCACAGGTAGTTTCTCTAACCGAGTAGCGATGTTTTTCCATTTTTCAGCAGCCCAAATTGGTTTTTTTCTGCGCTGCCAGTTCGCCTCTTTCCATTTCTTCAACCATCCCCACAGAGCATTGGCCACCATCCAGGAATCAGTGTACACATAGAGTTTCGGCCATTTCTCTCTTTCTGCAGCGTCTAGGGCCAGTTGAATAGCTTTAAGTTCAGCAAGCTGACTTGATCCGCCCTCTCCTTCAGTGGCTTCTGCGACCCGTCGTGTCGGGCTCCATACAGCTGCTTTCCACCTCCAGTTTATCCCTACGATGCGACAAGAACTGTTGGTGAATAGAGCGTAACGTGCTTCCTCTGCCGGCAGCTGGCTGTATGGTGGAGCTTCTTCAGCCCGGGTCACTGGTTTTTTTCCTCATCCGTGACACTGAATCTTTCACCTTCTGGCCAGTTTGTAATTATTTCTAAAATCCCGGGGCGATTGAGTTTTCCAATCCGGGCGCGCTGAGTGATGAGGGCAATCCACTTCTTCCATGTGGCAGTGGTGGCATGGTGGGTGGAGGGAACCTTTCCGCTGAACATCCACTCCAGCACTGGCAGTCAGGGTGCCAAGAGGGGTTGTGCTTCTGTACCGATCACTTCTGAAGCAGCTTGGACTCCCTCATAGGCGGCCAAGATTTCTTTTTCTGTTGGGGTATATTTGCTTTTCGACTCTCTGTAACTTTTGCTCCAAAATCCCAGGGGTCGGCTTCGGGTCTCACCAGGCACCTTCTGCCACAGACTTTAAGACAAACCGTGGTTCCCGGCTGCAGAGTAGAGCACATTCTTCACATTTGGCCCCGTCCTAACTGGGCCAAGAGCTACTACATGGTCGATTTCTTTTTTAATCTGGGCGAAGGCTTGCTGTTGTTCAGGGCCCCAATGGAAATCATTCTTCTTCCGAGTGACCTGGTAAAGAGGGCTCACAATCTGACTGTACTCGGGGATATGCATTCTCCAAAAGCCTATAGCACCCAAGAAAGCTTGTGTTTTTTTCTTGTTAGTGGGTGGAGACATAGCTGTGATTTTGTTAATAACATCAGTGGGAATCTGACGTCTTCCATCTTGCCACTTTACTCTTAGGAACTGGATCTCACAAGCAGGTCCCTTAAGTTTACTCTTCTTAATGGCAAAACCGGCTTCCAGGAGGATTTAGATTATTTCCTTTCCTTTTTTAAACACTTCTTCTGCTGTATTTTCCCCACACAATGATGTCATCGATGTACTGCAAATGTTCTGGAGCCTCACCCTTTTTTAGTGCAGCCTGGATCAGCCCATGGCAGATGGTGGGACTGTGTTTCCACCCCTGGGGCAGTCGGTTCCAGGTGTACTGCACGCCCCTCCAGGTGAAAGTAAACTGAGGCCTGCACTCTGCAGCCAAAGGAATGGAGAAAAACGCATTGGCAATGTCAATGGTGGCACACCACCTTGCTGCCTTGGACTTTAGCTTGTACTGGAGCTCCAGCATGTCTGGCACGGCAGCGCTCAGCGGTGGGGTGACTTCATTCAATGCGCAGTAGTCTACAGTCAGTCTCCATTCTCCATCAGGCTTGCGCAGAGGCCAGATGGGTCTGTTGAAGGGTGAGTGGGTTTTGTAACCACTCCTTGGCTCTCTAGCTCCCGGATCATCTTATGGATAGGAATCACAGCATCTCGAGTTGTCCTATATTGCCGGCGATGTACTACGGAAGTGGCAATTGGTACCCTTTTCTCTTCCCCTTTCAGAAGTCCTACAGTAATTGGATTTTTAGATAGTCCAGGCAAGGTACACACCAGCAATAGAAACGGATTCTTCCCCCACATATCTTGATGGAATTATCTTACACTGTGCTCCTGTATCCACTAAAGCTTTATACTTCCATGGTTTCGATGTGTCAGGCCACCGAATTCACACGGTCTAAAAAACACGGTTCTCCCTCGCCTCACCCTGGCTAGAGGCAGGGCCCCTCTAAGCCTGATTATTTTTCTTTTCCGGGGCATAGGTCTTAGAAGTTCTCTTAAGAGGGTCAGACATGTCCTTATCATTATCATGTTTGGCATTTTGACTACGGGAAACAGGAGCAGCTTTTCTATTGGTGGAACTTCCTCTTTTAATCTTCCTTTCTTCAGATCACGCACGCGTTGTGCCAGAGCAGCCGTAGGCTTCCTATCCCATCTCCTCATGTTCTTTCCAGAATTCTGTAAGAAAAACCACAACTCGTATGCCTCCTCTCCCCATCGGGGAAACGTCTGCGTTGGTTACCAGGACGTCTAATTTGCACAGCTGAAATTTGGAGGAGGTCCTCCTAAATTTCTTTCCTGAGCCTCTTACGATTTTCCTCTATCTTGTCCTCTAAGTTCTGCAAGCGTGTTTCCACGGCTGCGATTCTGGCATGTGTTGGGCCATGCACAGCATCCGCATAGGCTCGAAGCTTCTTAGCCATATCAAGAACTGTCTCACGTACCTCTTCTCGCTTCAGTATTGCTAAGGCAGAGGCGTATTCAAATGGCCCGAGTTTCACAAGTTTTCTCCACATCACCGGTGTGCATGGGACCAGGTCCGGATTCCTAGTTGCTATATCCTCCGAAAAAATGATCTCCGCCACTGCCATTTCCCTTAGTCGTTGGATCCCTTGCTCCATGGTTTTCCATCGGGTTTGTTGCATACATAGGTCATCGGCACACATATATCTTTGTGCCACACTGTCTAAAACCCGTGCCCAGAGGCTTTGAGGGTTAGCCTCCCTCATCATTCCCTGATCGATGACAGGATCATGTGACAGGGATCCCAGGTGTCTGCCTTCAGTGCCATCCAGGATGGTAGCCTCGCCTGCCACATCTCAAAGTCGGACCAACCAACTAATTATGGACTCATCGGGTCGTCTCGTATAATCCTTCCTCAGACCACGAAGATCCTTTAGGGAAAGGGACTCATTATTAGTCTCTGATCTCACACTAGTTGTTTTGACTCGATTTTATATCAGGAGGTGTTGAGGGTCCTTCTCCTGCATCCTCATCATCATCATCCACTGGTCGATCCGTCTTCTTTGAGCACTTTCCACTTCTGGTGCTAGTAGCCATGGCCATTGGCTGAAGCTTATTATCTAATTTCGCCCCTGTTCTCATGTCTGGAGTGTTTGCTACATCCTGAGTCACTGGGATGGTAACTAATCTATCTCCGTGTTCCCTGTCTGCTGTCTGTGGTCCTACACTATCTAACAGGCTACGATAAGCATACGCCAGGGCCCAGCTCACTGCAGTGATCTTTTTTTCCTTAGGGTTATCATGGCACTTCTCTTTCAAACATTTTACCACCTCAGCTGGGTTTTGAATTTGCTCCTGTGGAAAGTCCCAAACTATAGGATCAGAAAATTCCTTTAACATTTGGCCCAGGTTCTGCCATTTCCCACACCATTCAGGACTCTTCACATTTTGCTTTGCTCCTAAATCAGGAGTTACATCAGCCCCTCTAGAAATCTCAGCTCTCATTTTATATAAACTGTAAACAGTGTATAAAAAGCTTACTAAATTAAACATCAGAAAGATAATCTCTTTAGTATTCAGGGAAACCTGCACATTTTCTAATAAAGATGTAAAAACTTCAGAGGAGACAAAGGAAAGCAAAGGCTGAAAAGCCTCCTCCCCCGCTTCTCTTCTAACAAACTGAGTGCATATCCATAACCCGGATCCAGAAGGTATCCCTGGAACTGATTTTAGCATCTTTATAGACCTCTTACAAGCCATCTCAACCAAGCCCAGTCCGATAAATATTTTGGTCATTATCCCTCTAGTATAAAAACTCCAAATAAGGGACAGTACTGGAGCTATTTCCAGATAGGAAAATAACCCCAGAGACCAGAGAGGTATTAAAACCTCAAAAAACCCTAGTATCCAAAACCACATACCAGCTTTCATCCCAAAAAACATTATAAATCTATACCAATACACAGTTAAAAGGTAATAAATTTTTTTTCCACTTCCTCGTGCCCCTATAGTTGGGCGCCAAGATTTGTCCTGGTTTTGGACAAAATTATGGGAGATATCTCGCAAAGGAGTCCCCCTAGGAAAATAAACCCCCAGAACTCCTTCCCCCTCCCACTACCGGGTTCGGGAAGAACTTCCTCCGAGGGAAAAAAAGTGGAAAAAACTTGTTTATTTTAATAAACACACAGAAAAAAAACACTTCCCAGCACCAGGAAAGAACAATCCCCAGATGACACAAAGCGTTTTCACCAAGGTGAGTGAGAATGGACGAGCTCGGTCAGTCCCTGCTGGGAAGGGTGCAAAGCTTCCTTTGGCAGGCTTCCAGAGGCAGTCTCTGATGTTCAGATCCCTCTGTCCGGAGCCGGTGCTGATCTTCGGGATGAGGGGAAGAAGGGAGAGAGAAAGAGGGAGCAGCTGGGGGCAGGAGAAGCTGAGGCAAAAGCTAGGTGAAGAAGCGGCAGCCAAAGCGGCAAAAGCAGCAGCAGCAGCAGGCCAGCCCAAGCAGCCCAGCAAACTTGCAGCCCCAGCAGCCGGAGGCTCACTGGGGCGGGGGAGGAACGGCCACGGCGGCAGCAGCTCTGTGCAGACAGAGGGTGGGGGGGGGGGCAGGGAGAGGAGTAGTCATAACACTATCCCAGGACAGTAATAAAAACTTAAAAACCAAAAGCTGCAAAGGGAAGAACAGGGTTTGCTTAATCGCAACACTGTAACTTCCAACAAAAGCTGAAGAGCTCAGGTTAGTAAGACAAGAGACGTAGCTGGTGGAGATGGCTTGGTCCAGGAAACACCCAAAAGATAAAAGCCTGATAAGCACCCACAATTAAGGTAATCAGAGCCATCAAGAAAAATACTTCTGAATTCCCATTTCCAGTGAACCAAAATCTGCAAGTTACATCTCAATTCCATCTTCCTGTAAACCTGAACTTGCCTTCATCAAAATTCATCGTCTCCCAGGATATGGTTTTGTCCAGCTCAACGCGGTGAAAGAAAACTACATGAATATGCTGAACGACAAGAGAAGACAAAGACCTCCGCTCCGGGCAAGGAAAAACTGAATAAAAACGGGACTAACCAAAGCTGCTTTGAGATAATTTGGGGATTCGGAGCGATAAGAGTTCGAATCATTGTGTGTTCACCCGATGCTGACCTCGGGCTCAGCATTGTCCTTTTTGATTGTGGCTATTGAGGACCGTGTTTAGCTTATTTTTATCATATTTAATTCAGCTTGATCTCGTTTTTATCTATAACACACACCCTCCCAGTTTCCTAATACTTTTTGGAAAAAGTGTTTGTGACTCCAAATGTAGCCAGGGTTCTAAGTGGTGCCATCTTTAGTCTGGGAGAAATTCTGATCCGTTCAGAAATACAGCAGGCAGAAACCCAATTTCAGGCAATGGGCCCTGGACACAAACAGAGGCCTATTTCTCTGCGGAATAAGGCTCACTCTCGCAATTTTGTAATGTCTATTTAGCGGAGGTGTTTGACACTCAAAGAACAGCTGGGGTTCTTAGTGATGGCATCGTTAGTCTGGTAGAATTCCTGATCCGATGGAAATATAGCAGGCAGAAGCCCAGTCTCCGGCACAGGGCCCTGGATAAAAATATTGGCCTTTTTCCCTTTGAAAACACACGCACACTCCCAGTTTCCTGATATCTTCTAGGAAAAAATGTTGGTGACTCCAAAGCTAGCCAGAGTTCTAAATGGTGACATCTTTAGTCTGGGAGAAATCCTGATCTGTTCAGAAAGTTCGCAGGCAGAAGCCCAATTTCAGGCACAGGGCCCTGGACACCAACACAGGCCTATTTTTCTGTGAAATAAAGCTCACTTCACCACTCTTTAAATGTCTATTACAGTAGGTGTTTCGCACTGAAAAAACAGCCAGGCTTCTAAGTTGTAGCCTCTTTAGCCTGGGAGAAATCCAGATCTTGTTGGGGGTTGAGTGTTTTTCTATTACTGTGTCAATTTAAAGAATTTTTCCCATTATCATGCCAATGGAGCTGGCCGGGTCACACCCAGGATCCTTGACGACTCTACACAAAAGAGGTAGGTGGGAGCTGGGCTGGTGGAGGGGCTCTCGTGTTTTTGGAGGGGACTTGTGTTTCCAGGGAGCTCGGAGGAGGACACCCCGGTCTGCAGCCACGCGGCCAAAGACAAGAGAGCCAGACCTTTGTGATCACCTGCCCTGCATCTGCCCCTCTGCAGCCTCCTGCCTCTGCAGACACAACTGATCACCTGGACACAGACGGTGAGCGAGGAGCTGCCCTCTCCTGCCGCTCCCACCCGAGACCGGTGTGGCTGCTGCTGCGCTTCTCGCCTGCGCTCCTGCCTCTCTGCAGCCGCCTGGTTTTGTTTATCTGGAGCACCGGGACCGAGGGCAGAGAGAGTGTGCCCTCAGCTAAAGAAAGGACTGGGACCAAGTTATCTGTTCTGTGTTGTTGGTAGTTTTAACAACTGCTGTTGTTTCTGTTTGTAAGGTTAGATATATTAGTAAAGGAGCTGTTATTCCTACCCCCTTATCTCTGCCTCAGAGTCTTGAATTCAAACATTTATAATACTTGGGGGGGGGACTGGATTAAGGTCTCTACTTCAAAGGAAAACTTGTGCCTTTATTGGCAGACACGTGTCCTTCAAACCAGAACAGATTTTGGCGCCCAACGTCGGGCAGAGGGCACTGAGAGGAGAGTTAAGACAGGAGTAACAGCTCTCTTAAGTGGCAACATGCTGTCCGGTTTAATCTGGTTTGGGCTCCATGTGGCCACAGATATCTCTCTTCCATTTGCAAGCCCTTATTTGCATATGGGCCCTCTCACCAAAGCTACTGTAGCTATTATCCGATTAATTTAGTGGATTGATTATGTCCGGAATTCATGGGTTTTTAATTTTTTCTGGGAAGTGGCCACATGGATCCAGAGCTATCGTACTCTAACTGCATGTTTCTGGGGTTATTTCAATAATGGTACTTACTGTGAGAAAATGAATGCAAGGGAAATTTTCTCCCAACCCATCACCCAGTTTTTTACGGCTACCCCACCAGTTTTCAAGGATTTCAGATCTGCTTTAAATGCTAATGACATCACACAGTGGCTGGTGTTGCTGATATGCCTGATCTGTTTAGGATTCTGAGACAGGGGAATATTGGCTTGGATAACAACTCTGATACCTGCCCCAGGGACTAGGGATGTTGCCCCAGAACATGACCCTGTCCCAGGGACTAGGGATGTTTCCCCAGAGCCTAACCATGCCCCAGGGACAAGGGACGTTGCCCCAGAACCTGCCCCTGTTCCAGGGATTAGGGATGTTGCCCCAGAGCCTAACCCTGCCCCAGGGACTAGGGATGTTGCCCCAGAACCCACCCCAGGGAATAGGGATGTTGCCTCAGAACCTGTCCTTGCCCCAGGGACTAGGGATGTTGCCCCAGAGCCTAACCCTGCCCCAGGGACTAGGGATGTTTCCCCAGAACCTGCCCCTGTTCCAGGGACTAGGGATGCTACCCCAGAGACTGATGCTGCCCCACAGCCCATTGCAGAAATGAACCACCCAGAGTGGGTGGGGGCTCTAATGAAGGATATAGGCCAAATGTTGAAGGAGCAAAGCCAGATGTCGAGGGAGCACAGCCAGATGTTGAAGGAGCACTTTTCTCCAGCTGGTGAGAAACCCTTCCCCTGCCCTAAAGAGGGAGAGTCAGATGGTGCTGCAGTGGAACCCGTAGATGTTGTATCTGTCCAGGTTCCAGCTGAATCACAGGGACACCCACAGCCAGCAGCAGTTGCCCCTGTGGAAACTAAGAAATCTAAGATTAAAACAAGGCACCTAGAAAATAAAGATCAGCCAGGAGGGTCCTCACAACCAGCAAGGGATCCAGAGGTTGAGATCATCACCGAGTCCCTCTCATACGATAGTCTCCCTAACCTGCGTAAAGACATTGTACGGTGGGGCCGTGAGCCTTTTGCAACTTGGTTACTGCGGGTCTGGGACCTTAGGGGAACAGGTGTCTACTGGATGGAACTGAGGCCAGGAATTTGGGATCCTTGGCCCAGGACTCAGGTGTGGACCAGATATTCGTAAGGGAGCAAGGCCTCCTTTCCCTCTGGGTCCGGCTTTTAATGAGTGTGAGGGAGAAGTTTTTCCACAAAGGGAGAATTCAGGAGCACCACCGTAGAATGCGCTGAAAGACCCTTGAGGAAGGGATCCAGCAGCTGAGAGAAGTGGCAGTATTAGAGGTACTCTTTGGGAGGGATGGACAGCATGACAATAACCCTGACAAGGTCAGGTGCACAGGGTAGATGCTGTGGAATTTGGCAATCCTGGGGCCATCTCAATATACCACCTTCATTGCAATGATCAATGCTGATAGCCAACAAGAGACAGTGGGTTCTGTTGCCAACAAACTCAGAAATTATGAGAGTATGATGAATGGCCCAGTGCTGGCCAATGTCTCTGCCGTGGCCAGGGACCTCCAAGAGGTCCAAGATAGGATGGTGGGGATGAGGGAGGAGATAAGGGAGGAGATAAGGAAGATCAATGCAGCACCAGTGCGAGTCACAGGCCCCAAATCTAGAACCCAGTGTCCCCCAGCTAGGGAGAGTGGGTACACCCCACGAACTGACCTGTGGTTCTTCCTGCGGGACCATGGGGAAGAAATGGGTAAATGGGATGGGAAACCCACGTCTGTCCTGGCAGCATGGGTGCGTCAGCTCAGAAAGGGAAATGCTAACCGGGGGAACCACGCTAAAATGAAGGTAGCCTCAACCTCCCATGGTAAAGGTGCAGGGTATTACAGAAGGGAGGATGATCTGTCAGATCCCCTGGAAGGAACCTCCCCTATGTATGTCCAGGAAAAAAATAATAACCAGGGCTAGAGGGGCGCTGCCTCGAGCCAGGGAGAGGCATGGGATGACAGGATCTATTGGATAGTGTGGGTGCGATGGCCTGGCACATCAAAGCCACAGAAACATAGAGTGTTAGTTGATACTGGTTCACAATGCACCCTGATACCATCAGAACATGTGGGGAAGGTACCTGTTTCCATTGTTGGGGTGACGGGGGGATCACAAGAACACACTTTGCTAGAAGCTGAGATTAGCCTGACAGGGAAGGGGTGGCACAAACATCCAATTGTAACTGGCCCAGGGGCACTGCGCATTCTAGGCATAGACTTCTTCAGGAATGGCTACTACAAAGACACAAAGGGGTTCAGTTGGGCTTTTGGAATAGCTGCTGTAGCGACAGGGAGCATTAAGCAGTTGAAAACCTTGCCTGGACTATCAGAAAACCCATCTGCAGTGGGACTCCTGAAAGTGACAGATCAACAGGTGCCAATGGCCACAAGGACAGTGCACCGTCGGCAGTACTGGACAAATCGAGATGCAGTGATTCCCATCCACAAGATGATCTGAGAGCTGGAGAGCCAAGAGGTGGTCAGCAAAGCCCACTCACCCTTCAACAGCCCCATCTGGCCAGTGCGCAAATCTGATGGAGAATGGAGATTGACTGTGGACTACCGCGCATTGAATGAAGTGACTACACCGTTGAGCGCTGCTGTGCCAGACATGCTGGAACTCCAGTACGAGCTGGAGTCCAAGGCAGCAAGGTGGTATGCCACCATTGACATTGCCAATGCATTTTTCTCCATTCCTTTGGCAGCAGAGTGCAGGCCTCAGTTTGCTTTCACCTGGAGGGGCGTTCAGTACACCTGGAACTGACTGCCCCAGGGGTGGAAACACAACCCCACCTTCTGCCACGGACTGATCCAGGCTGCACTGGAAAAGGGTGAGGCTCCAGAACATTTGCAGTACATCGATGACATCATTGTGTGGGGGAACACGGCAATGGAGGTATTTGAGAAGGGAGAGAAGATCATCCAGATTTTGCTGGGAGCCAGTTTCGCCATTAAAAAGAGCAAAGTCAAAGGACCTGCCTGAGAGATCCAGTTACTGGGAGTGAAGTGGCAAGATGGACGGCGCCAGGTCCCCACTAAGGTCATCAATAAGATCACTGCAATGTCTCCACCAACAAGCAAGAAGGAAACAGAAGCTTTCCTAGGTGCCATAGGCTTTTGGAGAATGCACATCCCTGAGTACAGCCAGATTGTGAGCCCTCTCTACCTGGTCACCCGCAAGAAGAACGATTTCCACTGGGGCCATGAACAACAGCAAGCCTTCGCCCAGATCAAACAGGAAATTGCTCATGCAGTAGCCCTTGGCCCAGTCAGGACAGGACCAGAGGTAAAGAATGTGCTCTACTCTGCAGCTGGGAACCATGGTCTGTCCTGGAGCCTTTGGCACAAGGTACCTGGTGAGACCCAAGGCCGATCCCTTGGACTCTGGAGCATGAGTTACAAAGGGTCTGAAGCCAATTACACTCCCACAGAGAAGGAAATCCTGGCTGCCTATGAAGGAGTTCAAGCTGCCTCAGTGGTGATTGGCATGGAAGCACAGCTTCTCCTGGCACCCCGACTGCCAGTGCTGGGGTGGATGTTCAAAGGAAAGGTTCCCTCTACGCACCACACCACCGACACCACATGGAGCAAGTGGATTGCCCTCATCATGCAGCGCACCCGTATTGGCAACCCGAATCGCCCTGGGATTTTGGAGATAATTACAAACTGGCCAGAAGGTGAAGATTTTGGTCTTGCTGATGAAGAGGAGCAGAAGCAAGTGGCCCAGGCTGGAGAAGCCCCACTGTAACACCAACTGCCAGCAGATGAAAAATGCTACGCCCTTTTCACCAACGGTTCCTGCCGCATCGTGGGGATGAACCGGAAGTGGAAAGCAGCCGTGTGGAGACCCACACGACAGGTTGCACAAGCTACCAAAGGAGAAGGTGGATCAAGTCAAATTGCTGAACTCAAAGCTGTTCAGCTGGCCATGGAT
>JAPFBE010001000.1:5000-7500 GCA_034336665.1 Luscinia megarhynchos
ACGACGGATTTGACGGACGGACGGATTGACGGACGGATTTGACGGATCGGACGATCGACGGATCGGACGGATCGACGATTTTGACGATGACGGATCGACGGATCTGACGGATTTGACGGATCGGACGGATCGATCTGACGGATTTGACGGACTTTGACGGACGGATCGACGACGGATTTGACGGACGGATCTGACGGATCGATTTGACGGATCGGATCGATTTGACGGATCGATGGACGGATCGGACGGATCGACGATCTGACGGACGGACGGATCGATTTGACGGATCTGATCGACGGACGATTTGACGGACGGATCGGATCTGACGGATCGATCTGACGGACGGACGGATCTGACGGACGATTTGACGGATCGATCGGATTTGACGGACGGATCGACGACGGATTTTGACGATCTGATCGACGATCTGACGGACGGACGGATTGACGACGGACGGATCTGACGACGGATCTGACGACGATCTGACGGACGGATCGACGGATCGACGGATCTGACGGACGGATCGGACGGATCGACGGATTTGACGGACGGATCGACGGACGGATCGATTGACGGATCGACGATTTGACGGACGGATCGACGGATCTGACGGATCTGACGGATCGACGGATCGACGATCTGATCGACGGATCTGACTGACGACGACGGATCGATCGACGGACGGATTTTGACGGACGATCGACGGATCGGACGACGGATTTGACGGATCGACGATCTGACGACGATTTGACGGATCGATCGGACGGACGGATTTGACGATCTGACGGATTTGACGGACGGACGGACGATCTGACGGATTTGACGGACGGATCTGACGGATCTGACGACGGATCTGACGGATCGACGGACGGATCGACGATCTGACGGATCGACGGATCTGATCTGACGGATCTGACGGACGGATCTGACGACGATCGACGGACGGATCGATCGATCTGACGGACGATCGGACGGATCTGACGGATCTGACGGATTTGACGGACGGATCTGACGGATCGACGATTTGACGGATCTGATCTGACGATCTGACGGACTTTGACGGACGATCGATTGATCGACGGATCGATTGACGATTTGACGACGGATCGACGGATCTGATCTGACGGACGGATCTGACGGATCGATCGACGGATCTGACGGATCTGATCGACGGATCTGACGGATCGGACGGATCGACGATTTTGACGGATCGGATCGACGGACGATTTGACGATCGACGGATCGACGGATCTGACGGACGGATCTGACGGACGATGATCTGACGGACGGATTTGACGATCTGACGGATCGATCGGATCTGACGGACGATCTGACGGATCTGATCGATGACGGATCTGACGATCTGACGGATCGACGGACGGATCTGATCGATCGATCGACGGATCTGACGGATCGATTGACGGATCTGACGGATCGACGATGACGGATCTGACGGATTTGACGATCGACGGACGATCTGACGGACGGATCTGATCGGATTTGACGGATCGATGACGGACGGATCGATTTGACGACGGACGGATCTGACGATGATCGATTTGACGGACGGATCTGACGGATGACGATCGACGGATCTGACGATCGGATTTGACGATCGACGACGGATCGATCGACTGACGATCTGACGACGACGGATCTGACGGATCTGACGGACGATTTGACGGACGATCGACGGATTTGACGACGATCTGACGGATCTGACGATCGACGGATCTGACGGATCGATTTGACGGATCGACGGATCTGACGACGATCGATTGACGGACGGACGGATTTGATCGACGGACGGATCTGACGATCGATTGACGGATCTGACGATCTGACGGACGGACGATCTGATCTGACGGATCGATCTGACGGATCTGACGATTTGATCGACGGATCTGACGGACGGACGATCTGACGATCGACGACGGATTTGACGATCTGACGGATCGACGGATCTGACGGATCGACGGATCTGACGGATCGGACGGATCTGACGATCGATCTGATCGACGGACGGACGATCTGATCTGACGATCTGACGGATCTGACGGACGGATCGACGATCGATTTGACGGATCGATCGACGGACTGATCTGACGGATCTGACGGATCGATCGATCTGACGATCGGACTTTGATCGACGGATCTGACGGATCGGACGATCGATTTGACGGACTGACGGATCTGACGACGGATCTGACGGACGACGATTTTGACGACGGATCGATTTGACGACGGACGGATCTGATCGACGGATCGACGGATCTGATCGGACGATCGGACGGACGGATTTGACGGACGGATTTGACGGACGGATCGATTTGACGGATCGACGACGGATCTGACTTGACGGACGACGGATCTGACTCGATCGACGATTTGACGGACGACTGACGATCTGACGGATCGACGGACGGATCGATCTGATCGACGGACGACTGACGGACTTTGATCGGACGGATCTGATCGACGATCTGATCGGACGATCTGA
>JAPFBE010001000.1:12500-15000 GCA_034336665.1 Luscinia megarhynchos
CGGAGGGCTAGGGATGGAGCTGGGGCAGCTTGGGCTGGGGCAGCGCTGGGCTCTTGGCTGCAAGAGAACACTGAAAATCTCATCAGTGAGTGCAGTGGGATCTTTGGGCACTAAACTGGCAGGGCACCCATGGAAGGGAGAAAGAGAAAGCCACAAAGGGCACCTGGCAAAAGGGATGATGATCCCAAAACATCTCTGAAGGGTCCCTTGGGAGCATGTTGAGGGAGTTTGCACATTCTCCCAGAGGTAATCAAGGACATGGACACCCAGGTGGGCAACAAGGTAAGTACAGAAGGGATTTAGACAACAGGGGATGGATGCTTTTGGTGTGCTGGGAAGAGATTGGATGAAGGGGACTGAGCAGGAATATGGTTCAGGCAAAAAGCTGCAGGAGCAATCTATGTAGTAAGAAAAAGGATGATGGAAAAGAGGAGTAAGAGAAAAATACTGAGGATGGGGATGTTTTTCAGCACGCTTGTATCCTCAGAAGTTGCCAGCTGATCCAGATCCTCTGTATCCCCAGTTCCCAGGACAGGCAAACTAGGATTTCAGGGCATTTCTCTGTGCTGGGGAGCAGCAGGAGCAGGTGCAGAGGTGAAAACAAGAAGGGATGAGGAAAAGGCAAGGGGGAGGCAAAGGCCATGACAGAGTTTCTGCAGCCCCTGAGGGATGAACCCCAGGGCCCAAGGGGGCCCCAGCACGCAGGGGAACTAAGATCCTTACACCATCCTGAACCAGGTTCCCTCCTCATACTGCCTCCATTCAGTACTTGATGTCAAAGATGATTTCTGGGGATGCCCACTCACACAGGATGGTAAACTGTATTTTTCCTTGGAGTGGGAAGAAGATGTAGAAGGGAAAATGGTAAAGACCTGCAGGGATGCAAGAAAGCACTAGCCTTATTGGGGCAAGCCTTGCAGAAAATATCACAAGAATTTACCCCACCACAGGGATTGGGTTAATGCAGGATGTGGATGACTTGCTCCAATCAGGAGGACAAGAAGAAGTGGCAGAAGAAGCCTCTGTGAAATAGCTGAATGTTCAGGCTAAAAATCATCTTTGAGTATTTAGAAAAAAAAATGCAAACGGTAGAGAAAATAGTTAAATATTTGGGACATATTTTGACTGAATTTTGTGGTGGCTTGACCCAGAGAAGGAACACGGAATCTCAGAAGTAACGTTACAGAGTAATAAAATGGAGCAGGGACAATTCTGAGGATTAATAGGGAATTGCAGGACCTCGAGCGAGGATTCTCTGTTCTAGCCAGAACATTGCATGACTTCTTATCCCCAGATAGCCTCCATAATGTGGTATGGACACGAGAAACAGGAAAACTTCAGAAAAATGAAATAAAACCAAATGATTGGTGCCCCAGCCGTGGCTCTTTCAGACTCAGAAAAAAAAATTGAATTGTATGTGTGCTATAGTACATATTATATTATTGGATTTTGGCAAATATTAAAATGAATGCTACATGTATAATGTTGGAAAACTTTGCTGTATGAATATAGTTTCTTTAGTTTTTCCATTGCCAAGTCTTAAAAATAGTAGTGTGATAAATATATTTTTCTTGGACTATAACATGGTGATGTAAAACCTTTTGTTCATGTAACTAACTCAGAGAATGGTAGAAGAGAAAAGATAATCAGGAAATTCTTTACATTCATGGGATTGTGGAAAACCAGATCTGAAGGGAAGGGAAAAATGTTCATATATAGCTTGGGGGGAATGAATTTAAATAACGCATGAAGATCTATGAATATACAACAGGTTGATGCATTTGAAGAAGTGTTTTCTGACTTAGTGTGTGCTCTTGGCTGCAGGCCAAGAACCCTGCTGTTATAATTTTTCCTTTATTGCTTGTCTCTTATTGTCTTTTATTAAACCTTTAAATATTTACCAGGAAAGTGAACCTCGTTTTTTAAAATGTGGATGTTACACAGGGCCATGCCAAAAGAATTCTTGTGCTAAAATGTTTAACCCAGTGGCCAGAGAGGCCTCATTGTCGACAGAATTGTGCAGCCACAGCTTTAAGGTGACCTGTGGCCTCAAAATTGAAGGCAGGAGGATCTCCTGTTGTTCAAGTCAGGCATCAAGTTAAAGCTTTGATAGCCAAAAGAGCCTCTACATGGATGAGCAGTGCTCAGTCATTAAAGAATGAAACTTGTTCAGTGGCACATGAGGATTTAGAATTGAGGACAGGGGAGGGGTTTAACCCAGCCTCCTGTTTGAACAGACTGCACAGGGGGCTGGGAACAAACCCATGGCTGCATTCAAGTGACAGAGCTCCAGAGCCAGGCTGGGAGAGATTGATGACACATTTCCTGGCCTGATGGACAAAATGCGTTTATGGATGGGTCTGCATGGGAAGGAGAAGGGAAAAGAGTTCCAAGACACGGTCTGATTAAGGAAAGGGAATTAGAGCAAGCACAGGTTAAGGCCCGCATAGTGAGCTCAACCGGTGGAGTTGTGTGTGCTTGGAAGAGCCTGGCACTGAAA
>JAPFBE010001001.1:0-16782 GCA_034336665.1 Luscinia megarhynchos
CCAGATCCCCGTGGGGGGCCCTGGGGTGACCCCTGCTGCTCCCCACAGTTGATAACCGCAGCAGGAAGAGGGTGTGCAACCAGAAGAACCGCCGCGACTTCTCGGCCTTCAAGGACCCCGACAACGAGCTCAAGGTCAAGGTGTCCCCTCAGCTGCTGCTGGCTGCCCATCGCTTCCCTGTCCACTGGTCAGTCGTGGGCATCGGCCTCAGGGCACCCTCAGAGAGCTCAGCAAGTCACTGTGTCCCCCTGGTCACTCCACACTCTGGTCCCAGGGTGTCCCACACCATCCCAGGATGGGAATCCTTGTCCCAAAGGTGTCCCACACCATCCCAGGATGGGAATCCTTGTCCCAAAGGTGTCCCACACCATCCCAGGATGGACATTCTAGACCCAAAGGTCTCCTACACCATCCCAAGATGGGAATCCTTGTCCCAAAGGTTCTCCCAGACCATCCCAGGATGGGAATCCTTGTCCCAAAGGTTTCCCACACCATCCCAGGATGGGAATATTTGTCCCAAGGGTCTCCCAGACCATCCCAGGATAGACATTCCAGCCCCAAGGGCCCTCCTAGACCATTCAGGATGGGAATCCTGATCCCAAGGATCTCCCACACCATCCCAGGATGGACATTCCTCACTTTGTGTCTCCCACACCATCGAGGATGGGAATCCTTGTCCCAGGGGTCTCCTAGACAATCCTAGGATGCACATTCCAGTCCCAAGAGGCTCCCACACCATCCCAGGATGGGGAATCTTGGTCCCAAGGGTCTTTCTAGACCATCCCAGGATGAACGTTCCAGCCCCTTGTATCTCCCTCACCATCCCAGGATGGGAATCCTGATCCCAAGGGTCTCCCACACCATCCTAGGATGGGAATCCTGGTCCCAGGTATCTCCCCAGACCATCCCAAGATGGACATTCCAGCCCCCAAGGGCCTCCTAGAAAGTCCCAAGATGGGAATTCTGGTCCCAAGGGTCTCCCACACCACCCCAGGATGGACATTCCTGCCCTTTGTATCTCCCACACCACCCCAAGATGGGAATCCTGGTCCCAAGGGTCTCCCTCGACCATCCTAGGATGGGGAATCCTGGTCCCAGGCATCTCCCAAATGATCCCAAGACAGGAATTCCCTCTCACCTGGAGGGATTAACCCCACCTCTGACCCTTTCCCCCACCCCCTCTCCAGAGGTGACACTCTTCACCCCCAACTTCATCTCGGAGAAGATCCCGCCAAGTGCTGCTCAAGTACTCGGACGTCATCCAGGAGCTGAAGTTCAGACGAGGAGAACAAAGAAATCCCTCGGCACTTCCTGTACTGCAAGAACAAACCAGCTGATTACTTCATCCTCATCCTGCAGGTGCTGCCAGCAGCATTCCCGTGGGAATTCCCATCCCTTGGTGCCTGCACGTGCATTGATGTTGGGTTTTTTCCCCTGCCAGGGCAAGGTGGAGGTGGAGGCTGGCAAGGAGTGCATGAAGTTCGAGGCGGGAGCGTTTTCCTACTACGGGGTGATGGCGCTGAGCCCCCCTCCTGGAGCTGGTGAGCACCCCAAAATCCTTCTGGGATTTCTGGGTTGGAGCTGCCCTGGGAATGGGAGATTCCTGAGGTGCAGAGCTCCCCATGGAGTCTTGGAATGGTTGGGGAGGATCTTAGAGCTCCATGGGGACACCTCCCAATGTCCTTGGTGGCCTTGGGGACAGTTCCAGGGATCCCTGGGTTGGAGCTGCCCTGGGAATTGGGGATTCCAGAGGTTCTGAGCCCCATCAGTGTCCTGGGGAACAGCAGAGCTCCCCAGGGAATTCTGGAATGGTTTGGGTGAATCTTAGGGCTCCATGGGCAGGGACAACTCCCGCTGTCCTTGGTGGCCTTGGGGACATTTCCAGGATTCCTTAGGATTGGGAGATTCAGTGTCCCCAGAGCCATCCTTGGGGCAGCAGAGCTCCCTGTGGAATTCTGGAATGGTTTGGGTGGATCTTAGGGCTCCATGGGCAGGGACACTCCCACTGTCCTTGGTGGCCTTTGGGACACTTCCAGGGATCCCTGGGTTGGATCTGCTCCCATGGGAATGGGAGATTCCAGAGGTTCTGAACCCCATCAGTGTCCTGCATGAGCAGCTCCGTGTCCAAGTGGCTGATTTCAGGATTTGGGGTTAATGGGATTCTTGTTACACCTGCCCTGGTAGGAACAGTTTAACTTCTACAGTCCCACCCTAAACCTAAACCTAATCTTAAGCCTAAACCTAAGCCTAAACCTAAACCTCCACGAGGCAATTCCAGAAACCCAAGTGAATTCCAGAAACGCTGGGTTAGGCTGGAGACCAATCCCAAGCCCTTCCTAATGCTGGGTACGCCAGAGAACGATCCCAAGCCCTTCCTAACTCTGGGTTAGGCTGGAGGTTGATCCCAAGCCATTCCTAACACCGGGAAAGGCTGGAGAACAATTCCAAGCCCTTTCTAACTCCGGCCAAGGCCAGATGTCAATCCCAAGCTCTTCCTAACACTGGGAAAGGCCAGAGGCCGGTTCCAAGCGATTCCTAACACTGAATTAGGCCTGAGGCCGATCCCGAACCCCTCCTAACTCTGGGTTAGACCCGAGGCTGATCCCAACCCCTTCCTAACGCTGGGTTAGGCCTGAGGCCCATCCCAAGCCCTTCCTAAGTCTGGGTTAGGCTGGAGAATGATCCCAAGTAATTCCTAACTCGAGGTTAGACCAGAGACTGATCCCGAGCCCTTCCTAACACTGAATTAGGCCTGAGGCTGATCCCAAGCCCTCCCTAAACCCTGATGAGACCCGAGCTGATCTCAAGCCCTTCCTAACTCTGAGTTAGGCCAAAGCCCATCCCAAACCCTTCCTAACTCTGGGTTAGGCCAAAGGCCCATCCCAAGCTGTTTCTAGCTCCAGGTTAGACCCGAGGCTGATCTCAAGCCCTTCCTAACTCTGGGTTAGACCTGGGGCCCATCCCAAGCCCTTCCTAACTCTGGGTTAGACCCGGGGCCCATCCCAAGCCCTTCCTAAGGCTGGGTTAGGCTGGAGAATGATCCCAAGCCCTTCCTAAGGCTGGGTTAGGCTGGAGAATGATCCCAAGCCATTCCTAAGCGGGTTAGGCTGAAGGCCGATCCCAAGGCCTCCCTAAGGCCGGTTTGGGACGTCGAGCCCAGGCAGCTCCTCCCCACGCGAACACGCTGCGCCGTCAGCACGTGAGCTGCCTGAACCTGCGGCCTACGCTCAGCTACCACGAGCTCCCGAGTCGGGCTGCGTAGCCGGTCAGCGGCAGCAACAACCAGCTCAGCTGCCCTCACGTGGGTCGACTTCAGCGCGGCGCCAGCGCTTCGAGCGACCTGCAGTTACGTCAAGGTCAGCTGAGACTGGAGGCTGGGCACGGGCTCAGCGGCTGGGGGGGTCACCCCGTGGGGTTGGGGGTCACCCCCGCGGTTGGGGTCACCTCCAGTGGGGTTGGGGTCCCACCTCCAGTGGGGTTAGGGGTCACCTCCAGTGGGGGTTAGGGTGACAGCTTTGGGGTCACCCGGTGGGGTTTGGGGACACTCAGGGGTGGGGTTTGGGGGTCAGCCCCTGGGTCCTGTGGGGGTTTGGGGGTCACCCCCAGTGAGGGTTTGGGGTCACCCCGGTGGGGTTTGGGGAGTCACCTCCAGTGGGGGTTAGGGGTGACAGCTTTGGGGTCACACCCCCAGGTGGGGTTTGGGGTCAGCCCTTGTGGGGTTTAGGGGTCACACCCCCAGGTGGGGTTTGGGTTCACACCCCAGTGGGGTTTGGGGAGTCAGCCCCAGGGTCCTGTGGGTTTGGGGGTCACCCCCAGTGGGGTTTGGGGGTCACCCCGGTGGGGGTTTGGGGTCACCCCAGTGGGTTTGAGGTCACCCCCAGTGGGGTTTGGGGGTCAGCCCCGTGGGGTTTGGGGTCACGGCTTTGGGGTCACCCCCAGTGGGGTTTAGGGTCACCCCAGTGGGGTTTGAGGGTCAGCCCGGTGGGGGTTTGGGGTCACTGACTTTGGGGTCACCTCCAGTGGGGTTGGGGTCACCCCGGTGGGGGTTTGGGGGTCACCCCCAGTGGGGTTTGGGGGTCACCCGGTGGGGGTTGGGGTCACCCCGGTGGGGTTGGGGTCACTTGCTTTGAGGTCACCCCCAGTGGGGTTTGGGGATACTCAGGGTGGGGTTTGGGGTCAGCCCCGGTGGGTTAGGGGTCACCTCCAGTGGGGGTTAGGGTCAGTGCTTTGTGGTCACCCCCAGTGGGGTTTAGACACTCAGGGTGGGGTTTGGGGAGTCACCCCCGGTGGGGTTTGGGGTCACCTCCAGTGGGGTTAGGGTCATGGCTTTGAGGTCACCCCCAGTGGGGTTTGAGGGGTCAGCCCCGGGTGGTTGGGGTCACCTCCCAGTGGGGGGTTAGGGTGACGGCTTTGAGGTCACCCCTGGTGGGGTTTGGGGTCAGCCCCTTGTGGGGGTTTGGGTACACTCAGGGTGGGGTTTGGGGTCAGCCCCAGTGAGGTTTGGGGTCACCCGGCCGGTGGGGTTTGGGGTCACCCCGGTGGGTTTGGGGGTCACCTCCAGTGGGGTTTGGGGACACTCAGGGTGGGGTTTGGGGGTCACCCCAGGTGGGGGTTGAGGGTCAGCCCTGGGTCCTGTGGGGTTTGGGGGTCACCCCGGTAGGGGTTAGTCACCTCCAGTGGGGGTTAGGGTGACGGCTTTTGGGGTCACACCCCAGGTGGGGTTTGGGGTCACCCCGTGGGTGGTTGAGTCACGGCTTTGAGGTCACCCCCAGTGGGGTTTGGGGATACTCAGGGTGGGGTTTGGGGTCAGCCCTGGGTCCTGTGGGGTCTGGGGGTCACCCTCAGTGGGGTTTGGGGTCAGCCCCAGGTGGGGTTTGGGGACACTCAGGGTGGGGTTTGGGATCAGCCCCTGGTGGGGTTTGGGGTCACCCCCAGGTGGGGTTTGGGATCAGCCCCTTGTGGGGTTTGGGGTCACACCCCCAGGTGGGGTTTAGGGTCACCCCCAGGTAGGGTTTGGGGTCAGCCCCTTGTGGGGTTTGGGGTCACCCCCAGGTGGGGTTTGGGGTCAGCCCCTGGGTCCTGTGGGGTTTGGGGTCAGCCCCAGGTGGGGTTTGGGGTCACACCCCCAGGTGGGGTTTGGGGTCAGCCCCAGGGTCCTGTTGGGTTTGGGGTCACCCTGGGTGGGGTTTGGGATCACCCTCAGTGGGGTTTGGGATCACCCTCAGTGGGGTTTGGAGTCACCCCCAGGGTCCTGTGGAGTTTTGGGGTCAGGGCATGGCACTGTCGGGGCTGAGTTTGGGGTGGAAGTTGTGGGTTCCTCAGTGCTCCTGCAAAATTTTGGGGTGGAAATCCTGACACTTTGGGGTGTTCTCCACACCATTTTGGGATGGGAATTCCTGTCCCTCATGGGCTCCTACAAAATTTTGGGGATGGGGAATTCTGGTTCCTCAATGGTCCTACAAAATTTTGGGATGGGAATCCCAACACTTTGGGATCTCCTACCCATCCTGGGATGGGAATCCTGACACTTCAGGGTGTCCTACACAATTCTGGGATGGGAATTCCATCAAATACCCCGTTTTGGGATGGGAATTCCAGTTCCTCAGTGCTCCTACAAAATTCTGGGATGGGAGTCCTGACACTTTGGGGTGCCCTACACAATTTTGGGATGGGAATTCCATCAAATTACCCCATTTTGGGTTGGGAATTCTGACACTTTGGCATGTCCTACACCATTTTGGGGTTGGAATTCTGGTTCCTCAGTGGTCCTACAGAATTCTGGGATGGGAATTCCGACATTTTGGGTTCTCCCACACCATTTTGGGATGGGAATCCTGACATTTTGGGGTCTCCCACACCATTTTGGGATGGGAATCCTGACATTTTGGGGTCTCCTACACAATTTTTGGGGTGGGAATTCCATCAAATAGCCCATTTTGGGATGGGAATTCCGGGTTCTTCTAGGGCTCCTGCAAAAATTCTGGGATGGGAATTCGGTCCCTCAGTGCTCCTACAAAAATTTTTGGGATGGGAATCCTGACTTTGGGTTCTCCTACCCATCCTGGGATGGGAATCCTGATACTTGGGGACGTCATACACAGTTTTGGGATGGGAATTCCATCAAATACCCCATTTTGGGATGGGAATTCCGGGTTCTTCAGCCTCCTGCAAAAGTTTTTGGGATGGGAATCCCCAATACTTTGGGATCTCCCTTCCCATCCTGGGATGGGAATCCTGATACTTTAGGGGGTGCCCTACACAATTTTTTGGTATAGGAATTCCATCAAATACACCCTATTTTGAGATGGGAATTCTGGTTCCTCAAGGCTCCTACAAAATTTTGGGATGGGAATCCAAATACTTTGGGATCTCCTACCCATCCTGTAATGGGAATCCTGACACTTCACGGTGTCCTACACCATTTTGGGATGGGAATTTCAGTTCTTCAGGGCTCCTGCAAAATTTTGCAATGAGAATCCTGACACTTTGGGATCTCCCACACCATTTTGGGAATTCCATCCCTTTGGGGTCTCATACAACATTTTGGGGTGGGAATCCCATCCATGCACCATTTTGGGGTGGGAATCCCATCCATGCACCATTTTGGGGTGGGAATCCCAACACTTTGGGGTCTCATACAACATTTTGGGATGGGAATCCCATCCATACACCATTATGGAATGGGAATCCCATCCATACACCATTTTGGGATGGGAATCCCATCCATACACCATTATGGAATGGGAATCCCATCCATACACCATTTTGGGATGGGAATCCCATCCATACACCATTATGGGATGGGAATCCCATCCATACACCATTTTGGGATGGGAATCCCATCCATGCACCATTTTGGGATGGGAATCCCAACACTTTGGGGTCTCATACAACATTTTGGGATGGGAATCCCATCCATGCACCATTTTGGGATGGGAATCCCATCCATACACCATTTTGGGATGGGAATCCCATCCATACACCATTTTGGGGTGGGAATCCTGACACTTTGGGGTCCCCTAGACCGTTAGGGGATGGGAGCCCCGGCCCTTTGGGATCTGCCCCTGCACTGTTGCTGTTTCCCGGCACAGATCACGCGCCAGGAGTACCAGAACGGGCTGCTGGCCTCCCGCATGGACAGTTGTCCCCAGTCCCCCGACAGCGGGCGCCCCCAAGGCCGAGCCGAGCGTGCGGACAAAGGCGAGAGGCCCTGGCGGGCCCGCAGTCGAGACCCAGAGTCTGCTCAACGAGGAACTGCCTGAGCACGCCCGCAGGCAACCACAGTGGGCTGGAGAATTCCCATCTGACCCCGGCCCGGCTGCCAGCCAGCGGCCATACCGGACCTGCCCGGTGAGGGCGGCGCCGCCCGGCCGCAGAGGAGCAGGGGAGGGGATGCAGGAGCGGCAGTGGCTGCTGCCGATGGATTTGGGAGCGACGGGAGCGGCGCGGGCGGCGCCAGCTCTGCCGGCACGGCGCCGACGGCTCAGGGAGCTCAGGGTCTCAGGCTGCCCCCTGGGGACCCTCGGGATGGACGTTCCGACCTTCCCAACCTGCCAGGAACCAGGGATGGACATCCCAACCCATCCCAACCTGCCAGGAACCAGGGATGGACATCCCAACTCATCCCAACTTATCCCAACCTGCCAGGAACCAGGGATGAACATCCCAACCCATCCCAACCCATCCCAGCCATCCCAACCTGCCAGGAACCAGGGATGGACATCCCAACCCATCCCAACCCATCCCAACCTGCCAGGAACCAGGGATGGACGTCCCAACCATCCCAACCCATCCCAACCCATCCCAACCTGCCAGGAACCAGGGATGAACATCCCAACCCATCCCAACCCATCCCAACCCATCCCAACCTGCCAGGAACCAGGGGATGGACATCCCAACCCATCCCAACCCATCCCAACCTGCCAGGAACCAGGGATGGGCGTCCCAACCATCCCAACCCATCCCAACCCATCCCAACCTGCCAGGGAACCAGGGGATGGACATCCCAACCCATCCCAACCTGCCAGGAACCAGGGGATGGACATCCCAACCCATCCCAACCCATCCCAACCTGCCAGGAACCAGGGATGGACATCCCAACCCATCCCAACCTGCCAGGAACCAGGGATGGACATCCCAACCCATCCCAACCTGCCAGGAACCAGGGATGGACATCCCAACCTATCCCAATCCCATCCCAACCTGCCAGGAACCAGGGATGGACATCCCAACCCATCCCATCCCAACCTGCCAGGAACCAGGGAAGACATCCCAACTCAGCCCAACTTATCCCAACCTGCCAGGAACCAGGGATGGACATCCCAACCCAACCCATCCCAACCTGCCAGGAACCAGGGATGGACGTCCCAACCTATCCCAACCTATCCCAACCTGCCAGGAACCAGGGATGAACATCCCAACCCATCCCAACCTGCCAGGAACCCTGGGATGGACATCCCAACCTATCCCAACCCATCCCAACCCATCCCAACCTGCCAGGAACCAGGGATGGACATCCCAACTCATCCCAACCCTTCCAGGAACTCCTGGGATTGATGTCCTGACCCTTCCAGGGAATCTTGGGATGGACATCCCAACCTGACCCAACAGGATGGACATCCCAAACCTTTCAGGTTCCTCCTCCCGACACCTTCCAGAGCTTTGGGATGGACATCCCAAACCCTGCCAGGAAATCTGGTGATGGATATCCCCAAACCTTCCAGGAACCCCAACCCTTTCAGGATCCCCAGGATGGACATCCCAGCCCAGCCCAAACCTGCCAGGACCTTGGGATGGAAATCCTGCCCTGCCAGGAAATTTGGGATGGACATCCTAAACCTGTCAGGAATCCTGGGATGGACATCCCGTTCCTTTGGGATCCCTGGGATGGGAATCCCAGCCCCTCAGGGTTCCAGCAGCATTTTGGGATTGGAATTCCAGCACTTGGGGGTCTCCTGTAGCATTTTGGGAATTCCTCCCTTGGGGTCTCCTGCAGGATTTTGGGGGTGTCCTGGGATGGAAATCCCGCTGCCCTCTGGGGTGTTTTTGGGGTCCCCTGGGTCAATCCCAGCCCCTTCCCCACACTCACCCCCTTTCCTTTCGGCTCTCGGGGGTTCTGGGGACGTGGGGACAAATCTGGGATTTTGAGGTCTGGATTTTGGAATGTGGATTTTAGGGTCTGGATTTGGGGGTCAGGGTTTTGGGGACCCTAGATTTGGGGTCTGGAATTTGGGGTCTGGATTTGGGACCTGGATTTGGGGTCTCCATTTAGGGTCTGGAATTTGGGGTCTGGATTTTGGGACCTGGATTTAGGGTCTGGATTTGGGGACCTGGATTTGGGGTCAGGATTTTAGAGTCTGGATTTTGGGACCTAGATTTGGGGTCTGGATTTTGGGGTCAGATTTTCTGGGGGTTTTTCAGGTCTGGACTTTGGGAATCTGGATTTCGGAGGTCTGGATTTGGGGTCTCCACTTTAGGGTCAGGACTTTGGGGTGACACAGTGCTAGTGACCAAAGTTGTACAGGCAGGAGGGCTGAGGGTCCCCCAAACCCCCTCGACCCCCCACCCCCAAAAACAAAAATAAGCACAAAAGTTCCCCCCTGGGTGAACTCCTGTAAGTTATTGGGAGAAGGTTGAATTATTTTGTTAATCACATCTCGACGATCAGTTCCTAGCTCCTTCCGCGGGGAGATTTTAGTAATAATAATAATAATTAATCACACATAATTAATAATTAATAATGTCAGGAAAAAACAAAAACCTTTTTTATTAAATCTTCCCTCTATGCAAACCCCTCCTTTCCCCCCAACCCTGGGAATTCCTATTTATTGTTCAGGTTTGATTTGTATTTTGGGGAGCTGCGGGGAGGGGCGGGGGCGGGGCCCTCCCGGTTCTGCTCTCTCCCCCTCTCCCCCCTGCCTCCCCCACTCGGTTGTGAAACCAACCGTGGAATTTGATTTCATGGGGTTTTGGAGGGGTTTTTGCCAGATGGGCTAATAAAGATTCTATATCTGTACGTGGCTGTGCTCGGTGCCGCGCGGGGGTCCTGGGTACCGGGGCCGCTTTAAAGCGACGCGGCACCTTTAAATCCCCCCCATTGGGGTTGCTTACACGAAGCGGCCCCGCCCCCTGTGAGTTTCTGGGGGCGGTGATTGGCTGAGGGGAGAGCAAGGCGGGAGGTGATTGGTTGGAGGGCGGGCAGTGGGCGGGGCGTGCTGGGGAGCACAGAAGACGCGGGAGCCGGGATCGGGAGCGGGCACGGCTGCGCGCTGTCCCCTCAGGTGCCGAACAGGTCCCGCACTGCCGGTGCGCCCCCGTCCCGCGCGCGGCGGCCCCGCGCATCGCGGGAGCGCGGCCAGCCCCGGGCGGCGGCGCAGCAGCAGCGCGCACAGCTCCCGGTGCCCCTGCTCGGCGGCCTGGGGGGCGGCAGCGGAGTCACCCCCCGGGGGCACGGGGAGCCCGAGCCACCCACTCCAGTTCGGGCGGGGCATCCCCCTGTGCCCCCACCCACCGGGTACGGGGATCCCCCTGTGCTCCTCCCCCACTCCGGGCAGGGGCATCCCCCTGTGCCCCCACCCACCGGGTACGGGGATCCCCCCGTGCCCCCCACCCACCCAGGCAGGGGCATCTCCCCGTGCCCCCACACCCACCGGGTACGGGGGGTCTCCCCTGTGACCTCTCCCACCCGGGCAGGGGGATTCCCCTGTGCCCCCCACCCACTGGGTACGGGGATCCCCCTGTGCCCTCCCCACTCGGGCAGGGGCATCCCCCCGTGCCCCCACCCGACCGGGTACGGGGATCCCCCTGTGCCCCCCACCCACCGGGGGTACAGGGGATCCCCCCTGTGCCCCTCCCCACTCGGGCAGGGGGGATTCCCCCCTGTGCCCCCCACCCACCCAGGCAAGGGCATTCCCCTGTGCCCCCACCCACCGGGTACGGGGATCCCCCCTGTGCCCCCACCCGACCGGGTAATGGGGGATCCCCCCTGTGACCTCTCCCCACCCGGGCAGGGGATTCCCTGTGCCCCCACCCACCTGGTATAGGGGTCCCTCTGTGCCCCCCACTCCCACTCCCTCAGCAGGGGATCCCGCCGTGCCCCCACCGGGTGTGGGGGTCCCTCCGTGCCCCCCCCCCTCACCCCCCCCTGTGCCCCCCCTCCACCCGGGCAGGGGATCCCCCCGTGCTCCCGCCTGTTCCCGGTGTTCCCCCGTGCCCGCACCTTGTGCAGGCCGGTTCTGCCGTCGCTGTCGGTGGCCGCGGGTCGGCGCCGTGCTCCAGCAGCAGCTCGGTGACGGCGCGGTGCCCGCAGTAGCAGGCGCGGTGCAGCGGGGTGGTGCCGCTGGGGTGTGGGTATCGCACGGGGCGTCGCGCTCCAGCAGCAGCCGGCACACGGCCAGGTGCCCGTTCCGGCTGGCGTAGTGCTGCGGGCAACGGGCCGGGCAGGCCCGGCTGCCCGGTACCCCCGGGCCAGGGCTGGCACCCACAGCCTGGGACCCCCGGGCCAGGGCTGTGTACCGGGTCAGGACCCCCGTGCCACGGCCGTGTACCCTGCCAGCTCAGGATCCCCCTGTGCTCCCCGTGACCCCGTACCAGGGCCGTGTACCGGGTCAGGATCCCCCGTGCCCCCCGTGCCCCCCCGTGCTCCCCTGTGTCCCCCGTGTCCCCGTGCCAGGGCCGTGTACCGGGTCAGGACCCTCGTGCCGCGGCCGTGTACCCTGCCAGCTCAGGATCCCTCAGCCTTCGTCCCCGTACCAGGGCCGTGTACCGGGTCAGGATCCCCGTGCCCCCCGTGTCCCTGTACCAGGGCCGTGTACCGGCTCAGGATCCCCTGTGCCCCCCGTGTCCCCGTACCAGGGCTGTGTACCGGCTCAGGATCCCCGTGCCCCCCGTGTCCCCGTACCAGGGCCGTGTACCCCTGCCAGGTCGAGGGCTCCGCGGGGTTCCTGCTCCGCTCCAGCAGCTGCAGCAGCCGCGCCTCGTCCCTGTCCCGCGCCGCTGCCCAGATCCCTGCGGGCACCGGCGCTGCCTCAGCGAGGGACGGAGCCCGAGCCCTGCCCGTGCCCCCCTCCGGTACCGCCATCCCAGCCCACCCCGTGCGCCTCCGGTACCGCTGCTCCAACCCCTCCCCACGTGCCCCTCGCCGGTACCGGTGTTCCAAACCCTGCCCCTGCCCCCTCCGCTACCCCCAAGCCCAGCCCAGAGTCCTTGGGAGCTCTCCGGTACCGGGTACCCCAGCCCGGAGCCCCTGAGCTCCGCCGGTACCGGTAACCCGGCCCAGAGCCCCCGCCCCCCGAGCCCCCCCGGACCCCGCTCGAAGTCCATCTCGGACAGGCTCTGGTGCACGCTGGGCACGGCCACACGGCCCGGGCAGCACGGAGCGGGCATCGCCTCCCTGCCCGGGCAGCACGGAGCGGGCGGAGAGCGGCGACCACCTGCCATGGCACCGGGGGGCACGGAAACGGCCGAGGGGGGACGGAAAGGGACGAGGGGGGACGGAAAAGACCGAGGAGAGGCGGAAATGGCCGAGTGACGACGAGAAGGGACGAGGAGAGGCGGAAAGAATCGAATGAGAACGGAAAGGGCCGAACGAGATCGGGAAGGGAGGAGGGAAGACGGAAAGGGCCGAAGTGAGCGGAAAGGGCCGAGTGAAGCCGGGAAGAGCCGAAAGGCCGGGAAAGGCCGAAGGAAGCCGGAAGGGCCGAAGGCACCGCCCGCAGAGCCCCGGTGCTGCTGCTGGGGGCGCTAGCGGCCGCCCTGAGCCCCCCAGTGGTGACCCGGGGCTCGTTCTCTCCCTCCCCCTCGCAGTTTTATGTCCCCAAGCTCCCACTCCCATCTGCAATGGCAGTCCCAGGGGCTCCAACTCCCCTTGTGGGGTCCCGGGGCTCTCCCTGCCCAGTTCTGGGGTCCCAAGGCTCCTCCCATCGTCCACCACCCCAGGTTCCCAGGGGTCCCCCCCACACACTTATGGGGGTCCCAGCAGCAATGGGGGTCCCTGGGCTCCCTCACCCCCTATACTGGGGTGTCCCTGAATCGCCCCCTCACTCCCCCCACCCCCAGCCCCCATTTCCCCACGGCCCCAGCCCGTTCCCCAGCCCCCGATCCCGTTTCTCTGCGGCGCTCCCAGCAGCGGCTCCCCGGGGACCCCTCGCGCTGACCCCCGCCATCGGGGTGGGAGGGGGGAGCCCTGCCCGGCCCCCCGCCTGGGAACGGCTCCGCTTTTGTCCTTTTTTTAGCCCCCGCTGGAGCTTTTTCCATGAGCTCAGCACCGCGGGGGAGCCCAAAAACCTCCTCCAGAACCCCCAGAACCTCCACGGCGTCGCTTTGCAAAGAGAGAGAGAGAGAGAGAGAGAGAGAGAGAGAGAGAGGAAAAACTGAGATTTGGTTGCTTTTTGGGTTTTTTTGGAAGTCCTTTTATTATTAATATAAAAAATACTCACGTATTTACAGCAAATAAATATATTTCGGTAACAAATAAATTACACTGGGGTGGGGGTTATACAAAAGGGGAGGGGGCGCAGGGGGGGACAGGCGGGGAGGGAGGGACAAAACAGCCAGGGCAGGGTGGGGGACAGAGCCCCGAAAAGGGACACGGAGGGGAGCGGGTGGAGATAGAAAAATTGTCAGGAGAGAAAAACCCGAAATGAGCCCAAAACAGTCCCGAGGGTCACCGCCCAGGGCCCGGGGTGTCCCCGAGTCTGTCCCGCCAGGGGACGGTACCGGAGGGTGGGGGGCGGTGACCCAAGGGGTGACACGGTGGCATGGCCCCGGCAGGGCTGGGAACAGCAGCGCTGCCAGGGGGGGACCGGTGCCAGGGTGACACTCCTGTCCCCAGGGCAGGTGACAGTGGCACCAGTGCCAGTGTGCGAGTCCCCAAGGTGGACACTGGCACTGGGGTGACACTGCTGTCCCCAAGCCAGGCACGGGGGTGACACTGCTGTCCCCAGGGCAGGCACTGGGGTGACACTGCTGTCCCCAGGGCACGTACCAGTGTGGCAATCCTGTCCCCAAGGTGGGTCCCAGTGCCAGTCCTTAAGGTGGGCACTGGCGCTGGGGCGACACTGCTGTCCCCAAGCTGGGCACTGGGGTGACACTGCTGTCCTCAGGGTAGGTACCAGCATTGCAATCCTGTCCCCAGGCTGGATGCTGATGCCAGGAGTCCGTGTCCAGCCGGGTACCAGTGCCAGGTGTCCATCCCAGACAGGTACCAGTGCCAGGTGTCCGTGCCCAGCCGGGTACCGGTGCCAGATGTCCATCCCAGCCGGGTACCAGTGCCAGGTGTCCGTGCTCCAGCCGGGTAGCAGTGCCAGGTGTCCATCCTCAGCTGGGTACTCAGAGCCAGGTGTCTGTGCCCAGCTGTTATGAATGCCAGGTGCCCATTCCCAGCCAGTACCAGCGCCAGGTGTCCATCCCAGCTGGGTACCAACGCCAGGTGTCCATCCCAGCCGGTACCAATGCCAGGTGTCCATCCCAGCCCGGTACCGGGTGCCAGGTGCCCATCCTCAGCTGGGTACCGTGCCAGGTGCCCATCCTCAGCTGGGTACCAGTGCCAGGTGCCCATCCCAGCCGGGTACCAATGCCAGGTGTCCATCCCAGACAGGTACCAGTGCCAGGTGTCCATCCCAGCCGGGTACCGGGTGCCAGGTGTCCATCCTCAGCTGGGTACCAACGCCAGGTGCCCATCCCAGCCCGGGTACTCAGTGCCAGGTGTCCATCCCAGCCGGGTACCAACGCCAGGTGTCCATCCCAGCCCAGCACCGTGCCAGGTGTCCATCCCAGCCCAGTACCCGTGCCAGGTGCCCATCCCAGCCGGGCTCTGGTGCCGGCTGTGCCATGCCAGCGCCGCGCGACCGCTGCCGGGCCCCCGGGAGCCGGCAGGAAGGCGCCGCCACACCGACGCACTCCCTCGGGGTTGGAGTCGGGCAGGCTGGCGCTGCTGCAGCTTGCGCCGCAGCTCCTCGGCCAGGTCGGGCGAGGTCGGAAGCGCCCGCCGCCCAGCGCCAGCCGGATGTAGCCGCTGGAGGCCGAGCCGCTGCAGGGGGGCCCAGGTGGATGCGGGTGGGCGCAGTGCAGCGGCTGCCCGGGATGGCGGCGGGCGGCGAGCCGGGCACCGGGCCGCTGCCAAGTTGGTGCAGCAGGCTGCCGCGGCGCTGGCGCTGGCCGGGCACGCATCTTGAGCGCAGCCGTCCGAGTAGTAGCAACTGGAGGGGGTCCCAGAGCTTCGCGTCCCGAAGTCGGAGGCGGGCGCTGGAGGCGGCGCTGGGCTGGGCTGCCCCTGGGCAGCCTCGATGGGGTACACCAGCGTGCTCTCGATGGCCTTGGCGCCCTTGCCCAGCTGTGGCGCAGCCGGGCGCCACAGCGACAGCACGGCTGGCAGCAGCAGCAGGCACAGCGCCCAGGCACCACGGCCAGCACCCACACCACGCCCCAGGCTTCACCAGCGGCGCCGCCTCCAGCCGGCGGCGCCCGCCCCGCCAGCAGCACGGGCCACGCTGGTACTCCTGGGCGCCGGGCAGGCGCCGCCTCTGCCTCGGCCAGGCAGCGGCATGCGTTCCGCTGCCGCGCCTCACGCCTCGCACCACCAGCGCCGCAGTCGGCCGCCGCCCAGCACCAGCACCTGCTCAGCCCGGCCAACGCACGGCCCTCAAGGTCCAGAGAGCCGCGCCAGGCTGGAGCCCAGGCGGCATCGCCAGCACCAGGTTCGTGCCCCGCCACCACCGCCACGCTCTTGGGGGTCAGGGGCCCTGCAGGGAGCGGGGGGTCAGGAGGGGATGGTGCAGGGTGGGACCCATGGGATGGGATGGGATGGGATGGGATGGGATGGGATGGGATGGGATGGGATGGGATGGGATGGATTCATGGGATAGGGACACCCATGTGCTACCAGTACGGTCTCACCTTGCTTGGCCACCTGTGGCACAGAGCAGGCACAGCCGGGTGTGTCGGAGCTCAGCACGCCCTGCACCAGGTGGGACCTGCAGGGGAAGCGAACAGTGATGGGAGTCCTTGGCATGCCCCTCCCCAGGGACCCGCACAAGGATCAGTGATCCCACCCTGGGCCCCTGCCAGACACCCCCACTCCCACCCTGGAGCCCTGCACAGACACCCCCAAATTCCCACGCTGGAGCTTCGCAGCCTCGGTCTGTGCCCATTCTCTGGCAGTGCCCAGCACCCTCTGGGGGGCAGAACTGTTCCCAAAACACAGGCTGAGGGGGCCGTGAGTGCTGTCCCTGCTCCATGTCCCCGTCCCTCATTGTGCCCATGCCCACTGTGCCCGAATCCATTGTGCCCGGCCCCCGTGCTCCCTCCCCCCTTGTTCCCATGCCCGTTGTGTCCGCACTCCATCCCCCGTACACCGCTGTGCCCGTCAGTGCTGCATGGACGCTGGCCGCTAGTGCTCCAGGCGACAGTAGGGGGTCCCGTGCCAGCACGCAGTCGGTGCAGGACTGGTAGCGCCTCACAGTCTGCCAGGGCAGCTGTGCCACCTGCAGGCGGGAACCGGCTTGAACAGCAGCTTCGCCAGGGGGGACACAGGGTGAGGTGACGCTGCCCGTGCACAACCGCAGTGCCACTGCCACCGGCCGGGCCACCTTGGTGCCCCGCCAGCACCAGGCTCTCCACGGCCGCGCCGGCTCGAACACTCCGCAGCTCCTCCACCAGGTGGATGCGCGGGAGCCCAGATCCAGAGCCTTGTGCACCCAGCCATCACTCCGCGGGCAGGCACAGCGGGCACCGGGTCAGGGCACCGCAGGCTGGCCCCTGCTGCTCCTCAGAGCCCCTGTCCCC
>JAPFBE010001002.1:0-16705 GCA_034336665.1 Luscinia megarhynchos
GGGCCTGAGCCCCTTGGGAAGGAGTTTGATCTCTTTGGGAGGGTGATCCTCCTGGGAAGGTCTGGACCCCTTTGGAAGGTTTGATAGTCTTTGGGAGGGTTTGATCCCTTTGGGAAGGGTTTGATCCGTTTGGGAAGGGTTTTGATCCTGTGGAAGGGTCTGAACCTTGGGAAGGTTTGATCCCTTTGGGAAGGGTTTGATCTTCTTGGGAAGGGTCACAGGCAGCTTGGGAAGAGGTTTTGATCCTCTTAGGAAGGGCCTGAGCCTTGGGAAGGGTTTGATCCCTTAGGGAAGGGGTTTGAATCCACGTTTTAGGAAAGGTTTGATCTTCAGGCTGGGAAGGGTTTGATCTTCGTGGGATCCCGGTTTGATCCCCTTTGGGAAGGTTTGATCCTCTCGAGGGAAGGGGTGCAGGAATCGCCACTTTGGACTTGTGCTTGCGGGAGAGCCTGAGCCTTGGAAGGGTGTGATCCCCTTGGATGGCACTGGGAAAAGCCAAAAGCAAGGCTCAGCAACAGTTTTAGGCCGAGATCACCTGCGAGGGGATTTAGGAGCCTCATCAAGCCCCAGGCAGCAAAACAGGGCTGGATGTGATCTGTAAGAGACAAAAATGATCAAGAGACAAAATGATCAGAGAGATAAAAATGATCAGAGAAGACAAAGAAAGCGATCAGAAGATAGAAAATGATCGAGAGATAAAAATGATCAAGAGACAAAAACGATCAGAAAGATGAAAATGATCAGAGAGAGAACAAAAACGATCAAGAAAAGAGATGAAAATGATCAGATACAAAAAATGAAGCAATGCTGCTTTAGGAGTTTATTTAATCCGGGATATTTTCAGCTGTGTTTTCGGGCTGGAGAGGGATGGGTGTGACCACCCAAAGCCACTCTGGGACAGCGATCCTGTCCCAAAAATCCCTTTGCACCACCCTGAGCGCGTCCCCACTTGGGTGCCGGGAGCCAGGCAGCCCGACCATCAACCGGGGTCATCAGGAGCCGCTTCCCCAGTTCCGTCCTGCTCGTCTCGGTGCCAGCCAAGCATTGCAGCTCGGCGCCAGGGCGAGCGAGGTGAATCACCAAACACAGCAGCCAGACGTGGCCCGTGAATCCTGAGGGAAGGGGAAAGTGGAAAGTGGGACCAGCGGCGGTTGGGGGTGTTGGAGACGAGGGGAGTGAGGGAAGGGAGAAGGGAAGGAGGATGCGGGCGGGGATGGGATTGGGAGGAGGTTGTGGGACTGGGGATTTTTGGGGTGGGGTTGGGGAGTGTAATGAGGGAAAAGAGTGGAGGAAAATGGAGAAAAAAATGGCGAAAAAAGGCAAAAATGGCAAAAGGGCAAAAAAATCCTGGAATCAGGGCGAGGCTGGGGCTGGGAAATATAAATAAAATAAAAATAAAACAAAATAAAATAAAATAAAATAAAATAAAATAAAATAAAATAAAATAAAATAAAAATAAAATAAAAATAAAAATAAAAATAAAATAAAATAAAATAAAATAAAATAAAATTGAAATAAAACACCGATGGGGTGCGATGTGCAAACCAAACCCGGGGTGCAGGGGCTGGGAACAATTCCCAGAAATTATCACCGAGCGCTTTTCTCGCTGGATTTATTTTCCCTCCTGTTGCACCCCTCACTCCCCTCCTGTTTGGGGGCAGTTTATTTATTTATCCTGCCCCCCCCCCGCCACCGGGCGAGCTGGAGGCTCTGTCAGGGGGATCAGCCAACACCCGCCCTGAGCCCGGCCAGGAATTTTAATTGAAGTCGCCTCTGCCTGGGCTCAGATAAGGCTCGGGGCGCTCCCCAGCACCCACCCCCGCCCAAACCCATCTCTGTGCCCTGCCAGCTCAGAGGAAAGCACTGGGACAAACTGGGAGGGAACTGGGAGGAGGAACTGGGGCTCGCAGCGTCCCCTCCCTCCGGCCGGAGCTCGGTGGTCTGCGCTCCTTATCAGCGCTTATCAGGAGCGGCTAATGCGACCTTAATGGAGCTAAAACGGGCTCGATTTGTTTTATTGCGGCTCAGCCCCCCAGCCCGGCACCCGCTGCCCCCCTCCCCGCGCTCCTTGGTTTGGGAACACGCGGGAAGGGACTAGTCCATCCTCGCCCTCCCTCCCCTGCTCCCCTCGGGGACCCCCGAGCCCGCGGCAGCTTCGCATCCCGGCGGTGACGGGAGGGGTCGGAGCGCGCCCCAAAATGCTGCCCACGCCCTTCTCGGTGCGGGACATCCTCGACCTGCAGCGTCCCGAGGCGCCCGGGGGACCCGCGCCGCCCCCGGCGAGCAGGAGGAGCCGCGGCCGCGTAAGTGCGGGGGAGCGGGGACCCCGCGGAGCCGCTCTCCTTCCCCGGCGTGGATCCTGCTTCCCTGCTTTTCCCCTTCCCCGTTCTTTTTTTTCCTCTGGTTTGGTCACTGCTTGTTTTCGGGCATCTCGCTGCCTCGGCGCATCCCCGCGCATCCCCCGCGCATCCCCCGCATCCCCGCGCATCCCCGCGCATCCCGCAGCTCCGGCTCGGGGGAGCGGGATGATCTGGGGGAGGGGGGAGGTGGATTTAAGGATATTGAAGGGTTTCTCCTGCCCAGGTCACCCCCGAAAAGCCACCGCTTTCGATGTCACCCCCGTGTCGCGCTCGGGAATGGCCCTGCTGGGACAGCGGGATGCGCGAGGGGGATTGGGGCTGCTCTGCTTCTGCCCGCAGCTAAAACCCCAAAAACTGGAACAGTCCCGCTTCTTCCCGCAGCTAAAATCCCAAAAACGGAGCTGTCCGGCTTTTCCCGCAGCTAAAACCCCAAAAACTGGAGCTGTCCGGCTTTTCGCAGCTAAAATCCCCAAAAAGCGGAACTGTCCCGGCTTCTTCCCGCAGCTAAAACCCAAAGCGGAGTTGTCTCGCTTCTTCCCAGCAGCTGAAAATCCCCAAAAATTGGAGCTGTCCCTATTCTTCCCGCAGCTAAAATCCCAAAAAGTTTCTTCTGCTCCCGTTTCCCAGTCGCAGAGGAGGGAAACGGAGAAACCAGTGGGAGCAGAGATGGGGCACTGGGCAGACTGGGATGCGGAGGGGGAGCCCGGGGAGGATTCTGTGCCCTTCACATCCTCATCCCGAGCCTTCTGCATCCCTAGAATTCCCGAATTCCCTGCTCTGCCTGCCCGAGTATCCAGCCGGAGCTGGACCCGATCCCAGCTTCTCCTGTGCCGCACGAAATCCCAGCAAATCAAAAATCCCAGCAAATAAAAAATCCCAGCAAATCAAAAATCCCAACAAATCAAAAATCCCAACAAATCAAAAATCCCCCCCCAAACCATCAACGCCTCTCAGAACAAACAATTTTTCTCCACCACTACTTCGGTTTGGGTTTTTTGTTGTTGTTGTTGTTGTTGTTGTTTTGCCGAAATTCAGAGAAATGTGGGATTCTCCTTTCCCGGAGTGGAGGCAGATCCTGCCGGAGGTCTGGATTCCATCCCTGCGGAACAGGATGGTGGGGAAAGGGGATTTGGGGTCGGGAATACTCGAAGCTGTGTCCCCAGCAACGGCGGCATCCCCAAAACATCAGAGGCGTCATTGTGAGAAGGAAAAAAGGAGGTTTGATTTTATCCAAAATTGTTGTAACACCCAAATTCTTTTTAAAAAAAGAAACCCTCAAAGGCGTCATTAGGAGGGGGGAAAAATGAGGTTTTATTTTATACAGAATTGGTGCAACAACCTAATTCTTTTTAAAAAGAAACCATCAGAGGCGTCATTAGGGAGGGAGGAAAATGAGGTTTTATTTTTATACAGAATTGGTGTAACAACTTAATTCTTTTAAAAATATATATAAATAGATAAATAGATAGATAAATAAATAGATAAATAGATAGATAAATAAATAAATAAATATGTAGATAAATAGATAAATAGATAGATAGATAGATAAATAAATAAATAAATAAATAAAGAGATATATAGATAAATAGATATATAGATAAATAGATAAATAGATACATAGATACATAGATACATAGATAAATAGATAACTAAATAAATAGATAAATAGATAAATAAAAAGGGAAAAATTATTGACTTCTCAGTAAATATCACGGGAAATTTCATAATAAATTTATCAAGTATCAGCCTTAACTTTGCTGTCAGCCCTGCCCCATCCTGTCCCCAAGGGGAGCCATTCCCAGCTTGACCCCCTCCTTTGCGAGCAGCCTCTGGCCGGGAGCGGAGCAGGGTTTGCCTGTGACCCGGCTTTGTGTCCGCAGGAAATCGCGGCTGATCCAGGCTCTGAGCCCGAGGAGCGGCACCGGCAGCGGAGCAGGGTCTGTCTGTGACCCGGCTTTGTTTCCGCAGGGGAAATCGCAGCTGATCCGGGAGCTCTGAGCCCGAGGAGCAGCGCGGGCAGAGCAGGGTTTGCCTCTGACCCGGCTTTGTTCCCGCAGGAAAATCGCGGCTGATCCGGAGCTCTGAGCCCGGGGAAAAACTCCGGGAGCAGAGCAGGGTTTGTCTCTAACCCGGCTTTGTTCCCGCAGGAAATCGCAGCTGATCCGGAGCTCTGAGCCCGAGGAAAAAACTCCGGGGAGCGGAGCAGGGTTTGCCTGTGACCCCGCTTTGTTGTTTCCGCGAGGGAAATCGCGGCTGATCCGGGCTCTGAGCCCGAGCAGCGGCACCGGGAGAGGAGCAGGGTTTGCCTGTGACCCGGCTTTGTTTCCGCAGGGAAATCGCGGCTGATCCGGAGCTCTGAGCCCGAGGAGCGGCACCGGGGAGCGGAGCAGGGTTTGCCTGTGACGCGGCTTTGTTCCCGCAGGGGAAATCGCGGCTGATCCGGAGCTCTGAGCCCGAGGAAAAACGCCCGGGAGCGGGGCAGGGGTTTGCCTGTGACCCGGCTTTGTTCCCGCAGGGAAATCGCGGCTGATCCAGAGCTCTGAGCCCGAGGAAAACGCCGGGAGCGGAGCAGGGTTTGCCTCTGACCCGGCTTTGTTTCCCGCAGGGAAATCGCAGCTGATCCAGAGCTCTGAGCCCGAGCAGCGGCACCGGGAGCGGAGCAGGGTTTGCCTGTGACCCGGCTTTTGTTCCCGCAGGGAAATCGCTGCTGATCCAGGCAGCTCTGAGCCCGAGCAGCGGCACCGGGAGCAGAGCAGGGTTTGCCTGTGACCCAGCTTTGTTCCCCACAGGGAAATCGCGGCTGATCCGGAGCTCTGGAGCCCCAGGAGCATCGCCCCGAAGCGGAGCAGGGTTTGCCTCTGACCCGGCTCTTTTGTTTCCGCAGGAAATCGCGGCTGATCCGGAGCTCTCAGAGCCCGAGGAAAAACGCCGGGAGCAGAGCAGGGTTTGCCTCTGACCCGGCTTTGTTCCCGCAGGGGAAATCGCGGCTGATCCGGGCTCTGAGCCCGAGGAAAAACTCCGGGAGCGGAGCAGAGGTTTGCCTGTGACCCGGCTTTTGTTCCCGCAGGAAATCGCGGCTGATCCGGAGCTCTGAGCCCGAGCAGCGGCACCGGCAGCGGAGCAGGGTCTGTCTGTGACCCGGCTTTGTTCCGCAGGAAATCGCGCTGATCGGGCGCTCTGAGCCGGGGAAAACACGCCGGGAGCAGAGCAGGGTTTGCCTCTGACCCGGCTTTGTTCCCGCAGGAAATCGCAGCTGATCGGGCGCTCTGAGCCCGAGGGCAGCGCCGGGAGCAGGGCAGGGGTTTGCCTGTGACCCGGCTTTGTTCCCGCAGGGGAAATCGCGGCTGCCCGGCAGCTCTGAGCGCCGAGCAGCGGCACCGGGAGAGGAGCAGTTTGCCTGTGACCCGGCTTTGTTCCCGCAGGGAAATCGCGGCTGATCCAGAGCTCTGAGCCCGAGCAGCGGCACCGGCAGCGGCGGCCGCGCGTCCTGTTCTCGCAGGCTCAGGTGCTGGAGCTGGAGCGGCGCTTCCAGCGGCAGGAATACCTGTCGGGGCCGGAGCGGGAGCAGCTGGCGCTGCGGCTGCGGCTCAGCCCCGCGCAGGTGAAGATCTGGTTCCAGAACCGGCGCTACAAGAACAAGCGGCGGCGGCCGGAGCGCGGAGCGGCGCCCGCGCTGCCCCCGCGCAGGGTGGCGGTGCCCGTGCTGGTGCGCGATGGAAAACCTTGCCTGGGGCCTTCCGCGCCTTTTTTCACCCCCCTGTGCCGTTCCGAGCGGGTTTTCCTGCTGCGGCAGCCGCGTTTTGGGGTGCGGAGGGGTGTCCCCAAGTGTCACCCCCGGCTGTGCCCGCGGGAATCTGGCGGTGAGAGGGAGCCCTGCCCTGCTCGGGACAGGATTTCCGCCATCCGGGACAGCGGAAAGATCCCAGCACGTCCCTGGAAAGAGGGAGACACACCGCTGAGACACCCAATAATTATAAATTATTTATTATTAAGCGCAGTGATTTGGAGTCTGGCCCTTCCTGCTCCTCCAGGATGCCACCAGGACGTTGCTTTTCCTTCCTCGGGATAACTGAAAAACAGGGTCCTGTGCTTTTTTAAATGGACAATATTTAATGCTTTGAGTTCCTATAATTTCTAGATTTATTTCTGATTTGTTTTTCTTAATAACTCCCAGCACAGGTATTGATTTGTGCCTTTATTATTAATATTATTGTTATTATTATTATTATTATTATTATTATTATTATTATTATTATTATTATTATTATTATTATTATTATTATTATTATTTGCATATAAATCGGTGAGATTGTGGTTTTGCTCTCTTTCAGTCATTTCTCACTTCGTATTTTGAGTTTTCCCAGCGGCAATTTGCACCCGAGCATCCAAAGCTGAGCCAAAGAAAAATAAAAAGCAAATCCTAATGATCCAGGCAAAAATCACCTAATAGTCCAAGTTGGGGGATTCCCAAGGTTTGATCCCTCCGAAGTTTTGTTCCCCCCTCTTCCCGCTCCATTCCCGACAGCTCCTTATCCTGCAATTGCTGGAGGCAATTAAAGCTTTTATCTCAGATCCCACTTCCCAAATGGGACATTCCTGACATCGAGGATCAAACCCGAGAATCCCTGGAGGGACAGAGGTCGCTCCTCATCCTGCGGCTCCAGGCTCTGGGAACGCTGCCCCTTCCCTTCCCTTCCCTTCCCTTCCCTTCCCCTTCCCTTCCCCCTTCCTTTCCTTCCTTCCTTCCTCCCTTTCCTTCCCTTCCCTTCCCTTCCTTCCCTTCCCTTCCCCTTCCTCCCTTCCCTTCCCTCCCTTCCCTTCCCTTCCTTCCCTTCCCTTCCCAAACCTCCTCTTCCCTTCCATCCTCCCAAAACTTCCCCAAACTTCCTTTCCCTTCCCAAAACTTCCCAAAACTTCCCCTAGGGCTCCTTCAAAACTTCCCTTCCCAAAACTTCCCTTCCCAAAACTTCCCTTCCCAAAACTTCCCAAAACTTCCCTTCCCAAAACTTCCCAAAACTTCCCAAAACTTCCCAAAACTTCCCAAAACTTCCCAAAACTTCCCTTCCCAAAACTTCCCAAAACTTCCCAAAACTTCCCTTCCCTCCCCTTCTCCAGGGAGTTATTTCCCTTTTCCTTGCGCTGGGAATTTCTGCTGTTGCTGGGAAAACTCTGGGATCCCGGTGCATCCCGGGCTCTCCTGAAATCCCAAACAGCACCGAGAGCTTTCCTTGGAGGTTCAGCAACAAACGGAGCCAAATACCAGGAAACTCCCCCAAATGAAAGCAGAAATCAAAGAAGGAAATCCCTTCCCTTGGAGGCATAGTGGGAATGGGATGAGAGGAGCCCTCGGGGACTTTGGGCTGGGATTGTTGGGATTGTCCAGGGCAGGGCCGGGATTTGGACTCTGTGGGTCCCTTCCAGCTCAGGATATTCCCAATTCCTTCATAACCTTTCCCAAATTCCCTTTCTCCGCCTGAAACAAGGCTGAGCCGCTGGAGCTCTTGAGCTTTTCCGAGCATTCCGTGATTTCGGGGCGATAATTCCCCAAAGCAGAGGCTGAAGGAGGGAAAAAAGGGGGCTGGAAAAAGCCGAGTTTGGGGCACGTTTGCACAACTGGCTCGCGGTTTGTAACCAAACACCTCCTACAAAAATCAACAAAAGTCCGCAGGGGGATTTGAGAGAAATCTTTTGTTTCCCTTTTTAAAGGTAAAAAAAAAGAAAAAACACGCCCGGCTGAAGGGGTTGGGTTTAGAGGAAAGTTTCGGGGAATAAAAAGAAGGGATCAGTGCTGATATTCCAGCAGGAAAAGGAGGCAACCAGAGCTGGAGGAGATCACTGATAAATTCATATTTTGAGATTTATAGATTTATTTAATGCAAACTTCCCGCAATTCCCAGGGATTCTGCTCATCCACATCCCACGGAGATGGATTTGCCTTGGGGTGGGACAAGGGGAATTTTAATCCCCACATCTGGGGGGTTCCAAGCAGGAACTCTGGGAGAACAACCACAAATAAAAAGATCCTCAGGAAAGGATCTGTCACAGCAACTCCACTCGTGGTTTTCTTGGATTTGGGGAGGTTTTGCTCCTTTGGAGTGCCCGAGATTTTTGTTGGAAAAAGGTGTTCGGGCTTTTTAAATGAATCGAGGAATTGGTCTGAGGTTTTAAGCTTAAAAATTTCAGCCTTTTTCGCTGCCGGGATTTGCCTCTGGAGCTGCTCTCCTGGCTTTTAAATCATCGCCCCGCTCTCGTCGGAGCGGCTTTGGAAAAAGCTGACAAAAACATCTTTGACATTCCCACGCTCAAAGTGCATCAAAGTGAGGCGTCTGAGGAAACCCTCAAAAACGCCTCTAAAAAATCACCAACCCTTTTATTTCTCCGCTTTTTCCCGCTGAAAGCAGCGTTTCCCCAAAGAGCTCAGGGCTGGAAATCATCGCAGTGAGGGAGGGGAAGCAGGGCTGGGATTGGGGCGATGGATGCAGAGCATCGTTCAAGGATGCTGTCCAAAAAACAAACAAACAAACAAAACAAAAAAAAACAGGGAAAAAAAACCAGTCAGGACTCATTTTAACCCCAAATTTCACATTAAAAAATTTAAAATCCCCATCCCCGGGTGGGATTTGTGGGCAGAGAAGGCGAGGGAGGCGCTGAGCGGCGGCTGCGGCCGCACACACCCTGCAGGGAGCGGAGCCCCGAGCGGGAGGCAGCGCCCAAACGCGGCACGGGCGAAGGGCGTAGACCGTGCCCGGCTCTCAATCAGCCCCGGGAGGTTTGGTTTGGCTGCGGGCGGATAAATGCGGCTCGGGCCGGGCGGGGATGCGCCAGGAGCCGGGGATGAGCGGCGGGGGCGCGGCCGGGAGCAGGAGCGGCGCTCGGCTCCCCCCGGCCATGAGCGGCACCCCACACCCCAGGCCGGCCCCTCCGGCCCCGCACCTCCTTCCTGATCCAGGACATCCTGCGGGACGGGCCCGAGCGCGGCGGGGCCGCGGGGAGCGAGGAGGGGGCAGCGGCCAGCGGGGAGGGCGGCGGGGCCGGCCCGGCAGCGGGGGCCACCCCCGGGGACCCCCGTTCCCCCGGAGCCTCGGGGACAGCCCAGGGGCCGGACACAGGTAACGGGGGGTGGGGAGGGGAGCGGGAATGGATGTGCCGGGTCGGGACGGAGCGGGAATGGGTCGGGAATGGATCGGGAATGGATCGGGAAGGGACTGGGAATGGATCAGGAATGGATCAGGGAATGGATCAGGAATGGATCAGGGAATGGATCAGGAAATGGATCAGGAAAGGGACTGGGAATGGATCAGGAATGGATCAGGAATGGATCAGGAAGGGACTGGGAATGGATCGGGGAATGGATCAGGAATGGATCAGGAATGGATCAGGAATGGATCAGGAATGGATCGAGGGAATGGATCAGGGAATGGATCGGGAATGGATCAGGAAGGGACTGGGAATGGATCAGGAATCAATCAGGAATGGATCAGGAATGGATCAGGGAATTGATCGGGAATGGATCAGGAAGGGACTGGGAATGGATCAGGGAATGGATCAGGAATGGATCAGGAATCAATCAGGGAATGGATCAGGAATCAATCAGGGAATGGCTGTGCTTGGGTCAGGGGAATGGATCAGGAATGGATCAGGAATTGAACAGGAATGGATCGCGAGGAATGGATCAGGGAATGGATCAGGAATGGATCAGGGAATGGATCGGGGAATGGATCAGGAATGGATCAGGGAATGGATCAGGGAGGAGAATGGATCAGGGAAGGGACTGGGAATGGATCAGGAATGGATCAGGAATCAATCAGGAATGGATCAGGAATCAATCAGGAATGGCTGTGCTTGGGTCAGGGAATGGATCAGGAATGGATCAGGGAATGGATCAGGAATGGATCAGGAATGGATCAGGGAATGGATCAGGAATGGATCAGGAATGGATAGGGGAATGGATCAGGAATGGATCAGGAATGGATCAGGAATGGATCAGGAATGGATCAGGGAATGGATCAGGAATGGATCAGGAATGGATCAGGAATGGATCAGGAATGGATCGGGGAATGGATCAAGGAATGGATCAGGAATGGATCAGGAATGGATCAGGAATGGATCAGGACAGTCTGTGTTTGGATCAGGGAATGGATCAGGAATGGATCAGGAATGTCTGAGCTCGGGTCAGTCCAGGGGCAGGATCCAGACCCGGCTCAGATTAAACTCCTGGAGCATCTGAGCAGGAATAAGGAATTCAGAGAAGGAATTCAGAGTGAAAACCTTTCCCCAGTGCCCCAAAGGACTCCAAGCTCAGAATCTGCCTAAAACTTCCCTTAAAGAAACCCATTTGATGCATTTATACAAAAGCTTGGGGGAAAATTTTCCTTTCATGCAGATCCTTAAAAAGGCACCTTGGGCAAGGGGCTGCCCGGTGGGGGGGAAGCAACACCCCAAAAACCCAGTGGGACACAGGATTTTGGGACACAGGATTTTGGCAGAGGGCATTTTTAGGTGGAAAATACCTGTTTTCCCTTAAATTTGGGGTGTTTTAACTCTTGTGTTGCTCTTCCTAGAGCTGATTAGGGGCGGGATTTTCAGTTCCCATTCCTATTCCCATTCCCATTCCTATTCCCATTCCCATTCCTATTCCCATTCCCATTCCTATTCCCATTCCCATTCCTATTCCCATCTCTATTCCTATTTATTCCTATTCCTATTCTATTCCTATTCTATTCCTATTCCTATTCCTATTCCTATTCCTATTCCTGTCCTATTCCTATTCCCATTCCCATTCCTATTCCCATTCCCATTCCTATTCCCATTCCCATTCCTATTCCCATTCCCATTCCTATTCCCATTCCCATTCCTATTCCCATTCCTATTCCTATTTCCTATTCCTATTTCTGACCCTATTTCCCATTTCCATTCCCATTTCCATTCCTATTCCCATTCCTGTTCCTATCCCTATTTCCTATCCCTATTTCCTATTCCTATTTCCTATTCCTATTTCCTATTCCTATTTCCTATTCCTGTCCCTATTCCCATTCCCATTCCTATTCCTATTCCTGACCCTATTCCTATTTCCTATTCCTATTCCTATTCCTGACCCTATTCCTATTTCCTATTCCCATTCCCATTCCTACTCCTAATCCTATTCCTGTTCCTGTTCCCGTTCCCATTCCTATTTCCTATTCCTAATTCCATTCCTATTCCCCTTCCCATTCCCATTCCCATTCCCATTCCCATTCCCATCCACCCCTTGGATCTCTGCTCCTATGGAATTCAGGAGGATATGAATTAAAACCTGTGATTTAGGAAGACAAAACTCCCCTATATGACTCTTACACCATTCCCAAAAACACATTAATTTTTCCTCTCTGTAAAGAGGAAAACCAAGCGATTTATTTTGGCGATTTCCAAGCAGATTTTTTTTTTCCCAAATGTGAATTTTTCTCCAAGTGGGGATTTTTCCCAAGCAATTCATTCCCGATTCCTCTTTTCCCAGGCACCTCAGTGGAGACATTCCTGCCCGACTGTGCCCCGCCACGTGCACCCCAGGCAGGGCAAAGCGGCTCGAGCAGCCTTTTAAGCACAGCCAGGTGATCGAACTGGAGCGGAAATTCAGCCACCAGAAATACCTGTCAGCCCCGGAGAGAGCTCACCTGGCGCGGCACCTGCAGCTCACCGAGACCCAGGTGAAGATCTGGTTCCAGAACAGGAGGTACAAGACCAAGAGGAAACAGCTGGTGGCCGGGCTGAGCCGCTGGGACTCGCCTCAGGAGGCGCCGGAATTCCCGGGAATGTCGCTGCTGGCGCTCAGGGGCGCCTGGCCCTACCTGCCCTGCCTCTACTACGTCAATTCCTGGAGCCCCTCCTGGTAGAAATTGCTTTTTTAGGTGGAAAATATCTAGGAAAAAATTATTTTTCCTTAAATCCAGAGGGAAGGGATTTCAGTCACAGCGTTTTGTAGTGGCAGCATGAAATTCTCTCTCACTAACACTGAGATAACCAAAGAAAAACCCCAAAAATTTAATAATATTTAATTCATTTTGTTGTCATGCTCTGGGAATTCCCAGGGAATCTTTGGTTGCTCAATCCCTGGAAATGCCAAAATCCAGACCTGGTAGAAATTGCTTTTTTTAGGTGGAAAATATCCGAAAAAAAATTATTTTTCCTTAAATCCAAAGGGGAGGGATGTCAGGGATAACGTTTTGCAGTGGCAGCATGAAATTGCTGGGGATTGGATACCCTTGAGTGGCTGCAGTCCCTCCTGGTAAAAATTACTATTTTTAGGTGGAAAATATCCGAAAAAAATTATTTTTCCTTAAATTCAAAGGGGAGGGATTTCAGGGATAACGTTTTGTAGTGGCAGCATAAAATTGCCTCAATGCTAACATTGAAATAATTGAAAAAGAGACAAAAGTTTCAATGGCAGTGGTCTGGGAATCTCTGGTTGCTCCATCCCTGGAAATGTCCAAATCCAGACCTGGTAGAAATTGCTTTTTTTGGTGGAAAATATCTGAAAAAAAATTATTTTTCCTTAAATTCAAAGGGGAGGGATTTCAGTGACAGCGTTTTGTAGTGGCAGCATAAAATTCTCTCTCACTAGCACTGAGATAACCAAAGAAAAACCCCCAAAATTTAATAATATTTAATTAATTTTGTTGTCATGCTCTGGGAATTCCCAGGGAATCTTTGGTTGCTCCATCCCTGGAAATGCCCAAATCCAGACCTGGTAGAAATTGCTTTTTTTAGGTGGAAAATATCCGAAAAAAAATTATTTTTCCTTAAATCCAGAGGGGAGGGATGTCAGGGATAACGTTTTGCAGTGGCAGCATGAAATTGCTGGGGATTGGATACCCTTGAGTGGCTGCAGTCCCTCCTGGTAAAAATTACTATTTTTAGGTGGAAAGAAAATATCAAAGAAAAAATTATTTTTCCCTTAAATTCAAAGGGGAGGGATTTCAGGGATAACGTTTTGTAGTGGCAGCATAAAATTGCCTCAATGCTAACATTGAAATAATTGAAAAAGAGACAAAAGTTTCAATGGCAGTGGTCTGGGAATCTCTGGTTGCTCCATCCCTGGAAATGTCAAATCCAGACCTGGTAGAAATTGCTTTTTGGTGGAAAATATCTGAAAAAAATTATTTTTCCTTAAATTCAAAGGGGAGGGATTTCAGTGACAGCGTTTTGTAGTGGCAGCATAAAAATTCTCTCACTAGCACTGAGATAACCAAAGAAAAACCCCAAAAAATTTAATAATATTTAATTAATTTTGTTGTCATGCTCTGGGAATTCCCAGGGAATCTTTGGTTGCTCCATCCCTGGAAATGCCAAAATCAGACCTGGTAAAAATTGCTTTTTTAGGGTGGAAAATACCTGAAAAAATATTTTTCCTTAAATCCAGAGGGGAGGGATGTCGGGGATAACGTTTTGCAGTGGCAGCATGAAATTGCTGGGGATTGGATACCCTTGAGTGGCTGCAGTCCCTCCTGGTAAAAATTACTATTTTTTAGGTGGAAAATATCCGAAAAAAATTATTTTTCCTTAAATTCAAAGGGGAGGGATTTCAGGGATAACGTTTTGTAGTGGCAGCATGAAATTCTCTCTCACTAACACTGAGATAACCAAAGAAAAACCCCAAAAATTTAATAATATTTAATTCATTTTGTTGTCATGCTCTGGGAATTCCCAGGGAATCTTTGGTTGCTCAATCCCTGGAAATGCCAAAATCCAGACCTGGTAGAAATTGCTTTTTTTAGGTGGAAAATACCTGAAAAAAAATATTTTTCCTTAAATCCAGAGGGGAGGGATGTCAGGGATAAGGTTTTATAGTGGTAACACAAAATTTTCTCTCACTAGCACTGAGATAATTGAATAAGAAACAAAAATTTAATAATATTTAATTCATTTTATTGTCGTGCTCTGGGAATTCCCAGGGAATCTGCGTTTGGTCCATCCCTGGAAATGCCCAAATCCAGACCTGGTAGAAATTGCTTTTTTTAGGTGGAAAATATCCGAAAAAAAATTATTTTTCCTTAAATCCAGAGGGGAGGGATGTCAGGGATAACGTTTTGCAGTGGCAGCATGAAATTGCTGGGGATTGGATACCCTTGAGTGGCTGCAGTCCCTCCTGGTAAAAATTACTATTTTTTAGGTGGAAAATATCCGAAAAAAATTATTTTTCCTTAAATTCAAAGGGGAGGGATTTCAGGGATAACGTTTTGTAGTGGCAGCATAAAATTGCCTCAATGCTAACATTGAAATAATTGAAAAAGAGACAAAAGTTTCAATGGCAGTGGTCTGGGAATCTCTGGTTGCTCCATCCCTGGAAATGCCCAAATCCAGGCCTGGTAGAAATGGCTTTTTTTAGGTGGAAAATATCTAGGAAAAAAATATTTTTCCTTAAATCCAGAGGGAAGGGATTTCAGTCACAGCGTTTTGTAGTGGCAGCATAAAATTCTCTCTCACTAACACTGAGATAACCAAAGAAAAACCCCAAAAATTTAATAATATTTAATTAATTTTGTTGTCATGCTCTGGGAATTCCCAGGGAATCTTTGGTTGCTCCATCCCTGGAAATGCCAAAATCCAGACCTGGTAAAAATTGCTTTTTTTAGGTGGAAAATACCTGAAAAAAATATTTTTCCTTAAATCCAGAGGGGAGGGATTTCAGGGATAAGGTTTTATAGTGGTAACACAAAATTCTCTCTCACTAGCACTGGAATAGTGAATGAAAACAAAATTTAATAATATTTAATTCATTTTATTGTATGGAGTGCTCTGGGAATTCCCCAGGGAATCTTTGGTTGCTCCATCCTGGAAATGCCCAAATCCAGGCCTGGTAGAAATTGCTTTTTTTAGGTGAAAAATATCTGGAAAAAAAAAATTTCCTTAAATTCAAAGAGGAGGGATTTCAGGGATAGCATTTTGTAATGGCAGCATGAAATTCTCTCTCACTAACACTGACATAACCAAAGAAAAACCCCAAAAATTTAATAATATTTAATTAATTTTGTTGTCATGCTCTGGGAATTCCCAGGGAATCTCTGGTTGCTCCATCCTGGAAATGCCCAAATCGGAGGGCTTGGATGTAATCTCTGTTTTAACACAGTTCCAAACATCAGAATTTATGAGCAAAAAATGAGATTTTTCCACCTAAAAATGCAATTTCTTCCAGGTTGAGGTTCAGACATTCTTGAGTGGCTGGCGCCCCTCCCTGGTAGAAATTTCATTTTTCCTAGGTGGAGAAAAATCCTTTCCCTAAAGTGGAATGTTTCGAACTCTGGCTCTTCTCTTCTCAAAGCTGATTATTGATTTCCAGTGACAGCACAAACCTCTGTGTCCCACACACTGAGAAAAAACCAAATAAATGATCCGGAAATTTTGCAATTTTTAATTGTAATGACACGAGAAATTAGGTGTTTTATTCCAATTCTCTGGGAATTCTCGGCTGCTCATCCCTGCAAGTGCCCAAATCCAGGCTTGGATTTAACTCCTGTTGCTAGTTCCAAACATCCCAAATTTAAGGAAAATGATTTTCCACCTAAAAAATACAATTTCTACCAGGAGGGGCTTGGTCATTTCTTGAGTGGCTGCTGCCTCTCCTGGTAGAAATTTCATTTAGTGGAAAATCTCATTTTCTAGAATCAGCTTTAAGGCTCTTATATTCTCTTCTCAAAGCTGATTATTGATTTCCAGTGACAGCACAAACCTCTGTGTCCACTGAAAAACCAAATAAATGATCGGAAATTTTTAATTTTTAATTTTAATGACACCAAATTAGGTGTTTTATTCCAATTCTCTGGAATTTTCTTGTACACTCCCCGGCAGGGACAATGGGACAGTGACAGGCGAGTTTGCACATCGGGTGTGGCGACAATTCGGGCTCTTAAAGTGGAATTTGAGGTTGGAATGAATTTTCCATCCCAAATCATCCCAGAATTTCATGGATCAACAATCCCCATCTCTGTGTCACCAGAAGCGACAGGATGATCCAACAAGTTGTTTATAGGGAGAAAAAATCACATTTGCACGTACAGAATAACAAAAATTAAATTTTTAAAATTAATTGCATTTAAAGTATCATCAATTCCATGGGGAAAGTGTGTGGGAATAAAGGAGATTTCCTTTCTGAGAACCTTTTTTTAGCAGGTTGGGAAAATATCATAATATTGGATATTAAGGAAAATTTCCTTAAATATTTCCTGATTATTTCCTTCAATATTTCCTGATTATTTCCTTCAATATTTCCTGAATATTATCTGCAATATTTCCTGGTTATTTCCTTAAATTTTTTCTGAATATTTCGCTGTATTCCTGAATATTTCCTTCAATATTTCTGAATATTTCCAGCT
>JAPFBE010001003.1:0-16701 GCA_034336665.1 Luscinia megarhynchos
CCCTGGAACCAGGATCCTTCCCACCCAGGGCCGCTCCAGCTAAAATAAATCCCTTCCTCTATACTTTTCCCCTTTTCCAAGCAGCTTTCCTCCCCAGGAGCTGAGAGGCCTGGGATCCCCGCGAATCCCCTGCTGCCTCACTCCAGCAGGGAGCCCCAGCCCACGGGGAACCCCTGGGATGGGGACACCGAGATCAGCCTGAGGAAGGAAACCCGGAGGCTCCAATCGCGCCCTTCCCGAAGCGCTGCCCGGGCGCTCCGAATGATTTTGGCAGCTTCCGAAATCAGCCAGGCAGGCCGAGTGTCCATCCCCAAACAAAGGACCACCGTGCATTCTCGAACCTTCCAACGCTGGAGTCTCACAGGATTCCTCGGTGCAAGAGCAGCCTGAAATGCGGCTCCAGCCTCCCACAGTGAGTCTGGGAAGAGCCGGATGGATCCCAGGGAATGGAAAGGGAGAGGGGGTCGGCTGGATTCTGGAATTTTTCCCACCTGTTTCTTCCCATGGTTTCATGGTCCTTGACCACCACGGGTGAGCTCGGCGCCGGGATCCAACAGGACTCCCTTCAGATCCCACTCAAATCCCTGGGAAAAAAGAGGGGGAGGGGTGAAATCCCAAATCCCCTCGGAATCACAGCATTCCCAAAGCCAGATTTCCCAGCAAATCCAGCAGGAAAAGTTGCCTTGGGAAAAAAAGTTTTCCTTGGCCGTGGATTACCAGGAAGAAGCAAATCCCAGGAGCTGATCCAGCCCCCAAATCTGTGCCGGTTTTCCCACGAAATTCCCTTTCTTTGTGGAATTTTTGGCCCATGGGAGCACAAGGACGGGTTGGAAGGGAAAGGTGCTGGAAAAATTCCCATTCCATGGAAATTTCTTGTAATGTTTGAGCCAAGTCTGGATAAGCCCTTGGTGGAAGGGAGAGGATGGAATTCACTGGAATTCGGAGCAGAAAGGGAATGATCCCAAACTTTCCATGGGGTGGAACCCCCAGGGAACCACCTGGGCTCAGGGTTGCGCTTGAGAACAGGGATAAACCCAGGGATTGGGAATTCTCACCTCATTCCAGACAGGATTCACGTTGTTCTTGATGACCTTTGTCCTCTTCTTGACACCTGGAAGGAGAAAAACCGGGATTGGGATCATTCCAGAGATTGGGATCCCGGAATGAAACCCCAATCTCAGCTGGGGCTGAGCTTCCAGGAATTCCAACAGCTCCCAGGATCAGGATCAGGATCAGGGCCCCTTCCCCACTCCCAGCTGGAGCTGAACTTCCAAGAATTCCTAGAAAAATTATTGAATCCCATTCTTGCTCCCAGGAGTGGCTGAACTTCCAGAAATTCCCACAATTCCCAGGATCAGGATCAGATCCCATTCCCTGCTCCTGGCTGGAGGACAGGATCCCATTCCCTAATCCCAGTTGGAGTTGAACTTCCAGAAAATCCCAGGACCAGGATTGGATCCCAATCCCTGATCCCAGGTAGAGCTGAACTTCCAGAAATTCCTATAATTGCCAGAATCAGGCTCTCTTCCCAGATCCCAGCTGAACTTGAATTTCCAGGAATTCCCAGGACCAGGATTGGATCCCAACCCTGATCCCAGCTGGAGCTGAACTTCCAGAAATTCCCACAATTCCCAGGATCAGGATCAGATCCCATTCCCTGTTCCTGGCTGGAGGACAGGATCCCATTCCCTAATCCCAGCTGGAACTGAACTTGCAGAAAATCTCAGGACCAGGATTGGATCCCAACCCTGATCCCAGCTGGAGCTGAACTTTCAGAAATTCCTATAATTCCCAGAATCAGGCTCTCTTCCCAGATCCCAGCTGAACTTGAATTTCCAGGAATTCCCAGGACCAGGATTGGATCCCAACCCTGATCCCAGCTGGAGCTGAACTTCCAGAAATTCCCAGGACCAGGACTGGATCTCAACCCTGATCCCAGGAGTGGCTGAACTTCCAGAAATTCCCACAATTCCCAGGGATCAGGATCAGATCCCATTCCCTGTTCCTGGCTGGAGGGACAGGATCCCATTCCCAGATCCCAGCTGAACTTGAATTTCCAGGAATTCCCAGGACCAGGATTGGATCCCAAGCCTGATCCCAGGTGGGGCTGAACTTCCAGAAATTCCCACAATTCCCAGGATCGGGATCTGCCCCATTCCCTGTTCCCAAGCAGGGCTGGGAATGCAGAGATTGGATCCAGGATCCCACTTGGATCCCAAACTCTTCCAGGCTGGAAAAAGCACTGGAAAATCCCACGTGAATCCCTCCTTGCTGTGCCTCAGTTTCCCCAGGAGCATCCAAAGCTTTCCAAGGATTTGGGAATTAGGGACGGGAAGAGCCGGGGGGGGGATCCCAAACATTCCATTCCCTCCATTCCCAAACCTCCGGATTGTGCCTCAGTTTCCCCAGGATCCCCCAAAGCCGCACGATGGGAATCCCGATTCCCCCCAAAACACAAAATTCCCCAATCCTGGGAATGCATCCATCCCTCCCACACCCCCCTTCCCAACGCCATCGCCTCCCCCATCCCTCCTGAATGCCGCCGCATCCCAAGGGAGGGACCCCGCGGGAAGAGGGAAAAGGGAAAAAGGCCAAACAATGGAGGTGACTCAAATCCCGGGAGACTCCGGGATATTCCAAATATTCCCGGTTTTCTGCTCTTTTCGCACCGTTCAGCGACTCCTTCCTTATTTGGGATGGGGAAGAGCCGAACTTCCCGGCTCTGGGAATGGGGAAAACGCATCCCGCTGATTTTCCTCATCCAGAGTTTTATTCCCATCTCTTTCCCGATTTTTTTCCCGGGATTCAGAGCCCTGGAATTGCCCTGGATCGGGATTTGGTGGGAGATGGAGCTCCAGGGATTCTCCAGAGGGATTCCAGGTGGGAATGGGATCAGCAGCACCCCCATTCCAAACGGGAAACCTGGATCGGGAGCCCCTCTGGGCTTTTCCCAAATTTTTGTTTAAAATTGGATGTTTTTCCCAGTTTTTCGAACTCCAGGGATATCTCAAGCAAGCGCCCATCCTCCAGCGGGAATTTCGGGAGAAAAAATTGAGTTTTCCCAGGAAATCCATCCCTCGGGAATGGGATAACCCCGGCTCCATGTGGGATTATTCACATCCATCCCAATCCAGAATTCCAGGATTTAAAGGGATGGAATTCCCAGGGATATCCCAGAGTGCATTTAAACAATTTGCGATCAGGGGGGATAAAAAGTGCAAAAGGAAAGATTTTCCAAGCATTTAGGATCTTCCCAGATCCCAAATTTTGCTGGGAGCTGCTTCCAAAGCAGCCAAAAATATTCCAAACCCTCCCTTCCTTCCCCCCCCCAAAAAAATAAATCGGGATTCCCTCACCTCGGAATGTCAGGCTGGCCACGGGATCGCTTTGTTTATCCCGCTTTTCCAGGTTGGGAAGTTGGGAAGCCCTTTGGAGCAGGCAGCGGAGCATGGCCGGGATCGGGAAAACCGGGATGGGGAAAATCGGGATCGGGAAAAAACTGGGTTTGGGAAAACCGGGATGGGGAAAGCCGGGATCGGGAGAAAACTGGGTCGGGAGAAAACTGGGTTTGGGAAAACCGGGATGGGGAAAGCCGGGACAAGGATCCGCTCCCTTATCCCATTCCCACCCCTTTTCCTGGTCCGGCCCTTCTCGGCACGGGAACGCCCCTGGAGGGGCTGGAAAAAAAACCGGGATCAGCCGGGATTGGGGGGAGATGAGAAGGGCGGGAGTTGGGAATAAATCCCCGGGATTCCGGGAATGCTGCGGGAAAAGGGGGTTTGGGAATAAATCTCAGGGATGCTGCGATTCCCAGGAATGGCCAAGCACCGGGGATTTGGAATTTTGGAAACCTCAGGGATCAGAAATAAATCCCTGGGATTTGGGGATCCCGCAATTCCCAGGGATGGGGAATTAAATCCTCGGGAATTCAGGAATTCTGGAAACCCTAGGGATAACCTGGCACTGGGATTTGGGAATTTTGGAAACCTCAGGGATCAGGAATAAATCCCTGGGATTCAGGGATGCTCCAAGGACTGAGAATGACCCAGCACCGGGATTTGGGAATGCTGCAATTCCCAGGGATGGGGAATGAAATCCTGGGGTTTCAGGAATGCTGGAAGTCCCAAGGATGCCCAAACACCGGGATTTGGGAATGCTGGAAACCCCAGAGATGGGGAAGGAATCCCTGGGATTTGGGGATCCCACAATTCCCAGGGATGAGGAATTAAATCCTCGGGAATTCAGGAATTCTGGAAACCCCAGGGATAACCTGGCACTGGGATTTGGGAATGCTGGGAACCTCAGGGATCAGGAATAAATCGCTGGGATTCAGGGATGCTCCAAGGACTGAGAATGATCCAGCACCGGGATTTGGGAATGCTGCAATTCCCAGGGATGGGGAATGAAATCCTGGGGTTTCAGGAATGCTGGAAACTCCAGGGATGGGGAACAAATCCCCAAGATCCAGAGATTCTGAGAGTCCCAGGAATTGGAAATGAATCCCTGGGATTCAGGGATGCTCCAAGGACGGAGGATGACCCAGCATCCTGAAAATCTCAGGGATGGGGAATGAAATCCTGGGATTTCAGGAATGCTGGAAACTCCAGGGATGGGGAACAAATCCCCAAGATCCAGGGACTCGGAGAGTCCCAGGAATTGGAAATGAATCCCTGGGGATTCAGGGATGCTCCAAGGACGGAGGATGACCCAGCATCCTGAAAATCCCAGGGATGGGGAATGAAATCCTGGGATTTCAGGAATGCTGGAAGTCCCAAGGATGCCCAACATTGGGATTTGGGAATGCTGAGAACTCCAGGGAGTAAGGGGAATGAATCCCTGGGATTTGGGGATCCCGCAATTCCCAGGGATGAGGAATTAAATCCTCGGGAATTCAGGAATTCTGGAAACCCCAGGGATAACCTGGCACTGGGATTTGGGAATGCTGGGAACCCTCAGGGGATCAGAAAAAATCCCTGGGATTCAGGGATGCTCCAAGGCCAGAGGATGATCCTGGGAATCTGCAAATCCCAGGGATGGGGAAAGAAATCCTGGGATTTCAGGAATGCTGGAAACTCCAGGGATGGGGAACAAATCCCCAAGATCCAGAGATTCTGAGAGTCCCAGGAATTGGAAATGAATCCCTGGGATTCAGGGATGCTCCAAGGACGGAGGATGACCCAGCATCCTGAAAATCCCAGGGATGGGGAATGAAATCCTGGGATTTCAGGAATGCTGGAAGTCCCAAGGATACCCAACACTGGGATTTGAGAATGCTGAGAACTCCAGGAAGGGGAATGAATCCTGGGATTTGGGGATCCTGCAATTTCCAGGGATAAGGAATTAAATCCTCGGGAAATCAGGGAATTCTGGAAAGTCCAGGAATAACCTGGCACTAAGATTTGGGAATGCTGGGAACCTCAGGGATCGGGAAAGAGTCGCTGGGATTCAGGGATGCTCCAAGGACTGAGAATGACCCAGCACCGGGATTTGGGAATGCTGCAATTCCCCAGGGATGGGGAATGAAATCCTTGGAATTTAGGAATTCTGGAAACCCCAGGGATAGCCTGGCACTGGGAACAAATCCCTGGGGAATTTCTGGATGTTCCAAGGCCTGAGGATGCCGCAGCTCCCGGGAATTGGAATTCGCAATCCCGGGAGCACCAAAAATCCAAAACCCGGGAACTGGGGATGAGCGGGAGCAGCAGAATGGGGAATGCCACACCCACACCGGGAGAATTCCATGAAAACCGGGAGCGCTCCCTCATGCAGGAACACGAGGAGAATCCCAAAAAGCCGCTTTTCCCAAAAAAACAAAAAAAAATCTATCCCTGACCAACCCGTGACGTCACTGCCCTTTGTCCCTCAGTGCCACCTCTGTCCCCAGCGGTGACCCCGGAAGGGACAGTTGCTGCTATTCCCAAATTTGGGATCGTCCTCCTCCGCCGCCATGCGGAAAATCCCAAAATAACCGCGGGGGGGTTTTAGGGGGTCCCCAAGTGCCACCAAAGGGGGGGCGGGGGTGACAACGGCGACAGGGGGGACCCGCGGCGCTCCCAACCCCATCCCAACTTTTCCGGCCAAAATTCCTCCCAAAAATTCCCCGAAATCCCGATTTTTTTATTTATTTTTCCCGTCTCTGGAGCTGGAACGAGGAGGTGACACCAAAGGGGTGTGGCGGCGACAACGGCGACAGGGGGACGCGCGGCGCTCCCAACCCCATCCCAACCTTTAGGGCCGCCAAAAATCCCCTAAAATTCCCCGAAATCCCTGTTTTTCCCCTCCCTCTGGAGCTGGAACGGGGAGGGGGACACCAACGGGGTGGCGGCGACAACGGCGACAGGAGGGACGCGCGGCGCTTCCAGCCCCATCCCAAATTTTAGGACCGAGCCGGGCGTGGTCCAACCCCCCCAAAAAAAATTTCCCTAAAATCCCCAAAATCCTCCCAATCCCGGTTTTTTTTCCCCCCGCAGCTTCCCACCTTGGAAATGTGGAGGAGCAGTAGGTGTCGCTGATGTCGCTGTCGCCTGTGAGGACATTTTCGGCCCGCAGCACGAAGACGCGGGAGCATCGTCCCTCCCCCACCCCCTCTGCATCCCCTTCCGGCATCCTGGATTTTTCTCCCTCCCCCCCAAGGCTCCGCCCCTTAAAGGGACCCGGCCCCGGGAGGGGAGGGCGGGGATGGGGTGCCACCTTTCCTTGGGGACATCGGGGGATTTTGGGGTGCCCACAGTCCCAAACTGTCCCCCAGAGGGAATTTTGGGGTCCCCATCCCTCCAGTGTCCCCAGAAAATTAATTTGGGCTCCAGTCCCCCCTTGTCCCCTAAGAGAGTATTTTGGGGTCCCCACCCCCGTTGTCCCCTAAGCGGAGATTTTGGGGTCCCGACTTCCCCCACACTGTCCCTCGAGGTGGGGAATTTTGGGGTCACCACCCCCTCTTTGAGGGACATCGTCGAGGGGATTTTGGGAGTCCTCACCCCCCCATTGTCCCTAAGCAAAGATTTGGGGGTTCCCCACCCTTTAGTGTCCCCAGAAAGGAAATTTTAGGGTCCTCGCCCCCCTCTTTGGGGACATCGGGAGGGATTTTGGGGTCCTCAATCCCCTACGTCCCTAAGGAGAAAATTTTGGGGACCCTAAGGCTCCATTGTCCCCAGGAGGGGAATTTTGGGGTCCTCGCCTCCTTTGGGAACACGTGGAAGGATTTGGGGTCCCCTGCCTCCCATCGTCCCCAGGTGGAGATTTTGGGGGTTCCTAATCCCCCTTTTGTTTCCTGAGGGGATTTTGGGGTCCCAACTCCCCCTTGCCCCTCAAGGGAGGGAATTCTGGGGTCCTCACTCCCTCAGCGTCCCCCAGAAAGGAATTTTGGGGTCCCCACCCGCCTTTTGGGGGACATTGGGAGGATTTTGGGGTCCCAACCCCCTTGTCCCTCAAGGAGGGGAATTTTGGGACCCCCATCCCCACGATTTTCCCCTGGGATGGGAATTTGGGGTCCCAAACCCCCTTTTTGTGTCCCCTAGGGGATTTTGGGGTCCCTCATTATGGGATTGGCATTCCCGGCAGGAGCAGCTGGGACTGGCCCCTACTCGGCTATTTTTTGGGAATTCTTTCCAGCCGGGCCTTTTCCCAGAAAGCGGCCTCGGAGATCCTCGCCCCAGACTGGGATGGGACCCGGGATTTGGGACCCGGGATTTGGGACCCGGGATTTGGGATCTGGGATTTGGGATCTGGGATCCCCTTTTCCCTGTTTTCCCCCTGATCCCATCCCCTCATCCCTGCCCTTCCCTCTTTGGGTTTATCCAAACCCATTCCCATTTTCCTTTTGGGTTTATCCGACCCCATTCCCACTTTTCCCTTTTGGGTTTATCCCATTCCCACTTTTCCCTTTTGGGTTTATCCCATTCCCATTTTTCCTTTTTGGGTTTAACCCATTCCCATTTTTCCTTTTTGGGTTTGTCTGACCCCATTCCCACTTTTCCCTTTTGGGTTTATCCCATTCCCACTTTTCCCTTTTGGGTTTATCCCATTCCCATTTTTCCTTTTTGGGTTTATCCCATTCCCATTTTTCTTTTGGGTTTATCCCATTCCCGTTTTTCCTTCTTTGGGTTTACCCTACCCCATTCCCACTTTTCTCTTTTGGATTTATCCCATTCCCATTTTTCCTTTTTGGGTTTAACCCATTCCCATTTTCCTTTTGGGTTTGTCTGACCCCATTCCCACTTTTCCCTTTTGGGTTTATCCCATTCCCACTTTTCCCTTTTGGGTTTATCCCATTCCCACTTTTCTCTTTTGGGTTTATCCCATTCCCATTTTTCTTTTGGGTTTATCCCATTCCCGTTTTTCCTTCTTTGGGTTTACCCTACCCCATTCCCACTTTTCTCTTTTGGGTTTATCCCATTCCCGTTTTCATTTTGGGTTTATCCCATTCCTGGTTTTCCCTCCTTGGGTTTATCCAACCCCATTCCCATTTTTCCTTCTTTGGGTTTATCCCATTCCTACTTTTCCCTCTTTGGGTTCACCCGGCCCCATTCCCAATTTTCCCTCCTTAGGTTCATTCAATCCCATTCCCACTTTTCCCTTTTTGGGTTCATCCAGCCCCATTCCCACTTTTCCTTCTTTGAGTTCATCCCATTCCCACTTTCCCTCTTTGGGTTCATCCCATTCCCATTTTTCCCTTTTTGGGTTTATCCCATTCCCACTTTTCCCTCTTTGGGTTTATCCCATTCCTGTTATCCCATTCCCACTTTTCCCTCTTTAGGTTCATTCAATCCCATTCCCACCTTTCCCTTTTTGGGTTCATCCCTTCCTGTTTTTCCCTCTTTTGGGTTCATCCAACCCCATCTCCCACTTTTCCCTCCTTGAGTTTACCTGACCCCATTCCCGCTTTTCCTTCTTCAGGTTCATCCTATTCCCGCTTTTTTCCTTCTTTGGGCTTTATCCCGCTCCTGCTTTTCCTTCTTTGGGTTTATCCCGCTCCTCACTTTTTCCCTCTTTGGGTCCACCTCGCCCCATTCCCCAATTTTCTCCCTCCTTAGGTTCATTCAATCCCATCTCCCACCTTTCCCTCTTTGGGTTTATCCCATTCCCGTTTTCCCTCTTTGGGTTTATCCCATTCCCGTTTTCCCTCTTTGGGTTTATCCCATTCCCACCTTTCCCCTTTTGGGTTCATCCCTTCCTGTTTTCCCTCTTTGGGTTTATCCCTTCCCACTTTTCCCGGCCCCAAATCCCGGGATCGGCCCCGACCCCAAAGCCGGGAGGGCCGGGATTGGGACCTGGAGGATTTGGGAGAAATTTGGGATTTGGGAGAGGCTCGAAGCCAAGGGCACCCCCGGCAATGGGAAGGGACAGCGTGCTCTGTCCCCAGCTCGAGTGTCCCCAAGCCTGGGAGTGTCCCTCAAGCCTGGAATGTCCCCAATCCTGAATGTCCCTCAAATCCTGTCACTGTCCCCCAGCCCCTGGGATTGTCCCCAACCCTGGAATGTCCCCAACCCTGGAATGTCCCCAAATCCCGTCAGTGTCCCCAACCCCTGGGAATGTCCCCAGCCCCTGGGAGTGTCCCCAACCCTGGGAATGTCCCCAATCCCTGAATGTCCCCTAAAACCTGTCAGTGTCCTCAGCCCCTGGGATTGTCTCCCAACCCCTGGGAATGTCCCCAACCCTGAAATGTCCCCAACCCCTGTCAGTGTCCCCAGCCCCTGGGAATGTCCCCAACCCTGCAAGTGTCCCCAGAACCTGTCACTGTCCCCAGCCCCTGGGATTGTCCCCAACCCCTGGGAATGTCCCTCAATGTTGCAAGTGTCCCCAAATCCTGTCAGTGTCCCCAGCCTCTGTGCCATGTTTGTGTCCCCCAACCCCTGGAATGTCCCCAACCCTCAGAGTGTCCCTAAGCCTTGTGAGTGTCCCCCAAGCCCTGTGCCATGCAAGCATCCCCTAAGCCCCACAAGTGTCCCCAGACCCTGGGAATGTCCCCTAACCCCGAGAGTGTCCCCAAGCCCTGTGAGTGTCCTCAGTCCCTGTGCCATGTTTGTGTCCCCAACCCCTGGGAATGTCCCCAACCCGGAGTGTCCCCAACCCTCAGAGAGTCCCCAAGCCCCTACAAGTGTCCCCAGCTCCTGGGAATGTCCCCCAATCCCTGGCGCCATGTTTGTATACCAAGCCCCTGTGAGTGTCCCCAAGCCCCTGTGAGTGTCCCCAAGCCCTGTGCCATGCGAGTGTCTCCTAAGCTCCCAAGTGAGGTGTCCCCATGACCGGTACCCCTGAGCATGTCCTCACAGCCTGTGCCACATGCGTGTCCCCACTGCATGTCCCCAACACCTGGCAGTGTCCCCAAACACCTGGGACTGTCCCTACAGCAAGGCCACCTGTGTGTCCCCACCACGCCCTCGGCCACCTGTGTGTCCTAACACCTGGGTATGTGTCCCAATGCCACCTGTGTGTCCCTACAGCGTGTCACACACGTGTCCCCAACACCTGGACAAGTTCTCACCACTGAGTGTCCCTCATGACAAGTGCCACCTGTGTCCCCACCACCTGTGGCTGTCCCCAACATGTGCCATGTGTGTGTCCCCACACGTGCCATATGTGTCCCCAACACCCGTGACTGTCCCCAACATGTGCCATGTGCGTTGTCCCCTACACGTGCCACGTGTGTCCCCAACACCCGTGACTGTCCCCACCACCCGTGCCACACACCCCTCACTTTGTGCCACTCACCCCGTGGCTGCTCCCGGTAGTCACCCTGTCCCCACGGTGTCCCTGCCCTCCCCGTGTCGCCACCCCTGTGCCAGTGCCAGCTGTGTCACCCTCGCCCCGCGCTGGCACCCGCCACTCTCATTAACCTTTTCTTTGATTAACGCACCTAGTGTTCAGCTCCTCCTGCGCTCATCCCGGCAAGTGCGAGGTGACAGGAGGTGGCCACCTGCAGCTGGAGGGGACCGGGGGTGGCGGGGTGGCGGGGAGGGGACACAGCCCGCGGGGGTCGTGCCGGAGCATTCCTGGGATTCCAGCGCTGGAAATGAGCGGGGCTGAGGGTGACATCACCGCTGTGTCCCCAAAGGTGTCACCATCCCTGGGGGTGACAACCCGAGTCGTGAGCTTTCCACGAGGCTTTTTAGTTTCCCATTCGGGCCTCTGCGCTCACCTCCGCGAGGAGGGGACATTGTCCCCAAGGGTCACATCCTCTCAGCCCAAGTGACACAGGACACGGAGGGGACAGACGGGCAGGGAGGGGACGCAGCCAACCTCGAGGGGAAATGGGGAATGATGGGATTTCTTCCTGTTTTTCATGTACAAAGATATCCCGGCTGGGGAGGGGACAGGGACACCCAGTACCTAGGGACACTCCAGAGACACCCAGGGACCTCCACCCTCCTGTGGTCAAAAGTAATTCTGATTATATATCGATGATAATGGCGATACTATGGCAGGGACAGGGACCACGGTGTCCCCTACAGCCCTGGGTGGCACTAGGATCCTGGTCCTGGACAGGCAGAGATCCGGGATCTGGGATTCTGGATCGGGATCTGGAATTGTGGCCGAGGGCTCTGGATGTGGAGTGGGGAGAGAGCCGGGAAAGGCCGGGGAGCCGAAGTCTCCCACCGAGTGCCTGTCCTGGCTCTGTCCATCCCACCCGAACATCCGTCCCCACATGAGTGTCCATCTCTGCTGGGAGCATCCATCCTGTCTGAGACCTTGAGTCGTCCCTGCCTTGGAGTCCATCCATCCCTCATCCATCCATCCATCCATCCATCCATCCATCCCTCATCCATCCATCCATCATCCATCCATCCATCCATCCACTCGTCCATCCATCCATCCATCCCTCATCCATCCATCCATCCATCCATCGATCCATCCATCCATCCATCCATCCATCCATCCTTCCATCCATCCATCCATCCATCCATCCATCATCCATCATCCCTCATCCATCCATCCATCCATCCATCCATCATCCATCCATCATCCATCCATCATCCATCCATCATCCATCCATCCATCCATCCATCATCCATCCATCATCCATCCATCCATCATCCATCCCTCATCCACCCATCCATCCATCCATCCACCCATCCATCGCATCATCCATCCATCCATCCATCCATCCATCCATCCATCATGCATCCATCATCCGTCCAGTACAGTCGTGTCATCCATCCATCCGTCCATCACATCCGTCCTGTTATCCATCCATCCGTCCATCCGCCGATCCATCCATGCGTCTCATCGCACCCATCGTCCATCCATCGTCAATATCCGTCCACATCCATCATCCATTCCATCTATCATATCCATCTATCTCATCATTCTATCCACTCTATCTATCTATCATCTATCCATCATCCATCCATCATCCATCCATCCATCCATCCATCCATCCATCCATCCATCCATCATCCATCATCCATCATCCACTCCATCCATCCATCCATCTCCATCCATCCCTATCCTATCATCCATCCATCCATCCATCCATCATCCATCCATCCATCCATCCATCATCCATCATCCATCCATCCATCCATTCCATCCATCCATCCATCCATCATCCATCCATCCATCCATCCACCATTCCATCATCCCATCCATCATCCATCCATCATCCATCCATCCATCCATCCATCCATCCATCCATCCATCATCCATCCATCCATCCATCCATCCATCCATCCATCCATCATCCATCATCATCCATCATCCATCATCCATCCATCCATCCATCATCCATCCATCCATCCATCCATCCATCCATCCATCCATCCATCCATCCATCATCCATCATCCATCCATCCATCCATCCATCCATCCATCCATCTATCCATCCATTCATCATCCATCATCCATCATCCATCCATCCATCATCATCCATCTATCCATCCATCATCTATCATCCATCATCCATCCATCCATCCCATCATCCATCATCACATCCATCCATCATCCATCATCCATCCATCCATCATCCATCATCATCCATCATCCATCCATCTATCCATCCATCCATCCATCCATCCATCATCCATATCCATCATCCATCCATCCATCCATCCATCCCATCCATCATCCATCCATCATCCATCCATCCATCCATCCATCCATCCATCCATCCATCCATCCATCCATCCATCCATCCATCCATCCATCCATCCATCATCCATCCATCCATCCCACTCCAGATCATCCCCCCTTCCCAGGAGCATCCATTTTTCCTGGATCATCCCTCTAATCCTCAATATCCATCTTGTTCTGGAGCTTCCATCCCACCTGGATTATCCATCCCACCTGGAATACTCATCCCATTTCAGAGCTTCCATCTCACCTTGGAACATCCAGCCCACCTTGGATCATCCATCCCACCCTGGAGTATCCATCCTATTCTGGATTGTCCATCCCACTTTGGATCACCCATCCTGTTCCAGAGCTTCCATCCCATCCTGGAGCTTCCATTCCACTCTGGATCATCCTTCATATTCCAGAGCACCCATCCCATCTTTGAGCTTCCATCCCACCTTGGATCATCCATCCTTTTCTAGAACATACATCCCACCTTGGATCATTCATCCCATTTTGAATCATCTCTCCCACTCTGGGGTATCCATCCTATTCTGGATCGTCCATCCTATTCCAGAGCTTCCATTCCACCTTGGCACATCCAGCCCACCTTGGATCATACATCCCACTTGGAGCACCCGTCCCACCTTGGAACATCCATCCTATTCCAGAGCTTCCATCCCATCTTTGAGCTTCCATCCCACCTTGGATCATCCATCCTTTTCCGGAGCTTCCATCCCATCCTAGATCATCCATCCTTTTCCATCTCACCTTAGATCATCCCTCATATTCCAGAGCATCCATCCCACCTTGGATCATCCATCCTGTTCTGGATCATCCATCTCACCCTGGATCATCCATCCCACTTGGAGCATCCATCCTTTTCCAGAGCATCCATCACACCCTGGAGCTTCCATCCCACCACGGATCATCCTTCATATTCCAGAAATCATCCATCCCACCTTGGATCACCCACCCTTTTCTAGAACATCCATCCCACCTTGGATCATCTCTCCCACCCTGGAGTATCCATCCTATTCTGGATCATCCATCCCACTTGGAGCATCCATTCCACCTTGGAACATCCACCCTATTCCAGAGCTTCCATCCCACCCTGGAGCTTCCATCCCACCCCGGATCATCCTTCATATTCCAGAGCATCCATCCCACCTTGGATCATCCAACTTTGGATCATCTCTCCCACCCCGGAGTATCCATCCCGATTCTGGATCGCTCTATCCCACTTTTGGATCATCCATCCCACCTTGGATCATCCATCCTATTCTGGATCATCCATCCCAGTCCAGAGCTTCCATTCCACCTTGGCACATCCAGCCCACCTTGGATCATCCATCCCACCCTGGAGCTTCCATCCCACCCCGGATCATCCTTCATATTCCAGAGAGCATCCATCCCATCTTTGAGCTTCCATCCCACCTTGGATCATCCATCCTTTTCCGGAGCTTCCATCCCATCCTAGATCATCCATCCTTTTCCATCCCACTTTAGATCATCCCTCATATTCTGGATCATCCATCCCACCTTGGATCATCCATCCTATTCTGGATCATCCATCCCACCTTGGAACATCCATCCCATTCCAGAGCTTCCATTCCACCTTGGAACATCCAGCCCACCTTGGATCATCCATCCTTTTCCAGAGCATCCATCCCATCTTTTGAGCCTCCATCCCACCTTGGATCATCCATCCTTTTCCAGAGCTTCCATCCCATCCTGGAGCTTCCATCCCACCCCAGATCATCCCTCATATTCCAGAGCCTCCATCCCACCTTGGATCATCCATCCTTTTCCAGAGCTTCCATCCCATCCTGGACCATCCACCCTTCTCCATCCCATCCTGGACCATCCCTCCCACCTTGGCTCACCCCTCCCACCATCCCGGCCCCTCCCTCTGCCCCCGCGTTTCCGGCTCTCTCCTCGTCTCTTCCCGAGGCCAAACCCAGGAATTTTGGCTCATTCCCGGATTTCCCCAAGTCCCCCTCAGCTGGGCCAGGCTGGGATCACTCAGGATGGGGACACTGGGAGCCCTCACCCGGCCATCCCCGGCTCTGAGGGGTGGGCACAGGGACAGGGATGTCCCCTAGTCCTTGTCCCCTCAGCCCTGTCCCGGCGGGATGGGGGATCCGGAGCCGCTCCGGAAACGCCGTCCTAGGAATAGGCCAATCCCTGGAGCTGTCGCACGAGCGTGGAATTTGTCCCGAGTCCTCAAAAGCTGGGTCTGGGCAGGACAGGGACAGCGTCAGCCAGGGGACACTGGGGACACTGGGGACACGGCATGGTCGGGGACAAGGGTGGCGGGACGCCCCGGTATGGGCGCCACGGGCGGGGACATCAGGGAGAGAGGCGGTGACATTGGGGACCCCCGTGGGGCAGGGGGGTCGGGGTGGGTGTTGGGGACACTGGGGACCTTGGGGACAGCGGGGACACGGAGGGACAGGGCCCAGGGTGGCACAGGGCTGACCCAACCATGTCGGGCAGGGACAAGGACTACAGTGACACCAAGGTCCCTCTGTGGGGCAGGGCTACCCTGGGACAGATATTGGGGACCTTGGGGACACCGGGAGGGTGACAAGGGTGGCACAGGGCAGCCCCAACCACTCCCATGGACAGGACATCAGGAGCACAGTGACACTGGGGACCCTCCATGGGGCAGAAGCCACCTGGGGACAGATGTCAGGGGACCCTGGGGACACCAGGGACACTGGGGACCCTAGACACCAGGAGAGTGACAAAGGTGGCACGGAGCAGCCCCCAGCCACTCCCATGGACAGGACATCAGGAGCGTGGTGGCACTGGGGACCCTCCATGGGGCAGGAGCCACCTGGGGACAGATGTCAGGGACACTGGGGACACTGGGGGAGTGACAAGGGTGGCATAGGGCACCCCCAACCATGTCGGGCAGGGACAAGAATTACAGTGACACCGAGGTCCCTCTGTGGGGGAGGGGCACCCAGGGACAGATGTGATGGACTTTGGGGACACTGGGGACACCAGGAGAGTGACAAAGGTGGCACAGGGCAGCCCCAACCACTCCCATGGACAGGACATCAGGAGCACAGTGACACTGGGGACCCTCTATGGGGCAGGAGCCACCTGGGGACAGATGTCAGGGACCCTGGGGACACCGGGAGAGTGACAAGGGTGGCACGGGGCAGCCCCAGCCACCCCCACGCCCAGGACATCGGGAGCGCGGTGACACTGGGGACCCCGCACCGCGCGCACGGGGCTGGGTCCGCCCGTGGTGGCCTCGGTGGCCCCGGGGACAGGCTGACCTTGCAGGGCGCCGGCGCAGGCGGGCGGGGGCGAGCCCGGCGGCCGCAGCACGGGGGCGAAGGCGCTTTTCTGCTTCACGGCCGAGATCATCGTCACCGGCGAGAAGGAGAAGCCGCCGGGCGGGGTGGCCGCGCCCGGGCCCGAGGTGACAGCGACGGAGGAGGCGCCCAGCGGGGGACTGGCGGGCAGGACTGCGGGGACAGTGACACACACGGCTCGGCTCGGGGCAGGGGACACCGCGAGGGGACAGGGATGGGGACAGGGGACACCGCGAGGGGACAGGGTTGGGGACAAGGACAAAGATGGGACAGGAATGGGGACTGGACAGGGACAGGGATGGGGACAGGGATGGCGACAGGG
>JAPFBE010001004.1:0-16633 GCA_034336665.1 Luscinia megarhynchos
CCCCTGGGGGTTCCCTCCTGGGGTAGCCATTCCCACTGCTCGGCCCTGTCTGGCAGGGGAGTGGGAGCTCTGCGGCCTCAGGAACCTGCCGCTGGCTGTGCTGCCTGTGGCACCTGGGAGCTGGCAATTGCTGTGTGGGCAATGGTCAGGTTCAGCCTGGAGCTGTGCCCAGCTGGGGAGGCTGGCAGAAAGCAAGGAGCCCAGGGAGCCGGAGAGCAGGGAGGTGTCTGAGCCGGAGCCATTTGCAGCCCATGGAGCCCTGGCTGGAGCTGGGGCTGCAGCCGCTCCATGGCGGGTGCCTTGCCCGGGGCGGCAGCGCTCAGGGCTGACCCTCTCCTCACAGTGACCTCGCAGAAGGCCCCTGGTGCCCAGCGCCGAGAGGAGCTGCTCCGTGGGCACGGGCACAAGGACACAGCCTCTCCTGACCCACAGCAGTCCTTGCTCCAGGCACTCTCCCTGCTCCGCAGCGATGACTGGTAAGAAAGGCCCCGGTCACTCTGTCTCCCCCTCAGCGTTAAGGGAGGTAAGAAGGGAATCTTGCTGGTGCTTCTGAGCCCCGACAGCCCAGGGGGCCAAAGGGCACCTGGGAAACCACTCCAGAGGCACTGAGAGGATCAAGATTTGAGAGCAGCCTTCTCTTGGCCTTGGTCTGCAGCTGTACTCCAGCTGCAGCAGGTCTGTGCTGTCTCCTTGCTTTGCCTGCTGCTTCATGGAGCTGCAAAGGGAATCTTGAGGGAAGAGAGGAAGCTGTGGGATGAGATAATTTGCTGGCTGAAGGCAGAAGCAGTAGGGCAGCAGATCTGAGTGTAGAGATTTGGGTGCCTTGGGGCACTGGCTCAGTGGGACTGAGTAAGATTTCTCTCTGGTCCCACTGCTGACAGCGATAGCAGGTGACAGGGTCTCCCTGTGACGACCTGCACATGAGTCCCAGAAGCAGCTCCAGGGAGTTCCTCTTTCTGAGAAATGGTCTGAGCTATGCTTTCAAGACCCTCAGCCTGTCATTACTCCTGAAGGGGTCATGTCTGAAGAGAAGGAAAAAGAAATTAAATCCTCTAGGAATCTTGCACATTTGGAATTCAGCTTTTTGCTGCTCATTGCTTCATATGGGCCTGAGATGTTTGGTCAATACTCACCATGTGTTCCACAATGAAACACAGACAGAAGGAAGCACAGAGGTGATAAGCCTACAAATGTTAGGTGATATTGGTTGTCTTTTTGATGACTCTCAGTGGTGCCCGTGGGATCAGTCTCCAGCCCTGTGTTGCAGCCCTGATGCCTCACACACCTTCCTGTAGCTCAGGGCCTGCAGAGAGTTAGTGCTGAAAGACAGAGTTGTTTGCATCTTTTCAATAACATGTTGCTGTTGTGGGGATTGTTTTAGGTAGGGGATTTTGGGAAAAGGTAGAGTTTCAACTGTTCTTGCTCAGGTGTGGAATCTTCTGGGTCATCCTGCTACTTTTTTGGGGAATATGGATCTGAAATGGAACGGGTGGCAGACAGGCCCAGATTGTAGAGGGGAAACTCAGCTCCAGAGTGCCAGTGCAGACTCTCACTGCTGAGCTGCCTGTTGGGGCTGGCAAAGAAGGAAAATGCCCCAGTAACAGCCCAATGCGATTGTGTCTTAGGGACAGGAACAGGGAAGTGACAAGGAACAGCAGCATGGGCCAGTCTGACAGCTTCTAGGAAGCAGTGACATAGGGACTGGACATAGTGCCAGAGATTTTAGAAAGGCTGTCTTCTAAAACAGCCATAAATAAAGACTCTGAAACCCCTCTATTTGCCTCATGGATTTCTGTATGCTTTTGACAGCCACAGCATCCTGTGGCAAGAAGCTCCATGATTTAATTAAGTACTCCTTGGGAAGCACCTCCCATTGTTGGACAGAGCTGCCAGCCTGGTAATTTGAGAGGGTGCTGCCTCATTCTTGGGTGGAGAGAAAAATCAATCTTTTTGGTACTTGCCTTTCAGGGAGATGAAGGAGAAGGGACTTGTCAGCATCAAACACCTGGCAGGGTCCCATTCAGAAGTCCTGCTTCCAAGACTTCGTGACATTTGCTTGGCAGTTACCAGCGAGGTGAGAACATTGTTCTGGATTGTCCTCTGTACTTCATGCACAGTGTGTAGAGTAGATATGTGCTTGTTTATCTCCATGTGTGCTCAGGGACTGCCTTCATTTCTGTTTTTACACCTTCTCTTTCTAAGGTCTGTCAGCTATCTATAGGATCTGTGTGTACCTGTAGCTGTATTTACTGGTAGGTCGGGTATCTGACACTCATCGTTGGGTGAGCTGCCATTATAATGAACTGTGCAAATGCAGAAACAGATACACTAATTATGTTATTTGCCAGAGTCCTAATCTCTGCCTGAGCTGTAATTCAACACTGCAAATTAGTCTGTAGACCTGAGCCTGTATTTTCTGTTTCCTGGCTGATTGCTTCAACTGCTGGTGTTGCTTTTTTGAACAGGAGCACATGACTCTTTATTCTTATGGCTTGTGCCTTTATGGTTTGAAAGCAGCCCTTGCTTTTATTTGGTTCTTTGTTTTTCAAATACAAGCGCCTAAAATCAAAGCAATTGACATTACAGAAGGGTTAAATAGATCACTTTAGTGAAATTTTTAGTTTTAGGCCTGCAGTAAGCAGATCTGAGGCCAGAAATTGGTGCCAGAGTAAGTTCCTTTCTGTGCTTGTGCTCTTCTGCTATTATTATGCTTTTACGTTCCTCTGAACACAGTGTGACGTGTTGTCATCTCCTGGGACTTTTGTCTGAGGCAAAGGGTTTTCTTTTCAAAGCGATTCTTATGTTTCCCCTCATGACTTCCCCAGGTGACCAACCTCCGGTCAAAGGTGTCCTACTCGGCCATTGTCACTCTGGGAGAGTTTTTTGCCACCTTGAAGCAGGACATGGACTCTGAGGTGGATGAGGTGGTTCGGATCCTTCTCCGCATGCTGCGTAATTCCCCAGAGTTTGTTGAGAAAGCAGCCAGTGAGACCTTGGGGATCATGGTGGAGAATGTGACTCCTGCACGAGCAATAACTGCTCTCCTGGACAGCGGAGTCAAGTAGGTTCTTCTTCTTCTAGTGATATTCTTCACCTTCTAGTGTGCAGGTAGGGCAAGGGATGAGAAAATGAATGGGAATGGTGGGAGAGAAGGGTCCTGTATCCTTCATCTTCTGTCAACTCAGTGACTGGATTCTCCAGTCCACCTCGTTTCTTTCCTCTTGTGCCCTATTTCTGCCCTCCTGCAGCCCATGAGTTCTCAGAATCACAGAACTGTAGAATACGGGGAGTTGGAAGGGACCCATCAGGATCATCGAGTCCAGCTCCTGGCCTTGCACAGAACACCCCAAGGGTCACAGCATGTGCCTGAGATTGTTGTCCAAATGCTTCTTGAACTCTGTCAGACTTGGTGCTGTGACCGCTGCCCTGGGGAGCCGGTTGCAATGCCCAGCCACCCTCTGGGTGAAAAACCTTTTCCTGATATCCAACCTAAACCTCCAGTGACTCAGCTTCCTGCTGCTTCCTGGAGTTCTCCCAGTCTGTCAGAGTTGCCTAAATGTGGTGAATGGTGGGGAAGTGAAAGTGCCTGCAACGGCTAAGCATAGAGTCTTGTGCTTTTGTGGGAAGAGGGACAATTGCAATTGCAGCTGTGAGCGCTCTTTGATATTTCACAGCACAGAGGCCCTGGGAAAAACCACGAATCCTCATGATGCCATTAACTTGAGAAAAAAGGAGGGTACTTGCTGGGGCATGGAGCAAATGGGGGAGAATGTGCTGGGTGTGGCACAGCCTGCACAGCAGGTGCAGCTCCTGCCAAAAGGAGTCTTGTATGACTGTTCTGGCCTTTGAGCTCTACTTTCAATTCAAACTGATGTTTCATGTTAGCCTTGAGATGATGAATCACTTTACAGACAGCTTCACAAGCCAAATGCTATGCAATAGCTGATGCAAATGCTGCCTTGAGTGTCGGTGTTGGGCCTGATAATTGCCAGAAGACACTCTCTAGAACAGGACAACCTGGCTAAAATGACTGCCACTCTTTCCTCAACTTTGGAATAGGGTGAAACATTCAGATGTATCCCTTGCCAAGCCTCATGGAAGAAATAGGCTGCACTGCTTTATATTCTGCAATTTCATGGCCCACAGCATGTCTTCCCTGCATTTTATTTCCCCCAAAGGTCTGCAGATTTGGGGATAAAGGGCTGGAAAGAGCCTCATCCTGCTGAAGCTCTGTGTAGTTGGTGCCCTCTGATGGGTCAGCATGAATTTTCTTTCATTTCTAAAGAAGTCATATGTGATCTCTGTCTTTAATTTTTCTCAGAGTAAATTGTGGGACAGAAATGGAGTATCAGATAGTGCAGAGAGACTGAATTCCTCCCTCTCCCTTGCAGGCAGTTCTTCTGTGTAATGCTAACTTTGGGTTTATCTGAGGGCAGAAGCTTCTAGAGGTGTCTAAAGTATCAGGGAGAGCCCAGGCCTCCTTCCCCCAGCAACGGCCAGGAGCTCGCTCTGGCAAGGCGTGTGCTGCTGTTGCTCCTCCTTCTCCTTGTGCCCCAGTGTTTGCTCTGCCCTTCCCAGGAGCTGCCACGTCCAGGTGCGGAAGTGTGCGGCCCAACTGCTGCTGTCCTTGCTGGAGAGAATTGGAGTCACGGAGCTGGCAGGCACAGCCGGGGCTGGGAGGCTGGCGCACGCGGCAGGGACGCTGGCTCAGGACCGTCACCAGGACACAAGGTAATGATCTTCAGTGCACCTCCTGAGACAGGGAAACTGTCTGGGGTCTGTCTGTAAAGGTAAAACCACAGAAGAGTGGCAACTACAGGAAATACTAAGTTATGTCACTGTGTGGGTAAGGGCCATAGAATCATGGAATACCCGGAGTTGTATAAGACCATCAGGGTCATCGAGTCCAGCTCCTGGCCATGGGCAGGACACACCAAGAGTCACTCCATGTGCCCCAGAGCATTGTCCAAACGCTTCTCCAGCTCTGTCAGGCTTGGTGCTGTGACCACTGCTCCGGGTTGACTGTGGAAATGACTGGACTGGGTAACCTGAGGTTGTCCAGCAAGAAGGAGCATTGCCAACTTCCTGTGACTTGAAGGATTCTTTCCTGAGATCAAAAGAGCTCCGATTAGCCAGTCAAACAGTTTTCTTTGTCTTAGGTGCACAATACAAAGGCAAAGTGTTGTATAATGTTCATCACTGAAGGATCCAAATATCTATTTCACATTAGATTAAGGCTTTCCTAGAAATATTTCAGGGCTCTTTAGCCAATGTATTGAGTCTTTCTAAACCTCTTCTGCCGATTTCTAGAATGTTGTTATCTGTGGCTCAATGACCTCCAAACTTCTTGAAGAAAACTGTGGTTTCCTAGTGGCAAAATCAACCCAAACCACCAAATTCCCTTACTTTGATGATTAAATTCCCATTAATAGCTGCCAAGAAGACAAGAGAAACTAGTGCCCCTGTGCATACATATAGTACAGAATTATCAATAGGAAGCATGAGATATTTTGTCTTGCCTTCCCTGACAGTTAAAGAAAGGCAAATTACTGTGCAATGGCAGCAAGGCACTGCTAATAGGATCTTATAACAAAGCAGATGGGTTTCCGTCTCCCTGGGATCCTTTAATTCCACAGAAGCACACCCACAGTTTCAGAGTGAAATGGTGTTTTTCTCTCTCTTTGCTGAGAAAGCAATGCCTTCTCATGCAGCGATTGCACCTGATGAGTTTAAGGTATCAGCCTCCTCTGTTAACAGTCTTCATTTATTTGTTCTCCTTCCTTCCTTCCTTCCTGCCTTCCTGCCTTCCTGCCTTCCTGCCTTCCTGCCTTCCTCCCTCCCTTCCTTCCCTCCATCTTTCCATAGGCATTATGGACAGGACATGGTGAAGATGTTGCTGAATGACCAAGAAGGTAAAATGCTTTTGGAGCGATCCGTTCCCGCCCATCACCTGGAAGATATTCTGAAAAGAATTAAGAAGAGAGTAAGTGCTTGTCAGGAGAAATGTCTCCTTTGTGCAAGTATTGTCATTGCTAATTAGAGTTCAAACATACCTAATCTGTCTTTATCTTATTCCTTTTCTGCTGAATCATTTTGCTCCTGGGAATGAGCTGTTAATCCCTGTTCATCTGCAGACCACAGAGGAATTGATATTATTCGGGAAAAAGTGGGGTTTTCAATATTTTGAATATTGCTCACAAACAGGAAAGGGGAAGAGCAAAAAAATGGGTTTTCATTTAAGGGTAACCCCCCTCTATGCTCTCCCTACTCTGCCCCCAGTAAAGCAATTAAGTGAGAATGGTGCTTCTGAAGATAATAGAGTCTGTGCAAAAGACACTGGAAGCAGTAGTGCCAAGAACATTTCAAAAAATGCAAAAGATGTCCAAGTCAGTCCTAATTACTACAATTACTGTCTGTCTTCTGGGAGTATTGCCCTCCTGTCAAAGACTGTGGAGCTGGAAGAAGCTTGGTGAATTCAGCACCATCCAGTGCAAAATGATTTGTTTGTTTGGGGGGAATTTTTTATTCTTTTTTATCTACATAATAAAAGGGAGTGTGCCTTTGTGCATGAACAGGGAGAGCCAGGTTGAACTGAATCAGCTTCCAACACAAATGAAACACCTCTCAACCCAAAGAGTTCAAATTTTTCTGCCGCTTCCTCTAAGAACACTCATTGCCTACCAGTTTGCATGGTTCCCATTTATGCTCAAGACTCATGAGTTTGGGATTTTAAACTGCTGCTCAGCATGGCACCACCCATACCCTGCCTTGGGCTAGGAAATGTTTCCCTAAGCCTTGGTAGCAGTGATCCTGGTTCTAACTTGTGTTTTCAACAGGGAATTTCCTATTTTATATTCTAAAGATCCGTGGGGTTTCTCTGTGTCTTTGTAGGGGATGGAAGAGCAGAAGGGTGAACGCCCATCTGTCAAGAGCCCAGTGAAGAAGAGGAGCGATGGCTCGAGGCAGCCCCAGGCCACATTGCCTTCTAGTCAAAGGTACTGAGCACTTCTGTTAGATGTGACAAAGCGCATGACAGGCAGGACATGTCTCTTCCTCAGGAAAATCTTTCTGGCAGAGATGGCCAGAGATTGCTTCCTTTTTCCTACACAATCCCTATGATAAAAAAAATCTTCTTCTGCATTACACTGAACAAACTTCTCTGGAGGGCATTCCACAAAAATTAGGCGACAAAAAGTAACCCACTGATTGCAGCTCAGAAAATTCATTGCAGTGGCAAGGGCAGTGTTGTGCAGGCTAGGAGAGGGCCATATCTCTGCTGCGTGACTTGAGACAAGTAAATTCAATCAGGGTTTTATTGCATCTGAGTGGAGTGTTTTTCAGATGGGTGTTTTGATGAGAAGTCCCAATCTAGACGCAAGATGCCATTCCCCAAACAAGCAGTTCCCATGCAAGTAGTTTGGCCTGGCTGAATCATGGTTTCTTACCCTCAAACAGTACCAAGTTTGAGTTGTAAGTAGCAAGGCAATTCCTGAGCAGCTTTGGTCAACACGTGTCTCATTCTGTCTTGATATTCCTGTCCTTCATATAGTTTGCTTGATGGACAGCATGTTTGGTTGATTTCCCCCTATGCTGCAATCTGCATTTCAGGCAGAGATTTGGTCCTTGCTGTCTCTTCATGCCAGTGGCAAAGTTACTTGTACTTGTTCTCCTCTGATAACAGAGAGGATTTATTTAGCTCTGTCATGCTCAGCTGTGGCAGGAAAGTGACCACATGCCTCAGTAGCATAGCTAGGATCTTCCCATGCTCATGGAAGAGACAGATTGATCCAGGAGAATTGTTCCCAGTGGGTATGTTTAGCTGTGCATCTAGTCTCTGGGAAAGCAAACTTAATGTGAGCGTAGTGCTGGGATATCTGACTTCTGTTTTTATCTCTGTTACTGATTTTCTGGATCCTTCAGATATGCCCCTGTTCATCTGCTCAGATGCATCTGAGCTCCTGTTCCAGCTTGTCATGCCTGGTATAGAGACACTTCTCTGGAGCGATGAGTTTCCTTATTCAAAGACACACAGCTCCCATATAAGGAGGTATTTAAACTTGGCAGCAGTGTCTCTCTTTCTCCACACTGCAATGTGACCTGTGTGCCTGGGAAGCCATCTGAAGATAGATCAGATGCATCTCATCCTTGGTTTTTCTGAGTGAGCACTGGCTAGAATGTTACTTGCAGATTGTCTCCCATAATGATTGTCATGAGGTCCACGTGATTTTTCAGAGTCTCGTGATTTTCTAGCTTGAGATCACAGCATTAGGAAAGCTCCTCTAGATGTTTTGCTCACAATTATCTGCAGATATTATCACCAAGAAGTTGGAATTTGGTTTTATTTTCCAGGGTGAAGTCGACCTCTGATGGACGCCTCCTACAGCGTCCAAAAGCCCAGGTCACATCACCTCCATCCAGGGACGAAGCGGAGACGCTCCAGAAGCTTCATGATCTCCTGGAAGCCAAGGGGTTTGAGACACGGATGGAAGGAGTGGCACTCCTCCTAGACGTGTGCAAAAACAGCCCCAAGCTCGTCGCCACTAACATTGTCCAAGTATGTAGGGTATCTTCACTCTTCCTTCCCTTTAGCTCCTCTCCTAAGCCTGTAGCAGTAAAGTTAATTCAGTGTGTCTTGGCACTACATCCTGGCTCTTTGGGACAGGCTGGTCCCTCTTACCCAGACCAATTTAATCCAGGTTCAGGCTTCAGGACAAGTTCTTTCAGTCCAGCTGTATTTGTCTGGCACGTGCCTATTGGTGCTGTTCATCAGATGATGGCAGAATTTTCCACTGGTGTAACTTCTGCTGTCTCCTACCCCCAGCTGGGTGAAGTGAGGGGATCGAGCCACTGAAAGCATGGCAATTATTCTCTAGGCACAAAATGGGTTTGGATGGGTGAGAGAAGGATCAGCCTGGGTTGGTTTAAACCAAATATTTTTAAAAGGATACTTCTGTAAACTCCAGCCTGTCTTGCACAGGCACAACTCGGCTTCTCGTTTCCATCCTTGTCACTATTCCACTTGGTAAAGATGGTGTTTACCCTTCTTGGGTACTGAATGCTCATTTCTACATCCCCTCTTCAAACAAGGACATTTTAATCCAGCTTCCATGCTGCTTCTTCTCTCCACAGATTTTTGATGATTTTGTCCTGAGAATATCTGACACTCACAAGAAAGTGAAGCAGATGGCGCTGGACGTGCTGGCAGAAATCATAGCCATCCTGGAAGATGCCTTGAACCCAGTGATCGTCCTTTTGGTGGAAGGAATACTAAAGAACCTGAACTCAAAGGACCCTGGGATTCATGCTGCAGCTGTGAACGCTCTGGAAGAATCCACTGCTCATTTAGGTAAGGCTGACCCCTGACATGGACTCTCCTCAGCCGTGTCTCTGCCTCTCTGACACAAGAGAACTGTGAGTGCCTGGAGAGCTCTTGCTGCCTGTGGAACGCTCCAGCTGACATCCACCAGAAGCTGTGGAGGTGCAGTCCTTACATCAGTCTCCCAACAGGCTTGAATGTGCATCAGCATTTCCCAAAAGTGCCAAGAGCCCTTGGCTCTGTGCTGCTTGTCTGGAGAAGAGGTCCTGGACTAGAGCTTTGCTACTATTTAGAGGCAAAGGGGTTTTAGAGTTTGCTTGGGCCCCATTTGACTTCCCAAATTAATAGCTTTGCTGTTGGCATGAAGGAACACTGGCCCATCAGAGGTTCTGCAGAGCAGCCTCCTGGCAGGCTCCACATTATAGGCATTAACTGCCAATTTTCCACCTTCCTTCTTTGTCTTTTTTTCAAAGGAAAAGTTATGATTCACCAAGTTAATTTCCTCAAAACAAACAGATAGAAATCCAGCTGTCAGTGATGCCTTGTACCACATGCTGTGTTGCGTGGGGCAGGATGGCTGTAGCAAATACCTACACAGGCAAGGGCTGCTCTAAATTCCTTTGCTGCAGAGATTTATGTCAGCTCTGAAGATGCTGCACTGGGGAAATAGGCCTGAAAAATGGAGTGTTGAAGAGGCACATCTTCAAGGGGAATTTCCACTTTCTCCAGTTCAGCTGCTCTGTGAACTCATGAACTGCCTGACTCAGTGCCTTTCTGTATCCCAAGTCTGGGCTTCTTCCTGCTTGCTCTGGATTGCAAAACCCTTTCACTGCTTATGTGTGGTTGAACTCTTGAGGTCCCTGATGTGAAATGTTTAACATAGCTGCGGGTAGAGCAGACAAATTTGCATTTACAAATGGGAAAGGAGAGCTTTTCTTTGGCAGTTTAACCCCCTCCCAAGTAGGCTGGAAGGAAAGTAGAAAAGATTCAAAAATCAGCAGAAATGTACTTGAATTTATAAATTGGGGCTGCCCCTGCCCTTTCCCTCCCCACTGTCCTTTCTCCTATGACCTCAGAAGAGTGAGCAGAAACGTGTGTTTCTCCTGTAGATAAAGTATCACTGATGAAAGAGTTCAGCCACCAATGGAGTCAACTGAGTGGCCAAGCTCTGCTGGATGTCACAGAGCGTATCACAGGTATGGGCTCCCCTTCTAAGCCAAGAGCTCTTCCCAGGGAGTATTTACAGGGAGTGCCTGTGAATGGACAGTAGAGCAGCTGCTCCAAACCGGGGTGCTGAGCTTGTCCCTCCTGCCCCATCGCCATGGCAGGAGTGTTTGGCAGGTTTTCCCTGGCTGCTGCAGAGCTGTGCAGCACCTGAGATGGGGGCGGCGCTCGGCCTGGGGGCTGAGCTCTCACTGGGGCGTCTGAGATCCCACCTGCAGCAAAGGGAGAGGCTAAAAATACCCAGCTGGCTCCTCTCTTGGAAGCTCAGGGACATCTGTGATCCTTTAGGGAAAAGGGTGGCAAGTGCTCTTGCAGGGATCCCTTTGTTTTGTCCTCACACAATTCTTGTTTTGCTCTTGGAAAGTTTTGAGGCTGAACCCTGCAGTGCCTGGGGGTCACAGCTTAGGTCAAAACTCAACAGACAGATTAGAGGCATGGATTTGGTGCAAGGCAGCCTTTGGAGTCAGAGGGGCAGAAGCAGAGTGCTGAGGCTCCCTGCCTGTTCTGTCAAAGTGGCATTGGACTGAGCATTTCAGGGTGTGCAAACAGTGTCTTCCTGTGTCAGCGCTGTGCAAAATGCTGCAAATGCAGCTGATAATTGATTCCTCAGAGGAGCTGGCTATATCAGCCCCAGCCAAAGAATGGAAAAATTATAATCTTAATATGCAGTAGACAAGATGCTTTATAGCCTTGCTTCAACTGGGGCTAAATCCACTGCTAAGTGTGCCAGCATCTCTAAATGTAAGGTTTCATACACTTTGTGTCTTCAATAGGAATCTTGAAAGGGCAATGTTCAGTGATTGGGAATGTCACTGGCCCTTTGAAGAACATTTGAATAAAGGAGATCTCTAGGAAGAGGGAATTTAGTTTTGGAGATATTTTGCATGCCAGGAGCTTGTTGGTAGTAAAGTTTTGGCTGTGTTTCATGGCTGCAGTTCAGAAGATTAGCAGGGAGCAGTCTTTGGAGAGAATGTGAGAAAACACTCGTGTTTTGCTTAAATTTCAGATCCCTGTGTAGCATTTTCCTCTCTCTATTCTGCTATTTCAGTGTACATTGTAAGAAAAATGCCATTAACATTGGGAGGGGAAATGGCATTAAAATGTGGAGATGTTCAAATGCCACAGTAATGGAGTCTGGGTAATTATCTAAGACACCCTGAGGTTTGAAACAGCTGTTTGTTGGAAGGCACAAAAGCATTCTGCCAAAGACACCAGCTAGTCACTGATGTTCTTAATCCAGCTGTCAAGCAGCACCCATCTCTGGTAGGCTAGAGTTTGGAAGTGTGGTCTAATACTGCTCTTTGTTGTGTGCCACTGAGCAAAGGGAAGAGCCAAATTAGAGTTTTGGCACTTGACATCAAGGGTCGCCAAAATGGAATCATCCTTTTTATTAGAAATCTCTCAATTGTTTCCAGTGCATTCCAAATGCATTTCCAAATCTTCAGTGTGGGTTTAGAAAACTCCTAAAGGGAAATAAAAGGCAAGTTGACATTTCAGTCATTAATCTGTCCACTGCATCAGTCTTTGTTGATGCAGAAACAGATTGTGAAATGATCTAGCAAAGGTACAAATTCTGCCACAGTCACAAGGCTCCGTTTGGAGAAATTAGTCCCGAGGGCTTGGTGGTTCTGTTTTGGGGAGGATCAGCTGCTTTGGCCATTTCTGGATCGTGGGGCTCTATGTGCTATTTCGCTGCTCTTAGCCAGAGAGGCTTCCAAGAAGCAAAACTCGGGGTAGGTCCTTGTTTGCATTGAGGTTGGTGGTTAAGAAGCTTGTGTCTCTGTCCCGGCAGAGCTGGTGGAAGGGGTTCATGCCAGGAGCCCTGAAGTCATCCAGCGCTGCGCCCTGCCCGTGCTCTGGTCCCTGCTGGAGAACAAGGCGCTGCCTGCCCGAAGCGCCAATGTCCGCACGGTGCTCACCAGGCTTGCCTCTGCCCTCTACGAGGTGATGGGCACCAAGCTGAAGAAGTGTGCTGCCAGCCAGCCCCCACATGTGCGGGTAAAACTCACCAGCATTTTGGGCTGGTGAAGGCTTGGTGTTCTCCAGCAAGCTGACCAGGTGCTGAGATGGACACCACCGGATCTGACATTATAGCTGTGCCAAAAAAGACAAAACACTGAGGAAGGCTGTGCATCTGCCCCTGCTCTCTCCACTGCCCTTCCTAGTCATGGCATGCTCAGGGGGCCTGAAGCAACTCCAGACTGAGGACAAGGGGAACAGCCAGCAGGGCTCAGCCTCACACAGAGGTAAGGTGGGAGCTGGGCCACTCTCTGGCACGAGGAAGGGTCTTGTGCCAGCCTGGAGAGCCTGTGCCCATTGCCAGGGAACAGTTCTGCCCTGCAGGTGCCCCCTGCCATGAGCTGTGCTGCTCCCAGTGCCCCGTGGAGCTGTAGGGCTGCTCAGCTGTGGGGCAGGGAGAGGAGCAGGAGGCTGCATGTGCAGCTGAGCCATTGCTGGAAAGCACAGGGCTCTGGGCTCCCTGCTGTCCCAGGGCAGCCCAGAGGCCAGGCTGCTCCCCTGGGAGCTCTGTGCAAGGGGGTCAGGGTGTGGCCCTGGCCTGCCTCAAGGGGCTGCTGGCAGGAGCATGTTTCCCTGTGCAGCTATTCAGAAGTTTCCAGGAAATGTGTCCCATGGAATACGAAGCTTTAGATGTTTTAGATTTGCATTGCTGCCTGTGTTACATTTTGTGTCTTCACTTTGCAGACCTGACTGGCTCCACTCTTGCCAAGAAGTTTTTCCTGGACGTTTTCTATGTTCTCTTAGCCACAAAGTCCTTGCCTCCCATCCAGAAGAGTTCTCTTTCCTCTGAGCTCAGGAAGAAGCTGCTGCCTATCCAAAGAGTGTTTGAAGAAAAAGGATTTTATGCATTAGCCTGTATAGCTACAGATGTACAGATGTTCTGATAGTTAGCTGTAGGTCTGAATAAATGTATCTTGATTGTATCGTTAAAATTCTGATGATATATTTTGAATTGTATATATTTTATCCTGATCACATGTTTTGATTTTTATATTTTAAATAAACTAATTTTTTTGAAAAACTGAGCAGGGCATGTGAGTCCAGGACCTAATAGTTTGGAGGTTATCAGAGTGCAGCTCACTCAATGTGCCAGTGTCTCACCATATTCTTTCTTCACTTGACCTCTCCTCTTCCTCTTTTGCCTTATGATCTTTGTGTCATTTGTGCTGCTGTTTATAACTTGGAATTGTAATGGGGCCACCCATTGATATGTTTGGGGGACAATGGACCCAAGAGATCCTCTATAGTCTAAAGTTTTCTAGTTAGATGTATTGTGTGCTCACAAAAGGCCTGAGCAGAGAAACAAAGAGAAGTGTGCCCAAATCCCAAAGCTTTGCTCCTTTGCAGCCTCACCCAGATCTGGCTCAGAGGTGCCTTCCGTCAGAATTTCATAGGTTAGAAGAGGTCATGGAGAAAGACGCACTGCTTTGGAGAAGTCATGTGTATGTGCATTTATCCAGGACAACAATCCAACAGTGTTGTTTGCAACTTGTTTGCAGAAGGATGAGTGGACTGTGAGGTCAATAGCATTTGTCAATGGTTCCTCAAATCTTTATCCCAGCCGGGGATCCATTCAGCCCGGGGGAATGGGATCATTTGTTACCATGGATCAGTGCTTGCCTGTGTAATGAATTCCTGAATAACTGGAACAAGCAATTCTGGATTCAGCCGCAGCTCTTGGTGGGCTGCATGATCATTGACTGTGCTGCCTTTCCAGAAATTATTTTGCAGTTTCTTTTCATCATCATTTGAAGCTTCTAAATTTTACATTTCAATTTGCTTTGCCTTTGGAAAAAACACTTTTGGGCCCAGTGTGAACGGTGACCTTTTGACAGCAAAGTCCTCCTGGTTGCCAGCTTCTGATGTTACAGAAGAAAATGAATGTGAATGTGTTAGGTTTTCTGAAGGAAAAACTCTTATGTCAAACTCTGTGTTTGCTTAGCTATGGGTCTAGTCCTGGCCTAGTAAAGCCGAGGCAGGGTGGCATGTTGCAGGGAAAACTAGCACTGCTTGGAGTGCGGGGGGGGGGGGGGGGTGGGCTGCAGCCCTCCCTGACCTCCAAGTGCCTCCCTGGACCCCCAAGAGATCCCCACGGTGCCTGACGTTTTCGTCATTGTTCCTCAGAGTCCCTCCGAGTGCCCACCCAGCTCCCCCAAGTGTTCTCCAGATGCTCAAGTTCTTTCTAAATTCTGTCCCCAGGCCCAAAACTGCCCCAGAAATGTCTCCAGTGACCCCAAAGTGGCCCCATTTGCCCTGTCTGAGAAAATGATTTTAAAAAATACTGAAGGACTATAAAAAGGACTAATAAACAAATGAATAGCCAATACTGGTCAATTAACTAACGAAGGGAATTGTGTTACTTAGAACCAAGAACCAAAATTTTTGGTTGATAAAAATGTATTGGTTTCTTACATAAATATTATAAAATATAGAATAATATAATAATAAAAAAGAAAACTATTATTATACTTTTAACTATCATTATAACTTTTAATTATAATTTATTTTTATACGTTTTATTTACAAAGAAAAATGCATTCTTTTGTTTCAATGTTTTGGGATTTCGGTCCTACGTGGCCAATTTCAGACATGGTGAGGTTGGGGTTGAGGAGCAGTTTGTCCAAATAGGGTCAGCTGCAAGAAGCTCATTCTTGGTCTGTGCCCAAACCTCCTAAGGAGACATTCAGCATCGAGATAACTTAAGAAATGCTTAAGTCCCCTCTAGCCTGAACTGAAAAATTAAAATATTATGCCCTTGATTAAAAAACAAAAAATCATGAGGTGCATTTTGAAATCTCCTTCCTTGACAGAACTCCTAGCTGACTCCAATCAGTTGCACAAGCCCTGGAGACTTGAAGATGAAGGAAGACAAAGAGCTCCTCTAATCTTTCTGTATTTTAATGACCTCCACTTTGGGGAGATTTGCGGCTGAGTCCACGACCCTGAGGCACTGAGAGAAGGTTGAAGAAGCTGCTCAAGGAGTTGGAAGCAAACCTCCAAGTCCCTTGGAGCATCACTGGCCCCACTGAGGGCAGGGACTGCCAAAGGCTCCCCAGGGACTGGTGAGAGCAGATCCTTGAGGCCAGGATTGCAAAGGCTATGAGCAGGGAAGTGCAATGCTGAGCAAGGCCTGGGCTGCTTGGAGGCAGCAGAAAGGCCAAGGCCTGAGCCCAGGCCTGGCACAGCAGGGCCTGTCCCTCGCGGGTGGCTCGGGGCTGTTCCTGGGGCAGTGGGATGGGAGGGGCAGCAAGGACAAATGTCATCAACCTGCAGCCCTGCCAGCCTGCTCAGGGAGGGCTGAGGCAGAAGCAAAGTGCAGCCCCTACAAGGAAAGTTCCTTCTGTGGGGCTCCAGAGGCGCTGTGCCAGCCCAGGGCACAAAGGCCTGGGTGCCTCTGGCCCTGCCAGCCCTGCCCAGCCCTTGGCCATCTCTCTTTCTGTGGGCCCCTGCCCCGCCGAAAAGCAGCTTGGCTGCACCCGGCTCAAGAAGGATTCCCCCTCTCTCCCTCCCTCCTGCTGCTGCTGCCGCCGCTGCTGCTGCTGGGGAGCCGCCAGAGCGCGGCCGTTCTTCCATGGCCTCCGCGAACCCAACGGAGGAGCTGCCGCGCGCCCCGCGGAACGAAACCAACAAAGAAAGAAATAAACAACGAAGCGACTTCCTAACAAAGAAAGAACCAAATAAAGCAATGTAGGAATACAGAAGACTCTTGGCTTGTGGCTTTTTCTTTGGGTGAGACGAACCATTTGGTGGGGAAGAATTGCCTCTTCTGACACTTTTGCTGGTGTGGACAGGAGCAGAGCACTGAAATTTCAAGTAGAAAAGAGGAATCGTGTCAGTATTGTCATCTCTTTTCATTCTCTGTTGAGACAGTTGCAGGCTGCCAAAAGACATGGTCTGCAATGTGGAACTTGGTGCCAAGTTTCTTTTTCTGCCAGAGGATGAGGAGGGGAGGTATCCCAGCCTGACGGAGTCATGGCATGCTTTGGCTTGGAAGGGACCTGGAACATCACATCGCTTCAACCCCCGTGCTGTGCCTGGGGACCCCTTGTACCAGACTGACTTGTCCTGAGCTCC
>JAPFBE010001005.1:0-16609 GCA_034336665.1 Luscinia megarhynchos
TTCGGATCGATTCGGATCGAAATTCGGATCGATTCGGATCGACTTCGGATCGATTCAGGATCGACTAGGATCGATTCGGATCGACTAGGATCGATTCGGATCGACTTCGGATCGACTCGGATCGACTTCGGATCGATCGGATCGATAGGATCGATCAGGATCGATTCGGATCGAACTGGATCGACAGGATCGAAGGATCGACAAAGGATGGATCGATCGGAGAACATCAGATCAACCGAACAGGATCGGAAGGATCAGGGAAGATCAAACAGGTCAGGACGGATCAAACAGGATCAAAATTAAAACAGTTCAGATCGGATCAAAAGCAGGATTCAGGCAGGGATCCAGGTGGGATTCAGGAAGGACATGGGACAGATCCAGGAAGGATGCAGGAGGGATTCAGGATGGATCCAGGTGGGATCCAGGCAGAACTTGGGAGTGATTCAGGCGGGATCCAGGTGGGATCCAGGTGGGATCCAGGTGGGATCCGGGCGGAATCTGGGAGGGATTCAGGCAGGATCCGGGCAGAATTCAGGCAGGATCTGGGAGGGATTCAGAAGGGATCCAGGCAGGATTCAGGCGAGATTCAGGCAGGATCCAGGCAGGGTACAGGCGGGATCCAAGCAGGATCCGGGCAGGATTCAAGCGGGATCCCAGCAGGATCAGGGCGGGATTCAGGAGGAATCCAGGCAGAATTTGAAAGGGATTCAGGAGGGATCCAGGCGGGATTCAGACAGGATCCGGGCAGGGTCCCGGCTGGATCCAAGCAGAATCCAGGCAGGATCCAGGCGGGATTCAGGATGGATCCAGGCAGGATCCAGGCGGGATTCAGGCGGGATCAGGGCGGGATCCAGGCAGAATCTTAAAGGGATTCAGGAGGGATCCAGGCAGGATCCAGGCGGGATCAGGGCGGGATCAGGGCGGGATCCAGGCAGAATCTTAAAGGCATTCAGGAGTGATCCAGGCAGGGTCCCGGGGGGATCCGGGCGGGATCAGGGCGAGCGCTGCGGGACCGGCACCGGCAGAGGGAGCTCGGGCCGGCAGCACCGAATTTTGGCTTCACTTTCGCAGGGTCCCCGCGCCAAAAAGGCGATGACGATGCGAGTTGAATTCAGGGAGAAAAATTCTCATTTACCTAGGGGAAGGCAAACGCCCGAAGTTCAGGTTTGTCACCACGGGAAAGGATTTTTAAATGGGGATACAGAGGAGATGTGTGAAGTGCTGAGTTACCTGTGAGGAAATATCTGCTATGTCCCAACACAGGATGATGGAATCAGGGAATATCCTGTTACAGCTCCAGCTGCTCCCTGGGTCCTGTCCCTGTCGCAGAGATTGGAGCTGGCCCTCAGGATGAAGGATTTATTATGAGTATTTTAAATGCCATCAGGTTGGAGATGAGGCCAACAGGAATGTTCAGGGTACCCAAGGAACCAGGGATGTGTTCTGGGGCAGGATATCAGATTCCTTCATTTCTTACTCCCTGTCCTGGCATTTGTGGTGGAGACTCTTCCTGAAGGATCTCTAAACCCTTGGATGCTCAGGAGACAAAAATCAGAGCCTGAAATCTCTCTTGAGACCCCTGAGCAAGCTGATCCATGCCTGCCCACGGAATGAGATGATGTTTAGGGTCCCTTCCCACCCAAACCATTCCATGACTCCACAGTTCCCTGATTCTCTGCTGGGTGTTGCATTGATTTCTCTTTTCCTGGCACCCAGCAGGCTGGGGCAGGAATGGGCTGGGCTGGGCTGGGCACAGCTGAGGGACAAGGAACAGTTGTGCTGCTTTTGTCCCCTCCTGGCTGCAGATGATGCAAGGGAAAAGCTCGAGTGGCTCCTGTCACTCCAGGCTCGGATTTGCCAGCAGGCAGCTGGAAATAGCACTTGGAATGGGATTTATGAAGGTCTGACCACCTTGAATTCCTGAGGAATGCCTGATTAAGGTCTAACCACCCTGAATTTTCAGGGAAGGGACTGAGCCATGCAGGTCTCTGCTACACTCAAGCAAGAGGATGAACTGCTCTTCTCCCAGGCCACTTCTGTATCCACCAGCAAAGCCATGAATCCCCCAAAAAAGTGGGGAAATGTTGTTGGAAATGCTCCATCCACCACAGGGCTGTGCTGTGCTGGGTGCACCTCAGCTGTTCCTGCAGCCTCCCAATAAATCTGTGTCAAAATGTGCCTCAGCATGGCTGGCATAGCTCAGAGGAGAGGGATAAATGGAATTATTCTCAATTCCGGCCTCAGGGAGGGCATCCAAGTCTTGCTGTGCCACTGTTCATGCCAATCTGAATTTTTTTTTCCAAGCTGTCCTGTAATTACTGTCCTTAGAAAAGTCATCTCACTGGGATTTGGCAGGGTTTGATTTTTAATGAGTGAGATTTGCTCCCACTGCTTTTAACCTAAGGCCTTGGAGAAGGCTTCCAAAATTAAGTAATAAAATTAAGATTATAGTTAAAATAGAAGTGTGTAATATCACATAGTCAGAAACTCAGAATTCAAAGTTTTAGAATATAATAAAATATATAAAGCAAAAATGAAAGTTTTAGAGCAGAAGTTTTGTCCTTCTTTACCTTTTTCTTCATAAGTCTGGGGGATGTTTTGCAATTAAATAAAAAAATCTGCATTACAGGCCGCAGTAATTAGTTATTAAATTAAAAGTAGAAATAATTTAAGTGTCATTTCTTAATTGGACAATTTTTCCTTAAAAAACATTGTACAGAGAGAGATACAGCTCAATTTTTAGCTTAAAGTACTGTAAAACTCACTGTTATATAGATAAAAATTAATAAGCATCTAACAAAAAAAATACTGTCTCTTGAACTTTTAATTCCAACTCTGACAAAAAGAAAATAAAAATGCAGCAGTCAGGGTTTGGGAAGAGCTGCCCAGGGAGGTTTGCAGTGCCCATCCCTGCAGGTGGCACCTGGAGGTGGCACCCAGGGTGACAAGGTGGGAATTGGGCACAGCTGGGACTCCATGGCCTTGGGAATCTTTTCCAGCCTCAGGGATTTTGGGATTCTCAAAAACAACACAACACAGGTTCTCCCTGTCCCAGCTTTTTGTGCTGAGGGTTTTGGCACACAGAGAGAAACCTGAGAGTTTTTGCACCACTTAATTAGTGCCTTGTCTTCATTTTCTTCTGCCTTCACTCAGAGCCAGGATTAAAAACACAGAGGAGATGAATTTTCTTATGTTTGGGCTCAGTTGTTTATTGGGTCTTATCTGAAGTACAGAGAGTTCAGCCTAAAAGTGAGAAAATGGAGCTGAACCCAGTGAGTTACAAGGTCTGTTAAAGCTGAACAGTCCAATAAATAACACCTCTATTATTTATATTTTTGACCCAAGAACCAAACTCCTGTGACCTGCAGTGCAGCACTGACTGACAAACCAAAAATTCTTTCCTGAAATCAAGAAGAAGGAAGAAGAAAAGGAAGTTGGGGTCACACTCAAGTACCTCCATCTTGTCCCATACCTGTGACTATATCCTAAAAACCCCAAATTCCAAACCCTTCACCAAGTGAAATCACACACTTCGATTTACTACACACCTGTGATTGTAACTCAAATTTTGAACCCTTCTCCAGGGCCTCAGGTCCAAAGCAGAGTTCTCCAGGGGCTCAGTGCCAGACAGCACAGAAATCACAAAATCCCAGGTTTGTGGGATCCAGCAAAGTCAGAGCTGAGTGTGTGCCCTGCTCCAGACACAATTTAGATTTTCCACCCTCACTCTCCTTTGCCTCCTGCTTTTCTGCAAGGCAAAGGAAAAGCTCCAGGTTTCATCCCCTGTGTGAGTCCCTCCATCCTGCAGGGTCACAGCTCGGTGCCTGCTCACAACCTCATCAGTGAGGTAGAAGGGTTATGAAAATAATAATTAAAATAAATGAGGAGCAGAAAATGCTCCCAGAGATTCCAGAGGAACTGGATCTGCCTGGGATTTGAGGCTGTCACTCAACACAGCTCAGAAGAGCAGGAAATATTTTAAAAACAACATCCAAAAGTTTCACTCTGGCTGTTTTAAAATTCAATGTTTTGACTTTTCGTTTCAAAAATTGGCTCAGATTAAATAACTCAGCTAAAAAAAGGCCTGACCTGAGTGAACTTTTGCTTTTGGTCTTCCTGGTTTGCCTGCATCCCAAAAATTCTGCATCAGTGGCTGCAGGGGAAAGTTTTGATAAAATATTCCACAACATTGGGTCCTTTTTCTTCCTGGATACAAGAGTTCTTTTATTTATTTCCATTTTATTTATTATTTATTCCCATTTCATTCATTTTTTTAAATTTTTTTTTCCATTGTATTTGTTATTTTCCATTTTCTTTATTTCTATTTAATTTATTTATTTCAATTTCTTTATTTCTTTATTTCCATGGCATTTCTTTATCTCCATTTTACTTCTTTATTACAATGTAATTTATTTCCACTTTATTTTTATCTCCATTGTATTTCTTTATTTCCATATTATTTATTTACTTCCATTTAATTTATTTCTTTATTTCAATTTTATTTATTTATTTTTATTATTTATTTCTGTTATTTATTTATTTCCATTTTCTTTATTTATTCCCACTTTATTTATTTATTTCAGTATTTATTTCTGTTATTTATTTATTTGTTTTTTTGTTTGTTTGCATTTTATTTCTTTATTTCCACTTGGGGTTTTTTCAGTAATAGAATTTGCAGGGGGTTCCCTCATTTTTTTCTTGAATGGTGGTTTGAGAAGAGTCAAATATTTATGGACAACAGAGGAAAAAACAGAAAAATTATGGAATAAAAAGAAATAACAGGAAACTTGTGGGGGAAAAAAATCTCAAAAATCCAGATAAACGCCTAAATATGATTTGATGTAATAGCCCTCATAAAACTTCTGAATATTTTAAATTTTCTGAATATTTTAAATTTAAAATCAGTGGTGACAGGGATGGGTTACTCCCTGGAATCAGTTTCAATCAGAGGAGATTCCCACTGGGAAAACCAAAAGCATTCTGACCTTTGTGATCTTTTCCCCCTTTTTTTCTCTCCTCATCAGTGCCAAATTCCAGAGTCCCACTCCAGCTTTTCCACTGGCAGTGCCACCACTTTTCATTTCTGCCTGGGATCAGTGGGATTGCTAACAATGGGATCAAACTGAGCACGATTTTCCCTCTTTGTTTTTTTTTTCCTCCTGGATTTAGGCACCCCAATAGGATTTTCCTGATCTTACAATGATCTCTTGCCCCACTGTTTATATTTTAGGGTATATTCCAGGATATTTTGGAAAGAAATTAATTCTTTCCCTATCAATGTGAAACATGAGAATTGAAATCTATTTTTAGTGAGAAGCTGACTTTGGAAAGAGGAGCAATGCAGAGAATTTAGTTCTAAAAACTGGAATTGTGGAATCATGGGATGGTTTGGGTTGAAAGGGATTTTTAGGATCATCCCATTCCAACACAAACCATGGGCAGGGGCAACTCCCACTGTCCCAGGCTGCTCCAAATCCTATCCAGGGTGGCTTTGGGCACTGCCAGGGACCCAGGGGCAGCCACAGCTGCTCTGGCAATTCCATCCCAGCCCCTCCCAGGGAACAATTCCAAATTCCCAAAATCCCATCCATGATTCCATCTGCTACAAACCCCATGATGGACAGGGAAAAACCCATCCCAAACTCAATCCCTCTTTTTTTGTTTGGAGTTAAAAGGATCTGGATTTTATAACCTTGGGGCAGCCTGAGCCCAACGTGTGACAAAATTCCATTCCAGGGAGGAATTCCTTCCCAAAATCCCATCTAATCCAACTCTTTGGCAGTTTGAAGCCAAGGGTCTGGCAAGGGATAAGGTGCAGAAAATCAGGAGCTCACCAGCTCTTCTCCACTCCTTTCTTCATTAGGACAGTTGATGAAACCCCACTGATTAATTAAGTCTGAAACACCTCACTGGAGTATTGGAAACCTTCCTCTTAGGAAGTCTCTAGGTTGGTGGGATTGTTGTTAAGATTCCCTCTGAAAATCCTGGGATAGTAGAAAATTCCCTGCTCGTGGCAGGAGGTGGAACTGGGTGAGTTTTAAAGTCTCTTCCAACCCAACCCTTTCTGGGGTTCCATGAAAATCTACCTTTGGTGTCCAGCCAGCAGAGAGATAAAAACTATAGAGGTTCTCCCAAAATGTGGGTGACAAAGTAGGAAGGAATTGCTGTAAAATGCTGGAATTGTGTCTATTAATTTGCTTTCATTTCTTTGTACAAAGTAGGTAATTCCCTTAGTTCCTTTCGAGCCAGACAACAAATCTGCTGTGAGTTTGAACATTGTTGGAAAAAATCCCTCACAAAACACAACTGCAGCTTATACAGACATGCAAAATAAAAGATATTCCATCCCTTAGCTCCATTTTCCTTTTGTCCAGACATTTCTGTGGCCTTCAGCAGAAATCCAGCTATGCTACAGGAGGCACATTAAAGGCTAATTAAATCAAATATTCAAATTACCTCCATCAAAGCTGAATAGAAGTGATCAACACCAGATTTCCTTCTGTGTTACTTAAAACTTGGTGCATTTCTGTGTCATTGGGTAATAATGCATAATGCACACAATTTCTGTGGGGCTGAAATATCATCCCACGGACAATGACATCACAGCACAGGAAAAAACCTCAAATTGCAATTCCAGAGGGTAGGAGTTATCCAGTTATGTCCTGATAGCAGGGCCTGGACAACAGCCCTGGAATTGTGTAAGTTGAGGAATATGTGAGAAATCCCAGTAGAAACCCCAATATTGTAAAAAAAATTCAATCTTGATTTAGAATTATTATGATGTATTTTTAACCAGCTGTATCTGCTCAGTTTCCATCCTTAGGCACTGCTGAACGTCGGGCACAGGTGGGAACAGCTTTCCTGGGAATGCAGGTGGGGTTTTTCCAGATTTGTGCTTTATTTGGGTGCTTTCTGAACCCTTTAAGAAATGATTGGTCCCAACCCAAATCCCTCCAGGATTCCATTGCCCCACAAGCAGGAAAACCTCTGGCTGAGCCTTTGGGACAAGCTGGAAGCTGAGATGAGGACAGCACTCATTTCTTTTTTCCTGATGTTGAAACCCCCTGAACCAACAGGAGCTGAGTCAGGCTCTTCCTGCTGGAATTTCCAACTGCAGCTCTGGGCAGGGAAGAGCCATCCCCCTTTTCCACACAGCACATTTATAAACACCCAGCAGCCAGGCATTTTTCCCTTTCTTCCCAGTGATTAAATGGCCATGAAATGTTTTCATTTATTTGGCGCCAGAGTAATCAAAATCAGTCGGAACCGCGGCGACGAAGGGAAGGAAAACAAGGAAAACAAGGAGGCGTGGGATTGATTGTGCTTCTCCTCCTAGGAGCTGGCAAAACCTCTCCCTTGCAGACAAACATCTCCAGCTGGTAATTACTCCCAGTCCTCGTGGCCTCTGTCCATCCAGCATGAAGCTGGAAAAGCTCTGGAATTGCAGTGGGAGCGTCGGAGTGTGCGTGACTCCGCTGAGGCAGGAGGGAGCTGCTCCCAGAAAAGCTCAGGGAAGGAGATTTTCCTGCTTTTCCTGCTTTCGTGTCAGCCCAGATCCTGGGTCAGGCCTCCTGATCTCCAGCATCTGCTTGGAGCTGGTGTTTTCCACTACATCCATACAGAAATATTTCCATTCTGAGCCTTTAGAGTCTTTCCAGAGGCAGAGGAGGGGGATGAGGTTGGACAAGGGAGTTTGGAAAGAAAGCCCTTCATAAACAAGAAATCATCCAAGTTTCTCTGCTTTTCAGGTAAAAACCAACATTTTATGCTCACCTCTTCAAAGCTGGATGGATTTCGAGGATGCTGGTTTTGTTTGCATTTTCCCTCCCATTTCCCTAAATTTTCCCAGTTGGCTGCGTGGCCACAGAGGGCTGCAGTGTGGAGCTTCCTCCTTTACCACAGGAGCTTCCCAGGGAATTCCCTGCTTCCTCCAGGAAAAAGCACAATCCAGGTTCTGCAGCACTTGGAGCACTTGAAATCAGCTGGGAAGAGCTGAAAGTTCAGGGTTTTCCTGAATTAAAAACCAAACCAGAACTCAACCACCGAGGTCAAGAAATTAAAACTATTGAGGGCAGTGGTTTTAAATGGAAGGAGGGCAGGGCTGGATGGGATATTGGGCAGTAATTCCTCCCTGGGATGGAATTGCCAGAGCAGCTGTGGCTGCCCCTGGATCCCTGGAATGTTCAGTTCCAGGTTGGACACTGGGGCTGGAGCAGCCTGGGACAGTGGGAGGTGTCCCTGCCCATAGCACTGATGATTCTTCAAATCCATTCTAACCCAAAATGCTCTGGGATTTATGTCCCTAATACTAACAGAATACATTCAAGTTGCAGTTTTAATTAGATGCTTATAAATGTCTGGTTTAATTAACTACTTACACTCTCCAGGATAATCTGTGGGCTTCCAAGCTGCAGTTAACTCTGCCCCCACAGCATTAAACGTCCCATAGATAACATTTAAATGGGATTATTGGACAAGTAGCACTTTCCAGATGAATTTTAACGGATTTTCTGTCCAAAGCAGGAGCATTTTGCTGTGGAGGAACCAAGGCAGAGCAGTAAAAAAAAAAATCAAATCAGCACAGCCAGAGCTGTTCTCTGTCTGTGTGGTAAGAAAATGCAGGTAAGACACAACTCCCCAGACTTAAACCATTTTCTTGTGCCCAGAAATCATTCCCAGAGCAGCTGTGGCTGCCCTTGGATCCCTGGAAATGTCCAAGGCCAGGCTGGAGAACCTGGGACAGTGGAAGGTGTCTCTGCCCGTGGAATCTTTAAGATCCTCCAACCAAACCATTCTGGGATTCTGTGCTGAAGCAGTTGGCAAACCTCCTGATGTTTTACATCCCAGTGGACAATCCAGGATAATTTCTGTGGAAGGATTTTTCCAGCACTACTGGTTCTAGGATTGATGACCATCTGCAGAGAATTGACTTTACATCCTCTCCAAGGACAAATTAGGCACAATATGCACTCCAGAGGCTCCAGACTGGGGTATTTTTCATTTTGATGGACTGTTCTTGGCAGACCTGAATTCTGGGGACTCCAAACTGTCCCCACAGCTTTCCAAAACTCCTGAAGGTGACAAAGCTGTGGGGACAGAACAATGACTCCACTTAATCTTGTCAGCCTCCAAGGCTGGGCTGTCTGCAGCTAACAGTAAAAACTGTCAAATCCGGGTAAATAACCTGTGTTAAGGTGCCCAAAATCAAAAAGAAGCTTTAATTTGGTTGGCCAATTAGGTTTTAAAATGTAAATGAAGCTTTTTTTGTGTGAAAAGCAAAAAAAGATGAGAAACTAAGCAAGCTCCTGAACCTGTAGGATCACTCAACACCTTTTCCAGGCCACTTGACAGTGGATTGCCAAGTTCTTTCAGATGTTTACAGACATAAATTCAGTTTATTTATATTCTTCTTAATCCCTTTTCGTACAGGATATAGAGGGATTACAGAAAGACCACAGCAGTAAAAATTAAGGCAGTGGAAAGACTGCTCCTGTGGAGGATCAGGCATTCAAACCTGCAGGATTTCAGGGCTCCTGGGATGTGTTCAAGCACAGGAGCATCTGCTCCATGCTCCCTGTGCTCAGCTGGAAGAATTTTTTGGGAGAATTCCCTCACCTGGCTAAAGCAGAGCCCAGCTCCTCCAATACCTGCTCTACAGCTTTGTACTGCTCAAAAACTGTCTCATCTGCTGGGGGTTTGAGATCTGTCGAGGTAAATGACAATTATTTCTGGGTACTCAGGGAAGAGAAAGCCAAAAAACCTCACCACAGAGTTCTGAAGACTCCAGGGGGGCAGAAACCCCACCACAAACTCTGCCTGAGACTTGTTTTGAATATCACAGAACCCTGCACTCTGTGGTTCTGCTGCTTGATCTGCTCTGCATTTCCTCACAGGACATCTCTCCACCAGCTGCCATCCCCTGGAGCCCTCAGCAAATTTTGGGGAGACCCAAAATGATTTCTGGGCACAAGAAAATGGTTTAAATTCGGGGAGTTGTGTCTTACCTGCATTTTTTTACCACACAGACAGAGAACAGCTCTGGCTGTGCTGACTTGAAAGTCTTTTTACTGCTCTGCCTTGGTTCCTTGCTCCTGCTTTGGACAGGAAATCCATTTAAATTCACCTGGAAAGTGCTACTTGTCCAATAATCCCATTTAAATGTTATCTATGGGATGTTTAATGCTGTGGGGCAGAGTTAACTGCTGCTTGGAAGCCCACAGATTATCCTGGAGAGTGTAAGTAGTTAATTAAACCAGACATTTATAAGCATCTAATTAAAACTGCAACTTGAATGTATTCTGTTAGTATTAGGGACATAAATCCCAGAGCATTTGGGTTAGAATGGATTTGAAGAATCATCAGTGCTATGGGCAGGGACACCTCCCACTGTCCCAGGCTGCTCCAGCCCCAGTGTCCAACCTGGAACTGAACATTCCAGGGATCCAGGGGCAGCCACAGCTGCTCTGGCAATTCCACCCTAGCCCCTTCCAGGGAACAATTCCTAATTCCCAATATCCCATCCAGCCCTGGCCTCCTGCAACTTATGGACATTTCCCATTCTCCTGTCACTCCATGTCCTTGTCCAAAGTCCCTCTCCAGATTTGAGTTTAGTTACATCCAGGTTGCATTGAAAATCTCTGTACTTGGTGTGTCCAAATGAAGAGCAGATTATCTGACCCTGCTGTTTCCCTGAACAGCAAAAATCACAACAAATAATTAAAAGTTATGAAAAACCCAACAAACATCTTGTGCCAACACAAGGCCTTTGTTTCCCAGACCAGCTCCCTTTCCTGGGGTGAATTTGCAAGGGTGGCATTGTCCCACTCAGTGTGGCACAGGACAGCCACCAAGGCCAGGTGTCCCCAAGCTGCTGGCAGCACCCTGGGTGGCTCCTGCCAGGAGTGGGGACACAGCCACCACTGCAGCCACACCCGTGTGTGCCAGTGCCCAGGGCCTGTGGGGCTGCAGGGACACGGCCCCAGAGCCAGAGGGCACAGCAGGAGCTGAAGGACAGAGCAGGAGCTGAAGGGCAGAGCAGGAGGCAAAGGGCAGAGCAGGAGCTGAAGGACAGAGCAGGAGCTGAAGGACACAGCAGCAGCCCAGGGGCACAGCAGGAGCCCAAGGGCACAGCAGCAGCCCAGGGGCACAGCAGCAGCCCAAGGGCACAGCAGCAGCCCAAGGGCACAGCAGCAGCCCAGGGCACAGCAGCAGCCCAAGGGCACAGCAGCAGCCCAGGGCACAGCAGCAGCCCAAGGGCACAGCAGCAGCCCAAGGGCACAGCAGCAGCCCAAGGGCACAGCAGCAGCCCAGGGCACAGCAGCAGCCCAAGGGCACAGCAGCAGCCCAAGGGCACAGCAGCAGCCCAGGGGCACAGCAGCAGCCCAAGGACACAGCAGCAGCCCAGGGGCACAGCAGCAGCCCAAGGGCACAGCAGCAGCCCAGGGCACAGCAGCAGCCCAAGGGCACAGCAGCAGCCCAAGGGCACAGCAGCAGCCCAGGGCACAGCAGCAGCCCAAGGGCACAGCAGCAGCCCAAGGGCACAGCAGCAGCCCAGGGGCACAGCAGCAGCCCAAGGGCACAGCAGCAGCCCAGGGCACAGCAGCAGCCCAAGGGCACAGCAGCAGCCCAGGGCACAGCAGCAGCCCAAGGGCACAGCAGCAGCCCAGGGGCACAGCAGCAGCCCAGGGGCACAGCAGCAGCCCAAGGGCACAGCAGCAGCCCAGGGCACAGCAGCAGCCCAGGGCACAGCAGCAGCCCAAGGGCACAGCAGCAGCCCAAGGGCACAGCAGCAGCCCAAGGGCACAGCAGCAGCCCAAGGGCACAGCAGCAGCCCAGGGGCACAGCAGCAGCCCAAGGGCACAGCAGCAGCCCAGGGCACAGAGCAGCAGCCCAAGGGCACAGCAGCAGCCCAGGGCACAGCAGCAGCCCAAGGGCACAGCAGCAGCCCAGGGCACAGCAGCAGCCCAAGGGCACAGCAGCAGCCCAGGGCACAGCAGCAGCCCAGGGCACAGCAGCAGCCCAGGGCACAGCAGCAGCCCAGGGGCACAGCAGCAGCCCAAGGGCACAGCAGCAGCCCAGGGCACAGCAGCAGCCCAAGGGCACAGCAGCAGCCCAGGGCACAGCAGCAGCCCAAGGGCACAGCAGCAGCCCAAGGGCACAGAGCAGCAGCCCAGGGCACAGCAGCAGCCCAAGGGCACAGCAGCAGCCCAAGGGCACAGCAGCAGCCCAGGGCACAGAGCAGCAGCCCAAGGGCACAGCAGCAGCCCAAGGGCACAGCAGCAGCCCAAGGGCACAGCAGCAGCCCAGGGGCACAGCAGCAGCCCAGGGGCACAGCAGCAGCCCAAGGGCACAGCAGGACCCTGCAGTGTCCCGGGGCCGCCTCGAGCGCGGCCTCACAGCAGTGGCACCGGTGCCACACGGGGCTGGGACAGACCCGGCCCTGCTGGACACACGGAGCTGCTGCAGGAGCTCAGGAGGAGTTCCCAGCCCTGCAGGTGAGATCCTGGGATTCTCTGAAAGTTGTCCTGAAACAACGAGAAACCGGGATGGGGCTTGGAGCCTTCTGGGACAGTGGAAGGGGTCCCTGCCCGTGTGTCACGATGCCAGGAGAGAGAGATGGCTGTGCCATAGTACAGGACAAATGAGACCACAGGACAGCTACAGTGGGATTTTATTCAACAACATGGATTTGATTGACAAGAAGTGTGAGGAACGGAGAGACAAAGAAAGAGGAAACGCCGTCAGAGACAAAGAGACTCAGAGCAGGAGATAACCAGCTGGAACTACAGGAGCTGTAAGGTCCCTGCCAACCCCAACCATTCTGGCGCTGTAGAAGTTGTACAAATCCAGAAGCGACTCCACAGCTGCTTTCTGCTGAGCAGGCCCTGGGCAAGGACAGGGGAGTAGAGGGGGCAAGGCTTTAGCCACAGGGTCAGCGGCAAGTTCCTTTGGAGAATGTTTTGTGGGCAGAATGGAAGTGAGAATGGCAAGAAGAGCCTTTGCAGCACCTTTGCAGCCACAGCAAGCCTGGGAAGGAGCAGCTGTGGCTCCTCAGCCTCACCAAAGTGGCGCTGCCTCTCTCAGCCAGCCTGGCTCCCTGGCCACGGGCTGCACAGCGGTTCCCAGCACAGCTCTCTCCCAGCCGGGCTCAGCTGCGCCTCTCGTTTGCTGCAGAGAGCAGGGACAGCCCTGCCCTGCCGGCCCCGCCGGGAACTCTCCCGCTGGTGCTGGGGCTGAGCAGCCGCTCCTCACAGGGGACCCAGCGGCACTGAGGGGAAACACATCAGCACCTCGGAGAGACAGGGCATGAGATCCAGAGACTCCGTTATTGTGCTTTACAAACTTTATAAGAAAATACACTAATTCTTCAGTAACTGGAACAATGTTGGGACATTATAATGTATTGTAATGACAAAGTATTGTATATTCATGTTTTTATATCATAGACCGTAATGTAAATATGCAATACTTATTATTTGCTAATTTTATTTATTGCTTAAATTTTCTTTTCATTTTTGTATTTTTAAATTATTATTATTATGCTGCTTCTTCTTCTTCTTCTTCTTCTTCTTCTTCTTCTTCTTCTTCTTCTTCTTCTTCTTCTTCTTTCCTACTCTTCTATTTACTACTGTTTTTCTTTGCTTCTTCGATATACTTTTAAATACTTATTCCTATTCCTATTCCTATTCCTATTCCTATTCTTTTTCTTCTTCTTCTACATATATTTAAATCCTTATTCTTATTACTCTTCTTCTTCTTCAACATATTTTAAAATTCTTCTTCCTATTCCTATCACTCTTCTTCTAAGTATTTCTAAATTCCTATTACTACTCTTCTATGTATTCTTCAAAAAGTCTTGTCCGTCTTCTTTGTCTTCTTAGTTTTAGTCTTTGTCTGCTTCATCTTCTTCGTCAATTCCTTTGTCTTCTTTGTCTTCATCATGTTCTTCATTGTCTAAGACTTCATCTCCTTCCTGGTGTCTTTCATTCCTCGGGCCGTGGCCCCAGGCAGAAGCCAGCGGAACAGCCCCCCATGAGCGCCCGCCTGAAGCAGGAGGGACGTTTGCTGGGGGCAGCCGGCTGCCCGCTGGAGGGCCTGGGCTCCCTGGCTGGGCAGGCCAGGGCCTGGGGGGCTGTGCGGGCAGCCACGGAGCTCCCTTCCCTTTCTGGGGGAGCTGCTGCTGCCCTTCCTGCAGCACTCCAGTGCCCCAGGGCATCCTCCTGCTGCTGCTGCCGCTGCTGCCTCAGTGTCTGCAGTTCTGGCACAGCCTGCCTCAGGGGCTCCATGGTGCTGTTCTGGCTCCTGGGGAGCTGAGCCTGGCTGCTGGCTGGAGTATTCAACAGGACATTGAGCGGCCTCCGTGTCCCCAGTGGCTTCAGTTCAGGTGACGAGCCTGAATCTGTGTCAATAGCACCAAGCAGTGCCCTGCTCGTCACCTCCTCCTGCTCACATTCGTCCCACATGGAGAGATGTTGGCTGTCATCTGCTTCCTGTGGGAACATGCCTTGGATGTCACAGCCTTCCCCAGAGGACAGCTCTATTTCATATTTATCATCTTCTGGGGAAATCTTCTCATTCGCGTTGTAATCCCCTTGAGGCAGCCCTTTGTCACAGTCGCTCTCCCCTTGGAACGGCTCTTATGTATGGTTTTCTTCACTTGGGGACAGCTCCTTGTCACTCTCGCTGTCCCCTGGGAAGACCTCAATGGCTTCTGCAAATTTGGACATCTGCTGGTCTTTTGTGATGTCCTCTGGACCAACCGCGATGTCCTCTTCCACTCGGGACAGCTCCTCATCAGTTGGGTTGTCCTTTGGAACAACCACGATGGTCTCTTGTACTTGGAACATCTCCTTGTCAGTTGTGCTGTCCACCGAAATTATCTCAACGTCCTTTTCCACTGGGGACAGCTCCTTCTCACTCATGCTGTCCCCTGAAACCACCACGATCTCTTCTTCTTCTGGGGAGAGCTCCTTGTCATTCCTGCTGTCCTCTGGAATGACCTCAATGAACTCTTCCTCTGAGGACATCTCCGCATCAATCGGGTTATCCCCTGAAATGACATCCATGGTCTCTTCCACTGGGGACAGCTGCTGGTCACCTATGCTGCCCCCTGAAGTGACCTCTTTGACCTCTTCCACTTTGGACAGCTCTGGCTCAGTGTGGCTGTCCCTTGGAAAGAGCTCAATGGCCTCTTCGACTTGGGACAGCAGCTCCTCACTTGTGCTGTCCACTGGAAAGAGCTCGCTGTCGTATTCCTTTGGGGACAGCTCCTGGTCATTTCTGCTGTCCTCTGAAACGACCTCAGTGTTCTCTTCCACGGGGGACAGCTGCTGGTCATTTGTGCTGTTTTCTGGACCGATCTCTCTGGCCCCTTCGTCTTCAGACAGGTCTGGATCAGCGTTGCAGTCCCCTGGAGAGAGCTCGCTCTCATCTTCCCCTGGGGACAGCTCCTCCTCACACTGACTGTCCCCTTGAAACTGCTCCATCTCTTCTATGACTTGGAAGAGACTCTTGTAATTGCCGTTTTCCTCTCGGGAATGTTTCCTGTCGTTCTGTTTGTTTGGCACTGTGCCCCTGAGGCTGCGCTCCACGGCTGCAGCCCCCGCGGGGATGGGCGGCACAGGCAGCAGCTGCCAGCTCGGGGACACACGGGCTGTGCCCTCCTGGGCCACCCTGAGCGGGGGCAGGAGCACCCTGGGCAGGGGGGTGTATGGCTGCGGAGGACAGGGCCTGCAGGGCTGCAGCCCCTTCTCCCCTGCACTGCCCAGCCCTGTGACCCGGCTCTCAGTGTCCCTGGGGCTCAGCAGGCGGGGCAGTGCTGGTGGCCGTGGCACAGGTGGCAGCGGTGACAGCCTGTCCCCACAGAGGGACGGGGCCTGGCTGTGGCTGCCCTGCGGCGCTGCCTGTGGCTGCTGGAGCAGCACCTCTGGGACCATGAGAGATTGAAGATTTATGGGTCCCACCTTTGGCTGCCTGGGGATCAATGGTGGCAGCTTGGTGGCCCCCAGCGAGGAGGAGGATGAAGATGAGCAGTGGGATAGAGACGGCTCCCTTGGCAAGGCAAAGATCCTGGCCCTCTCCATCCGCTGGCCTCCACTGCCTTCCTCTTCCATTGCTCTTGCCCTCCTCCGCCGACTCAGCAGAGGACCTTGGCTGGCCTGGGCGTTGCGCATCTCCCTCTTTTTCATCTCCTCCAGCTTCTCCATCTTCTCCGCAAGATGTACCATCCGCAAGCGCAGATTGATCCAGGCGTCTGCTTCCTCCTCACTGAGCGGCACTGTCGGTGGCTGCCGGAGCAGCATCTCTGGGACTGTGAAGAGATGAAGATTTTTGGGACCGACCTTTGGCTACTCGAGGTGCACTGGTGGCAGCTTGGTGGGCACCAGCAAGGAGCAGGATGAGGATGAGTATGAGGTGTGGGATGGAGACAGCTCCCTTGGCAGGGCAAAGATCCTGGTCCTCTCCATCCGCTGGCCACTCCTACCTGCCTCATCCCACACACTTGGGCTCTGAGGCAGGCTCAACAATGTGCCTTGGGTGGCCTGGGCATCCGGCTCCTCGATCATCTCCATAGTCTAACTTCCTCAAGTGTAGACAGGTCCTGGGAGCT
>JAPFBE010001006.1:0-16551 GCA_034336665.1 Luscinia megarhynchos
GTGTGCAGGAGAGGGGAGCTGTGCCCACCAAAGGCAGGGGTGAGGTGCAGGAGAGGGGAGTTGAGGTGCCAGTGTGCAGGAGAAGAAGCAGAGGTGCCAGTGTGCAGCAGCAGGAGCTGAGGTGCCAATGCCAGCCCTGGTGCCAAGGATGTGTGCAGAAGGGAGCTGAGGTGCCAGAGTGCAGGAGAAGGGAATTGAGGTGCAGCCCTGATGCCAAGGATGTGTGCAGGAGAAGGGAATTGAGGTGCCACCCCAGTGCCAAGGACGTGTGCAGAAGGAGAAGGAGCTGAGGTGGCAGTGCCAGCCCGGTGCCAAGGACGTGTGCAGAGGAGCAGGGGCTGAGGGGCAGAGGTGCCACCCCAGTGCCAAGGATGTGTGCGGGAGGAGCAGGAGCTGAGGGGCAGTGCCAGCCTGGTGCAAAGGATGTGTGCAGGAGAAGGGGCAGAGGTGCCACCCCAGTGCCAAGGAGGTGTGCAGAGGAGCAGGGGCCGAGGGGCAGTGCCAGCCCGTGCCAAGGAGGTGTGCAGGAGAAGGGGCAGTGCCAGCCCGTGCCAAGGAGGTGTGCAGAGGAGCAGGGGCCGAGGGGCAGTGCCAGCCCGTGCCAAGGAGGTGTGCAGAGGAGCAGGGGCTGAGGGGCAGTGCCAGCCCGTGCCAAGGAGGTGTGCAGAGGAGCAGGGGCTGAGGGGCAGTGCCAGCCCGTGCCAAGGAGGTGTGCAGAAGGGGCAGTGCCAGCCCGTGCCAAGGAGGTGTGCAGAAGGGGCAGTGCCAGCCCGTGCCAAGGAGGGGTGCAGGAGAAGGGGCAGTGCCAGCCCGTGCCAAGGAGGGGGTGCAGAAGGGGCAGTGCCAGCCCGTGCCAAGGAGGGGGTGCAGAAGGGGCAGTGCCAGCCCTGGTGCCAAGGAGGGTGTGCAGAGGAGCAGGGGGTGAGGGGGCAGTGCCAGCCCGTGCCAAGGAGGGGTGCAGGAGCAGGGGCAGTGCCAGCCCGTGCCAAGGATGTGTGCAGGAGAAGGGGCAGTGCCAGCCCTGGTGCCAAGGAGGGGTGCAGAAGGGGCAGTGCCAGCCCTGGTGCCAAGGAGGGGTGCAGGAGCAGGGGCAGTGCCAGCCTGTGCCAAGGAGGTGTGCAGGAGAAGGGGCAGTGCCAGCCCTGGTGCCAAGGAGGTGTGCAGAGGAGCAGGGGGGTGAGGGGCAGTGCCAGCCCGTGCCAAGGAGGTGTGCAGGAGAAGGGGCAGTGCCAGCCCTGGTGCCAAGGAGGTGTGCAGAGGAGCAGGGGGTGAGGGGCAGTGCCAGCCCGCGTCGCGAAGGAGGGGTGCAGAAGGGGCAGTGCCAGCCCGTGCCAAGGAGGGGTGCAGGAGAAGGGGCAGTGCCAGCCCGTGCCAAGGAGGGGTGCAGGAGAAGGGGCAGTGCCAGCCCTGGTGCCAAGGAGGGGTGCAGAAGGGGCAGTGCCAGCCCGTGCCAAGGAGGGGTGCAGAAGGGGCAGTGCCAGCCCGTGCCAAGGAGGGGTGCAGAGGAGCAGGGGCCGAGGGGCAGTGCCAGCCCAGTGCCAAGGAGGGGTGCAGAAGGGGCAGTGCCAGCCCGTGCCAAGGATGTGTGCAGGAGAAGGGGCAGTGCCAGCCCTGGTGCCAAGGAGGGGGTGCAGAAGGGGCAGTGCCAGCCCGTGCCAAGGAGGTGTGCAGGAGAAGGGGCAGTGCCAGCCCTGGTGCCAAGGAGGTGTGCAGAGGAGCAGGGGGTGAGGGGCAGTGCCAGCCCGTGCGAAGGAGGGGGTGCAGAAGGGGCAGTGCCAGCCCGTGCCAAGGAGGGGTGCAGGAGAAGGGGCAGTGCCAGCCCTGGTGCCAAGGAGGGGTGCAGAAGGGGCAGTGCCAGCCCGTGCCAAGGAGGGGGTGCAGAGGAGCAGGGGCCGAGGGGCAGTGCCAGCCCAGTGCCAAGGAGGGGTGCAGAAGGGGCAGTGCCAGCCCGTGCCAAGGATGTGTGCAGGAGAAGGGGCAGTGCCAGCCCTGGTGCCAAGGAGGGGTGCAGAAGGGGCAGTGCCAGCCCGTGCCAAGGAGGTGTGCAGGAGAAGGGGCAGTGCCAGCCCTGGTGCCAAGGAGGTGTGCAGAGGAGCAGGGGTGAGGGGCAGTGCCAGCCCGTGCCAAGGAGGGGGTGCAGAAGGGGCAGTGCCAGCCCATGCCAAGGATGTGTGCAGGAGAAGGGGCAGTGCCAGTCCGTTGCCAAGGAGGGGTGCAGGAGAAGGGGCAGTGCCAGCCCGCGCCAAGGAGGTGTGCAGAAGGGGCAGTGCCAGCCCGTGCCAAGGAGGGGTGCAGGAGAAGGGGCAGTGCCAGCCCGTGCCAAGGAGGTGTGCAGAAGGGGCAGTGCCAGCCCGTGCCAAGGAGGTGTGCAGAGGAGCAGGGGCTGAGGGGCAGTGCCAGCCCGTGCCAAGGAGGGGTGCAGAGGAGCAGGGGGTGAGGGGCAGTGCCAGCCCGTGCCAAGGAGGTGTGCAGAAGGGGCAGTGCCAGCCCGTGCCAAGGATATCTGGCGGCCGTGCTTGTCCACGGAGAGCGGCCGGCGGTGCGGCGAGCCCAGGCGGTTGCGCTCCCGGTACACTCTGTCCACCAGCCCGTGGTGCCGCGTGGTCCTGCTGGTGTCCAGCGCCGACGACTGGAACGGGGTCTGGGACAGACAGAGCCATTACCCACAGGAACAGCCCAGCCTGCCAGAGCCGCCTCCTCCTCCTGGGCCAGGCTGGGCCGCTCGGAACCACCTCAGAACAAGATGTGCCTGTTGGACCCTTTTGCTTTTTTCCCTTGTACAGCTTTGTGGGAGCTGCCTCCTGCAGCAGGGCCGTGCTGGAGCTGCCCTGGCCTGGCTCAGTGCTGCCCTCACAGCCTGGCACCCCTGGAGCCCTGGTGAGGTGGCAGGAGCTGCCAGCTGCTGTCCCCATGCCCTTGGTGCAGCATGCAGGGCGCATCCAGAGGAACATGCTGCCATCCCGAGCCTGAGCCCAGGGCAGGAGCTGCAGGCTGAGCTCAGCACTGCCCAGCACCCTGCCTGCCCCCAGGGCTGCTCTCACCCCTCCTTGCAGCGGATTTATTCAAAGGGGACACTGAGAGAATGAAAAGAAAAAGAAAAGCAGTTTCCTTCCTCCTCTGTCTGATGGTTTGGAAGTGATTTCCAGCTCCTTCAGGTGGGATGATCCCACCTGGACTCTTATCAGCACCGACATCCTGAGCAGATGATTTCAGAGCAGGAGGATGGCAGGGGAAGGAAGGACAGGGAAGATGAATTCCCAGGCTAAACTGGAAAATTTCCCCACTTTCCACAGCCCTTCCCAGTGTAGAGCTGGGGGGGGACAAAGGAAGTACCGAGGGGTCAGTCTCTGCAATTTATGGGTCTCCAGGGAGAAAAATCCTCCCCAGCCTTGCACTCCCTGCCAATGTGAACAGCTTTGCTGAGTCCCTCAACACCATCTGTTTGGAAATCCAAAATTTCCTCCTCCATTCAGGTGCTGCACGTGGCAAATGCACTGTCCTGTCTGCCAAGCCATGAAACCATCTGGCTCCCACATTCATCCCTTTTTTCTTTTTTTCTTTTCTTTTTTTTCCCAAGTGTCAGCTTTGGCTGTTGAAAAGATTATTTCTATAAAGCTTTGCATTTATTTTGAAAGGCTTTGTTTGTATGAACTTTTTAAAGAGCCTTTCTACTATTTTAAACTCTTTTCTCTTCTGCAAATATTGGGCTCCTCACCCTCTCTGCACACACAGGCTGTGTTAACAGAGCTGCAGAGGGGCTGTGGTGTTTATTTTCTCATTTCAGGGCCAACATTTTATATGCAGCAGAATATTTAAGGCAACAGGGGACTAGAAAGGAGCACAGTGACTTTTTACAGGACTCTCAGCATTTCAGTTCATGGGATTTGTGCTTCACTTCCTCACTTGGCTGAGAAATCTCAAATAGAATCTCAATTTTAAGGCTTTTAAATTCAAACACGGTGCTTTAATCTCTGCTGCAAGCACTGAACAACAATCCCCACACACAAGTGGGAATATTCATCATTCCAAAGTGACAAAAGGTCTCAAACTCCTCCTTTTTTCTGTTGTTACAGCCCAAAAGGCAGCAAAATTTACAAATACATGCCTGGAAGGTCAACAGGAAAAGCAATTTCCTATGTCAGTGGTGTCAGCACAGTGCTGCTAAAAAAGGAGCAGCCAGCCCAGAGCATAGGGACTGAAGAGCTCACCTGGAATTTAAAGGGAGCATAAAACTATAAAGATAAAAAGTTCAATGTAAAAACAGCTATTTTTTAGGGTTTTATCTTTTTTTGGCACAATTTCCTTATTAAAAACACAATAAAAATCTCATTTGAGTGCAGCAGTGGCACAAATAAATGTAGAATGTGTCCCAGCTCAGGGCTACAGTTTACAGGAAAGGGGGATTTTTGGGGAAATGCTGTTCCCTGGATTTCCAGATACCAAAAGAATCCTGAATTCAGGGAAACAAAAACACCTGAGGAAATGGGTATCACCTCCAACAGGTCTGATTTATCCCTTCCTATAAAATGTATTTAGGGCCAAACACCAGGACAATGTTCCTGGATTACAATTCCCCATCTCTGCATGGCATAGGGAAAAAATGGATTAAAAACAAATTAATAGGTCTGAGCATCGATTTTATTGGGGAAAATGAAGAACTAAAAGGTTTCACTCCCCTGAAAAACATTCAAGGGTTTGAGACCAGACCCAGAACCCCCCAAAGCATGAAAAAAGCAGCTCAATACAGACAGGAAGGAAAAAGCTCCGTGCTCTGCAAGTGTCCTTTCAGGATTGCTCAGGAAATAAGCCCAGGTGAGGTGGGTGAGGGGAGGGAAGGAGGAGTGCTACCTACTGCTGGTTGGTATTTTGGTGCCTCCTGGTGCCAAGCAGGATTTGGGAATTCATTCTGCCCTTCCCCGTGGGTTGAAACATGCAGGCTGAGTGCACATGCTCAGAGATTGCTGAAACCACAGGCCAAGACTGAATAATCCACTGTCTGCACCAAATCAACCCCCAAAAAACCAGAAATAACCACATGACAGCAAGTCCAGGGAGTCTGCACAGGAATTATTTGCATGTTCCAGACTGGGATGCATGGCAAAACCTGGATTTGTGTGGCAGCCCTGCAGTGCTGTGGAGCTGGGGGTGACCCAGAGAAATGCAGTGCAGGGCAGAGCAGGTGTGCAGAAATACGTATCCACCTGGGCAAACAGGACCAGTCCTAAATACGTATTTGCACAAACCTAAAAACTTGTTTACCAAAGAGACAGGAACTGCTCCAAAGGCTTCAGCCAGAGCTCCGTTGTGCTGCAAATCAAAGAAGCAGAAGATGCTCAGACACCAAGGCTCTGCCTCCAAACCATCCCAGAGCTGCCTGCAGTTCTGCTTTCAGCTTCCAATTGGAAAAACCTGGGAAGCTTTTCCCCTGCTACAAACACAAGGGGTTGTTTTGTTGCTTGTCACCATTTGTTATCTGGAACAACATGAATTTGGATATTTTTTTTTAAATTTTTTTTTAGTGCATGCATGAAAAAATATAGAAAACCCCAGGGTTTAAGGATAGTTTGTTTCTGTCTCCTCCTCCAGTCCTTCATAAATTTTTTGAATATTCCCTTTTCAGCAGTCAGGATTAAAACCATCAGTGATGGCCATCAAGCACAGAAATATTATTGTTTAAAAGGAATTCTTAACCTCCTTCCTTAACAAAAAGCTAAAGAGAAAAACTTGAACAGAGCAGACATTGTGGAGTAGCACTGACTTCAATCTACTACAACCCTCTGCTCTGTATTCCCCAAAGAATTCAAGATTAAAATAGACTTTTGCCTCTCCTCCTGCACAAGATTCAAGCTTTTAACCTGCCCAAATTCAACTGTCTGCACCTATTTGAAGAAGCAGTTAGAGGAGGTCAGCAAGAGTTTCTCCATTTTTATTAAGCAGCCTCCATCAGAAAACCACAAACTGCAAAATTTCCTTCCCACCACATCCTCGAGAGCTCAGCTGTAACTGTGACTGCTCAAAAAAGGAAAACCAATGCAGAAATGTTCATTATTTGGAGCACTCTACATCAACTAAATGTGAAAATCAGGAGTCCTCAAAGGATCCACCAACTAATCCTGACTTTTATTTACACATTTATTTTACAACGTCCTGTGTCCAAACGTGCTTCAAACAGCAAAATATTCACTTGAAATCTGATTTTCTATTTCAGCAACATATTCACCTGAAACTGATTTTCTGTCTCAGCAAAATGTTCACCTGAAACTCTGATTTTCTGTTTAAGGTGCATCATTCCTGGAGTCACAAAACCCAGCCAGAACATTCTTACATTTCCTTTCCAGCCAGTCCAAAACAAAGTGATTATTCTGATACCACTTTTTGTCCCACTGCTCTTCTCCTCTCCCAAAATTCCTCCCACAGAACATGCACATCAATTCCTCCACTCCCCAGCTCCCAACATCACCTTTATTTCCTCCCATTCTGCTTTGAATTTACAGCATCTTCCCAAATTTCATTAGGAATTGCATCTCTCAGAGTATTCCTGGGATTCCAGGGATAGGAGAGCTAAAATTTACCACAATCAATATCAAAAAAAATCCACACATCCCAAACTCATCAGAAATGTTTAAAGCAGGGTGTTGCCTTCTGGGATTTCACACCAGCATCTAAGCGCAGAATTCATCAGCAAATCCAAGGAAAAACCTGGAAAAATGTGAACTCACCTGGAAGGGGAGATCCATGGCACTGTTCCCAATCTGGTTCACATTTGGCAATGACCCCCCATAATACTGGCCACGACTCTGCCCCAGTTGCAAATATTGGGTTTTCTGCAGCTGTAGCTGAAAGAAAAGGAAGAGGAAAATATAATTTCAACTGTTTTAACCAGCACAACTCAACACTGTGATCACTGAGAATGGAAATCATTAAAAGGCATCAATCCTTTACAAAGGAGGGTCGACCTTCTGCACAAGTTTCTTGCAGCAGGAAAAGTCCTGGACAAAGGGCAGGGAGAGATTCCCAAGGAAAAGTGACAGGCAGGTTTGCAAACAAAAAACACAGAGGTTTCCACAGAAAATTCCTTCAGCCAAGGAGGAACCAAACCTGAGAATTCCCTGTGGGATAGGGACAGATGGAAATGGAGGGGATGCTCTGCAAAGCTCCACTGAATTCCAGGGGTCACTCCCAGTAATATATTCCAGGGGTTTGCCCAGAGCTGGAGACATTTCTGGGTGTTTATATGGGATGCTGAGGGGTGCTCTGGCTGCTCAGGGATGATCAGGGATTTTCAGGGGGGCTCAGAGATGTTCAGGGTGTTCAGGGATGTCCAGGGGAGCTCAGGGATGTCCAGGAACGTTCAGGGATGCTCAGAAATTCTCAGGGATGCTCAGAGATGTCCAGGGGTGCTCAGGGATACTCAGGGATTTTCAGGAATGCTCAGGGATATCCAGGAATGTTTAGGGATGTTCAGGGATGATCAGGGATGTTCAGAGGAGGTCAATGGTGCTCAGAGACGTTCAGGGATGCTGAGGGGTGATAAGGAATTTTCAGGAATGCTTAAGGATGCTCAGAGGTTCTCAGGGATGTTCAAAAATGCTCAAGGATGCTCATGGATATTCTGGGATATTCAGGGATGCGAAGGGGAGCTCAGTGGTGCTGAGGAATGCTCAAGGATTTTCAGGGATGCTCAGGGATGCTCCGAGGAGCTCAGGAGAGCTCAGGGATTTTCAGGAATGCTCATGGATATTTGGGAATGTTTAGGGATGCTCAGGGATGCTCAGGGATTTTCAGGGATGTTCAGGAATGCTCAGGGATGCTCAGGGATGCTCAGGGATGTTCAGGAATGCTCAGGGATGCTCAGGGATTTTCAGGGACGTTCAGGAATGCTCAGGAATGCTCAGGGATGTTCAGAAATGCTCAGGGATGCTCAGGGATATTTGGGAATATTTAGGGATGCTCAGGATTTTCAGGAATGCTCAGAGTGCCCACACCACACTGCCAGCACCCAGCCAGGATGCAGAGACAAGGCTCAGCCTGTTCATTCCACACCAACACTTTGGGGAGTGGCCATGGAGGATCAGAGAATTGCAGAATGATTTGGGCTGGAAGTGACCCTAAGGATCATCTCATCCCACCCCTGCCATGGGGACACCTCCCACCATCCCAGGCTGCTCCAGCCTGGCCTTGGACACTGCAGGGACCCAGGGGCAGCCACAGCTGCTCTGGGAATTCCATCCCAGGGAGGAATTTCATATTAAAATAGTCCCTGAATAAAAGCACACCCTGAGGACAGCTCATGCATTTATTCTCCTGACATCCAAACAATTCCTAGAAAACTCAAATACCTTTTCTTCACAGAATTTCCCTCAGAAGCCACCAATTTCCAACAGCACAGACAGTAAAAATCTCTGTGCTAGAGCTGAGGGACCAAACTAATCCCTGATTTAGGAGATGAAACCTCTCCACAGAATCCCAGGATGACTGAGCTGGGAAAACAGCTCCCAGATTTGCCAGGGTGCAAGGGCAAAACACCACCCACAAAGCAGCTGAAGGGGTTTTTTTTCTTAAAAAATGGCAGATAATCCCCTCAGGCTGAAGATTTATAAAACATTCCCAGTTTTCCTATCAAATGGCTCAGCAAGATCCCATGTAAGGAGCAGGAAAGGCCCTTTGCTTTTCTTGTGCAATATTTTTGCCACGCAATTCCTGAAGCAAGACGTGAAATTAGAGAAACCTTGTGCTGGTATCACTTAATGAGTCACAGCCCTTCCAACTCAGAGCACAAAAAGCACAATATCAGAACTAGCTGTGCTTTTTTCCCTGGCCCCTGCATATGTTTTTGTTGTTTAAAAAAAAATTTAAAAAGCCTTTTTGGGATTTGGGGCCAAACACTGAAGTAACTATTTCAACAGGTGTTGGTTTCCTTTCAAAAGGCACCCAGGGAGGAGGGGGGTGGCTTTGTGTTTTTTTAGGATTTGGGTTTTTTTTCCTCAGGATATTCCCACCTCAAAGCAGCAGAGGACAGGGAGGTCAGGAGCATTTGTCTTTGTGCTGCACTTCCATGGAAATGAGGCGACCCCCAGAGCTGGGGGAGCCCAGGCTGCTCAGTGCCTTTGGCTGCACCATTAATTTCAGTGAGGATAAACACTCCTGGAGATGTGTGCCAAAAAATAAGAGCAGTGATTGCTGCTCCTTGCTGTCATCCATCAGCACAGCAGGGAGAGCTGCTCTGCTCAGCTCCTGCCTTGCAGGACAGAGTGGCCCCCCAGACTCTGCATTTATTGGAGCCCATCAACAACTGCCACTTGCAATCTGGGGAGATCAAGAGGAAGCAGAGCAGGATTTGTGTCCTGAGCTCCTCCCAGCTCTGGATTTTTTGAGTTGGTTTGAATCTTAGGAGCTTGTTGTCATTCCAGTGAAATCAGATCTGGTTTTTACCTTCTCAGCAAAAAAAAGAAAAAAAAAAAGAAAAAATTAAGCTGCAGATTTCTCAGTATGAGGAAGGAATCACAAATTAATAAGAGAAAATCTCCAAACTCTCCAAACACCCAGAGCTTGGCTCCTCAAGGGAATCCTTTTCTGTTAATCATCCAAAATTCACATTAAAATTTCAATCTGAAAAACTCAACACTTGCAACTCAAATAATTACTACAATTTATACATACTCAAATAATTGCTCCTTTATGAACCCAAAATGAAAACTGCCTGGGATTTCTCTAATTCAATGAGGAAGGAATCACAAATAAGAGAAAATCCTGGTAAACCAAGGAAAAGGGAATTTCTGTGCTGGCCACAATTTTGTTAATTCCAGCAGCTGCTGCTGCCTTCCCACATCCCCAGCCTGAAAATTAAAATCAGTAATGACCACACACAAATGAGTGAAGGTTGGGAAGACTTTTGGACTTTTCATCTCTATAATCTTGGGAGAATACTGATTATTTTTATAATTTTATCGTGTTTTGCATAATTTATTGCAAATAATTTCAAATACTTCCATTATTTACATGTTACTGATATAAATTCACCCATGCTGTTATCAGATAGTTCAAGAGGTGGCTGAAGAGATGGATTTGGTAAGTGGAGTATTTTATTTTAATTTCCCATGGAATTAAAAATTAATATTATGAAATCAAACAACAGCAATATTTTTACCTCAGTGCACCAAAAATCCAGAATAAAAGTTTGGGAAATTAAATATTATTTCATTCCACCCCACACCTTCCACTCACCCAGGTTGCTCCAGCCTGGCCTTGGACATTTGCAGGGATGAAAAATCCACAATTTCTCTGGTCAATCTGTCCCCACCCCTTTAGGAAAAACTAGATGCTGTGCCTAAAATGAAATTTCATTTTCCTCTCCATCCACCCTGTGAAGCAGAGCAGGCACGTGGCACAACTGGGGATGAGGTTTGGAGAAGGGTTTGATTTTAAAAGCAAGCAATAAAAGGAAAAAAAAAACTATTCTTAATAGAAAAATCCCCATTAGTGTGGAAATGTTAACAAGTCTCAGGGCAGCCCTTAGGGTTATCTCCCTGGGCTTGGATTCAATTAGTGCACTTTGGATTGGGGATGAATTCAGCCAGGGAGGGATGATAAGGAATTACTGAGTGCTCACCAGATTTATTAATTTCATCAAGCACGAGGACTGGGTGACTCCACACTGCAGCTTTCCCATTTCTCTGTGAGGTGGCCAAGAGCAGCTCCCCTGACAGCTGAAAATATTGCTGAACATCCCAGCTCCTTCCCAAGAAAGCTTCTGGGAAGGAAACAGCTTTTGCTTGTTAAACCTCTTTATTCCTGCCTGGTTTTCTTGTTCCCCAAACACCAGATCCAAATGGAATCTGTTATTTTCCTTCCACCAGCCTTTCTCTTATTCCACTTAACTTGAAATCTTCACTTTTTTTTCTTCAAAAATTCATTTTATTCACAAAAAAAATAATTTATGTGAAGATTTATATGAAATAGATCATTTTTTTCCATTTGGGTCACCATTTGCTGGACACACAGCTGTGTTTGCAGGGGAGAGATTCAAGTTCTACAATGAAAAAAATAAATAAAACCCCTAAATACAAAACCCAGTTTTCCTACAGACTTTCTAATATGCAGATGTGAATTAAATGAAGCATTTATTAAGAATTCAATGCTTTAAAGTCTTTAAATTCTTCCCTGAAAAATTCTGAGTAAATTACAAATTTGTGGGGAGAACTTATTGGGAAGTTTGGTGATTTTGGCACTGTAAATCAACCTAAATCCACTGGAAAGGTTTTTTCTTAAAATGTCTTTTTTAACAGATGAGATTTGGACTGGCAGAACGATAATAAAAAGGGTGGAGTGTCCGTTTGATAAAACCCCAGATATCTGATGACTACAGGAAGCAAAAGATTTGGTGATAACAGCTTTTTACTGCCTTGCAGTTTCCACACTGAGCTTTCTCATAATTTCATTTTTTCCCCTTTAAAAAAAACCAAAACCCTTCCTCTTCAGCACCTCCAGCCTAATAAGGAGCAAAACCAGCACGGATTAAAATTAGAAAAGAATTATTAAAGCTTAATTGGGACTTCAGTTCTGCCGGCAGGATTTAGTGGGGGTTTATTATTGGGAAATCCCGTTGTGCTGAGCAGAGTTTGAGCAGAATTTGCCCAGGAATTTTCACCTGGAGCAGCCAGGATTTGAGAGATTGTGGATTTTTGGATGGGAGGAAGCTGTCAGTGCCTGTGCTGAGAGGAAGCAGAAGGAAAAGAGGCTCTGGTTTGTCTCTGCAGCTGGAATGAAACAGCAAGTCAAACAAAGGCTGCAGCTCCCGCTGCCATCCCAGCGGGACTGGTGCCTTCAAAGGGACTTTTCTCCCCATTCACAACCCTGGTGTTGATAAGAAAAGCAAATAAAAGCTTAAAAAGAAAGAGAACTTAACAGCGATTTAATGATTCCCGTTTAGATTTAGTGGCAGCGCTGCCACGAGCTACAAATCACCTCATTAACTCTTTAATTATTTAAAAAGTTCTTTAAGGTGCCAAAAACTCTCCAGACACCCAGAGCTTGGTTCCTCAAGGGAATCCTTTTCTGTTAATCATCCAAAATTCACATTAAAATTTCAATCTGAAAAACTCAACACTTGCAACTCAAATAATTACTACAATTTATACATATTCAAATAATTGCTCCTTTATGAACCCAAAATGAAAACTGCCTGGGATTTCTCTAATTCAATGAGGAAGGAATCAGAAATGAATAAGAGAAAATCCTGGTAAAGCAAGGAAAAGGGAATTTCTGTGCTGGCCACAATTTTGTTAATTCCAGCAGCTGCTGCTGCCTTCCCACATCCCCAGCCTGAAAATTAAAATCAGTAATGAGCACACACAAATGAGTGAAGGTTGGGAAGACTTTTGGACTTTTCATCTCTATAATCTTGGGAGAATACTGATTATTTTTATAATTTTATCGTGTTTTGCATAATTTATTGCAAAGAATTACAAATACTTCCATTATTTACATGCTACTGATATAAATTCACCCATGCTGTTATCAGATAGTTCAAGAGGTGGCTGAAGAGATGGATTTGTAAGTTGAGTTTTTTATTTTAATTTCCCATGGAATTAAAAATTAATATTATGAAATCCAACAACAGCAATGTTTTCACCTCAGCAGGCACCTGTAATATAAAAATAATGGAGTTTATCTTCCATGCCCTGAGAAATGAGGGAAATAAATTTTCTGGTGCAAAGGCTCATGTTTGAAACTTTCTTTTGGAGCACCTCAGAGAAAGAACAAGGTGTGATAACAGCAAAGCACAGCTCAAATTCTGTGATAAAACAGCCTGATCCTCTAGGAAAGGGCTTGAGACAGAGGAGATAAAAAATATCTGCAATTCCAGCCAGGTGAGCAGGCTGCTGTCACTGAGAGAGAAAAATGGAGGCTCTGAAATCCCAGTGAGTGCCTGGGGGAACACCTGAGAGTGACACTGGGGATTTCTTGGGAATAGTCAACAGCTCAGAGGGAATGGGAATGGGAATAATGGGAAAGGGAATGGGAATAATGGGAAATGGGGATGGGGGGTGGGATTGGGAATGGGAATAGGAAATGGGAATGGGAAATTGGGATGGGATTGGGAATGGGAAATGGGATTGGGGAATGGGAACAGGAAGGAGAAATGGGGATGGGGAATGGGATTGGGAAATGGGGATGGGAATGGGGAATGGGAGTGGGGAATGGGAAAAGGAATAGGGAATGGGATGGGGAATGGAATTGGGAATGGGAGTGGGAAATGGGAAAAGGAATGGGGAATGGGAAATAGGAGTGGGGAATGGGAAATGGGAAAAGGAACAGGGAATGGGATGGGGAATGGAATTGGGAATGGGAATGGCAGTGGGAAATGGGGCTGGGATGCAGAGGCAGCTCCTTGACTCTCCCCAGCTCGTGCCAGGACAAAGAGCAGAGGAGCCCGTGCCTCTCTCTGCCTGGGCTGTCACACTCAGGAAGAGGCAGATTTCCACAGTCACCGATTTCCTGCAGTTCCCAGCCCTGCTCCAAGAGCAGCAGAGGCTCCAAAGGCACAGCTGTTCCTCCCAGGAAGGAGGGGAAAGGAAATGAAGGCTGAAGTTGGGAGGAAAGGGATAATCCACAGTGAGAGCAGCTGCTCTGCCTGCCTCGCTTGGGACCTCAGGGATTCCAGCAGCAGCTTGGAACAAAAATGTTTTGCAACAGTTTGGGGTTGGATTTTTTAAAAATTTTTTTTAATTTTCAGGGTGTTTTTAGTCATAAAAGTGAAGATTTGAAGGCTGGCTCTGGACAGAGGAGAGAGGAGAAGCCCAGCACAAGTTCCCCTTGCTGCCTGTGCCAATCCTTCCCAAAAGATCTTGGTGTCCTGGAGAGATGGATTTTGCAGGGAATGGGACAAGCAAAGCCAAAAACAGGAAGCCAAATGTCTACTAGAAACGAAGTGAAAATTACCCCAAAAAACTGCAGACATATGGGATGAACTGAAGGTGACCCCAGGCTCGTGGAACTGCTACATCATTGTTTACTCCTCCAGCACCACTAAAGTGTCACTCCAGCCACTTTTAAGGATTTGTTCCATTATCCCATCCCCGTGGCAGGACACAAACACAGCTCTGAGGCCAAGCAAATGCAGCCAGGAAGAACAAAAAATGCAGGAAAAGGCCAGAAAAAACCATTTTTTGTTGCTTTTTACATTTTTGAAGGGAAGGGAAGCTGTTGTAATATCTTGGAATTTAGCAGCAATTTTGTTTCTGCCACTGAGACATTTTCCAAGCAGCTCCTTGCTCAGAGCTGAGTTGAGAACACAAGGCCAGCCTTGATTTTCAGGGATTTTAATTTTCACCCCCCAGTGCACTAAAAACACCCAAATTTTCTTCAAAAATTAACAACAAAATGGGAGGTGAGCACTTCCAAGGAGCAGTGCTGCTGCCTGGGATTGTCCAGCTCCCACCAGCTCAAAGCACAGAGCAAAGGGGAAGCAAAATTCTCCTTTTCCACCTCCTGGAATGAAACAGGAGCTCCATGAAAAACAAAGTGGGATTCAGAAAAGGTGTTTTCATCAAAGAGAGTAATGCAAACTGCCAGGCACAGGGAAGGGGCACAGCCAGGCAGCTGAGTGGAGACTTTCTAAACCTGATTATTTTAAGGTTACCTAATAGCACTGCTTCAATCCTGTACTTCCAGGGGCTTCCCAGGAAAATGCTGAGCTCAAAAGCTGCAACACCTGCAGGGAGGCCTGCAGCTGCTGAAAAACCTCTCCAAAATGAAGGCAGAACTGCAAATTCTGTGCTCTGACACGGGGGAAGGAAAAGTTTTTATCTCCAGTCTGTGATAACCTGAGGGAGGCATTCCCACCCCTTTGGATTTGGGACTAAAATCACTCATTTTGCAGGATGCATGTCCAGGAAAGGAGAACTGAGAGGCAAAGGATCACTTCTTTTGTTATCATCATCAAACTCCTGGGCACTTGGGTGGCTGGTGGAGAACAGGAGACAAAGCACAGCCAGAAAGGAACCCCAAGAAACAACCCCAGAAAAGGAACCCCAAAAAGCAGGCACAGTCCTACTCCACACAGCACTCACTATATAAAACAAATCTAAAATGAATTTATCATGCAGAAGGAGGCTGGGTTAGCCAAGGGACCCATCAGGATGAACCTAAAATAGAATTTATTACAGAATACACTGGAGTTAAAAAGGGACCCATCAGGATCAAGCTAAAATAAATTTATGATAGAACAGGCTAGGAGTTAGAAGGGAATCCATCAGGATTTATCACAGAAAGAGAGCTGAGTTAAAAGAGAGATCCCATCAGGATGAAGCTAAAATGAATTTATTACAGAATACATTGAGTTGTAAAGGGATCCATCAGGATGAACCTAAAATAGAGTTTATCACAGAAGAGGCTGAGTTAAAAGAGAGATCCCACTCAGGATTCAACCTAAAAATGAATTTAGGATTACAGAAGAGGCTGAGCTAGAAGGGACCCATCAGGATCAAGTTAAAATGAGTTTACCACAGAATGCACGATCCTTAAAGGGATCCCATCTGTGATCAAGCTAAAATGAATTTATGCCAAGCAGAATACACTGGAGTTGTAAAAGGGGATCCACTCAGGATCAACCTGAGTTTCTAACAACAGAAGAGGCTGAGCTAGAAGGGACCCATGAGGGATCGCTTAAAATGAATTTATTACAGAATACACTGAGTTAAAAAAGGACCCATCAGGATCAAGCTAAAATAAATGTATTACAGAATGCACTGAGTTTTAAGGGATCCTACGAGGATCTAGCTTAAAATGAATTTTATTACAGAAGACACTGAGTTAGAAGGGATGCATCAGGATGAAGCTGTACTGAGTTTCTAACATCCACGAGCTCTGGATGTTATTGATCAGCAGAGCCCAGGCAGTGGAATCAGCTGAGCCCTGGCTAAACAGCGCTGCACTCCTCTTTAACACCTCCAAGAGGAGCCACCATTACTCATGAGTTCATGTGTTTTCACCCTTCCTGTTGAGGAGATTATTTAAGACCTCAAATCACTTTAACCGGATTGTTTTTGTCCTTCATGAGTCATCTCCAAATTCCAAGGCATTAGATTCCTCCCCCAGGAGCTTTGAGCCATAAAACCAAGCGAGGAAACGCTGGAAAAATCACCCAGGCTCTCAGAGCTCTCCCCCAGCTGCCTCCCAATCCACCCTGTGAAAGTGAAAAGATCTCACACCCCTCAAACACTCATTATTTACAGCCCCCTAAAATCCACACTGCACTCTCAAATCCTTTTTTCTTTTAAATACAGGGTTTTGTCTTGTGAAAAACAAACCAGGAAGAGTGAGGGAGAGGAGGCAACAGCACTTAATGCTGGGATTATTTTTATTCTTTATTTCTGCTCTTGTTTCCTAATCTCTGAACAGTGAAAAGAGCAAAAACTGCATTTTTCTCCCCAAATGAATGTGAAAATGAATCACTGAGGGAGTCGAGGGCAAAGAACCATTAGGAACACACCTTGCAGGATCCAAATAAAACAAACAAACCCATCATAATAAAGACTAAAAACTTAATGC
>JAPFBE010001007.1:0-16511 GCA_034336665.1 Luscinia megarhynchos
ACACACCCTGGCAGGTTAGACACACCCAGAGCCACACCCCCAGCATGTGACACACCCCAACAGGTGAGAGACACCTGGCAGGTGAGAGACACCCACAGCCACACCCACAGCATCTTCCCCACCCAAACAGGTGAGAGACACCTGGCAGGTGAGACACAGCCACACCCACAGCACCTGACACACCCAAGCAGGTGAGACACCCCCACAGCCACACTCACAGCACCTGACCTGCTCCAACAGGTGAGACACAGCCACACCCACATCTGGGGAAAAGGTGCTGGAAGCTCCAACCACAAGGCAGGTAAACCCACACCTGAGCCCAGTTAAACCCACACCTGTACTCAGTTAAACCCACACCTGAGCCCAGGTAAGCGTACACCTGAGCCCCATTAAACCCACACCTGTACCTAGTTAAACCCACACCTGTACCTAGTTAAACCCACACCTGCACCCAGGTAAGCCTACACCTGCACACAAACCCACACCTGTGCACAGTTAAACCCACACCTGAGCCCAGGTAAGCCTACACCTGCACACAAACCCACACCTGTGCACAGTTAAACCCACACCTGAGCCCAGGTAAGCCTACACCTGCACACAAACCCACACCTGTGCACAGTTAAACCCACACCTGAGCCCAGGTAAGCGCACACCTGCGCCCAGGTGAGCCACTCACGCTGTGGTTGACGAAGTGCGAGATGTTGCCGTAGTGCGCGGCGTCCACAGTGTAAACGTCCTCCACGTAGTCCAGGTCGAACAGGTAGGTGGCGCCCTGGCGGTCGTACACCTGTCCCCGGCGCTCCGCCTCCTCCGAGGTGATGATCTGGGGCGGGGACACACCTGTGTCACACCTGGGGTCACCTGAACCACCCCAGACTCCTGAGTCACACCTGTACTGTATCACACACACCTGTACTGTGTCACACCTCTCACACAAACCTGTGCCACATCTATACTGTGTCACACACACCTGTACTGTGTCACACCTCTCACACAAACCTGTGCCACATCTATACTGTGTCACACACACCTGTACTGTGTCACACCTCTCACACACCTGTGCCACACCTATACTGTGTCACACACACCTGTACTGTGTCACACACCTGTGCTGTGTCACACACACCTGTACTGTGTCACACCTCTCACACACCTGTGCCACACCTATGCTGTGTCACACACACCTATACTGTCACACACCTGTCCTGTGTCACACACACCTGTACTTGTCACACCTCTCATGCACCTGTGCCACACCTATACTGTGTCACACACCTGTACTGTGTCACACACACCTGTACTGTGTCACACCTCTCACACACACCTGTGCCACACCTATACTGGGTCACACACACCTATACTGTGTCACACACACCTGTATCACACCTGTCCTGTGTCACACACACCTGTACTGTGTCACACACACCTGTGCTGTCACACCTCTCACACACACCTGTGCCACGCCTATACTGTGGGTCACACACACCTATGCTGTGTCACACACACCTGTACTGTGTCACACCTCTCACACACACCTGTGCCACACCTATACTGGGTCACACACACCTATACTGTGTCACACACACCTGTACTGTGTCACACCTCTCACACACCTGTGCACACCTATACTGGGTCACACGCACCTATACTGTGTCACACACACCTGTATCACACCTGTCTGTGTCACACACACCTGTACTGTGTCACACCTCTCACACACACACCTGTGCTCCACACCTATACTGGGTCACACACACCTGTCGCTGTGTCACACACACCTGTGTCACACCTGTCCTGTGTCACACACACCTGTGCTGTGTCCCACCTCTCACACACCTGTGCCACGCTATGCTGGGTCACACACGCCTATGCTGTGTCACACACTCCTGTATCACACACCTGTCCTGTGTCACACACACACCTGTACTGTGTCACACCTCTCACACACCTCTGTCACACCTACACTGGGTCACACACACCTGTCCTGTGTCACACACACCTGTCCCACCTGCACTCACCTCTCCCACGTACACCATGACGAAGGAGTTCTTGGCGGATCGCGGCTGCAGCGTCTTACTGCCAGCGCTGTCACAACACCTGTATCACACACCTGTCCTCGTACCACACACACCTGTATCACACCTGTCCTGTGTCACACACACCTGTCCTGTGTCACACACACCTGTCACACTCACCTCTCCCACGTGCTCCATGGCCGAGAGGTTCTTGCTTGGGATCGCATGCAGCGTGTGCACTCCCCAGCACTGTCACACACACCTGTCCTGTATCACATACACCTGTATCACACCTGTCCTGTGTCACACACACCTGTCCTGTGTCACACACACCTGTCACACTCACCTCTCCCACGTACTCCATGACGAAGGAGTTCTTGCGGATGCGCTGCAGCGTGCGCACTCCCCAGCCGCGCCCGTCGCCGGTGCGGAAGATGCACAGGTCGTAGCGGATGCCGCGCTGCACCACGCGGTTGGGGCACTCGGCGCCGCAGCGGCACCGCGAGTTGCACTCGTAGATGGGCAGCCCCGCCCTGATCCGCACCTGCCCGGCCTCGTTGTAGGCGAACCTGTTGTGCGACGCGCCCGGGCAGCAGCCGCCGGCCAGCGTGGCCTCGGCCAGGCAGTCGCGGCACTCGCAGCCGGCCGCCACCGGCGTCAGCGCCACGCCGGCGCCCACCTTGTACTCGTTGACGTAGACGAAGTCGCGGGGCGGGCCGTGCAGGTCCACCTCGTTCTCCACGGCGATCGCGACGCCCGGTGACTCGCGAGGTCGCGGTTCAGGTGGCGCTCCCAGCGCCATGGCTTCGGCGTGCTTTCGGCTTTCTCGCCAGGTAGGAGGCGGCGGGCAAGCAACGCGGGGGCCAGGCGCCGCGGGGCGCCCGGGGGAGCCCTGGCCAGGTCGGCGATGCAGCTGCTGCAGGAGGCAGCTGACAGCGCAGAGTTCTTGGGCCCAGCGGCTCCCAGAGTGTTGGCGGAGGAGGGTAACCGCGCCACTTCACCAGGTAGAACTCCTCGTCCTGCCTCGGGGAGGGAGGGGTTAATGGGGGGTGGGCTGGGGGGAAACTGGGGAGTGACCCCAAAAGTTTATGGTGGGTCTCTTTGGGTTCTGGAGTGACCCCAAAGTCCAGGGAGCTTTGGGGTCTCTTTTGGTCTGGGGTGTCTTGGAGTGACCCCAATGTCCAGGGACTCTGGGTCAGGGGGGTCCTGGAGTGACCCCAAAGTTCAGGGGGGTCTCTTCGGGTGAGGGGGTCCTGGAGTGACCCCAAAGTTCATGGACTCCGGGTTAGGGAGGTCCTGGAGTGACTCCAATGTCCACGGACACTTTTGGGTCTCTTTGGGTTGGGGGGGTCCTGGAGTGACCCCGAAGTTCACAGACTCTGGGTCGGGGGGCTCTGGAGTGACCCCAGTGTCCGGGGACCCTCTGGGGTCTCTTTGGGTCAAGGGGTCCTCGAGTGACCCCAATGTTCAGGGAATTCTGGGGTCTCATGACATCCAGGGGGTCCTGGAGTGACCCCAATGTTCAGGGATTTTTTGGGGTCTGTTTGAGTGAGGGGGGTCCTGAAGTGACCCCAGTGTGGGGGTCCTTTGGGGTCTCACAAGGTCAGGGGGGTCTTAGAGTGAACCCTAATGTCCAGGGACCCTTTGGGGTCTCTTTGGGTCAGGGGGGTCCAGGAGTGACCCCAAAGATCCATTCTTGGTGTGGGGGTCCCACTTTGGTGCCCAGTGTGGGGGTCCCAGGTCAGTTCTGAGTTTGGGGGGTCCCGTGTGGGAGTCCCAGGTCAGTTCTGGGTTTGGGGGTCCCGGTTTGGAGGTCCTGTGTCAGTTCCTGGTTTCTGTGGGGGGTCTCGGTTTGGGGGTCCCAAATCAGTTCTAGTTTTGGGTGCCCTGAAGGGGAGTGTCCCCACTTAGTTTCCCAGTTCAGGCTCCCGGTTCGGGGAGTCCCTGCTCAGTCCCCGTTAGGGGGTGCCCTGAGGGGGTCCCGGGTCAGTTCGGGGGTGCCCTAAGGGGTTCAAGCTCAATTCCCTGCGGGGGTCAGCTTAGTCCCCGTTAGGGGAGTCCCTGTTTAGGGGGTCCCGGCTCAGTTCTCGGTTCAGGGGTCCCGGTTCGGGGGTCAGCTCATTCCCCGGTTCGGGGTCCCGGTTCGGGGGGGTCCCGATTCAGGGGTCCCCACTCAGTCCCCATTCGGGAGTCCCTGTTTGGGTGTCCCGGCTCAGTTCTCGGTTCGGGGGTCCCGGTTCGGGGGTCCCTGCTCATTCCGGTTCGGGGGTCCCAGTTCGGGGGTCCCCGCTCATTCCAGTTCGGTTCCCCTGTCCCCCCTCTCACCCTCACTCTCCGGTAATCACACAGCAGCTCCACCTCGAAGTCGCCGAGGTTGCGGCGGGTGACGCCGAGGGCGCGGCACCGCACGCGCTGCAGCCGACACAGGTCCTGCAGTCGCGACCACGACGACAGGCAGCACACGGAGCACTCTGCGGATGTCACCCAGGTGTCACCCAGGTGTCACCCAGGCGTGGCGACACGGCGGCCGTGAGGGGCGGAGGTGACAGCACAACCCCGCCACCGCCTCACCCTCACCTCACACAGCCGCTGTCGCGACAACACGACAGCGACAACACGGATGGGTGAGGGGACAACGAGGAGAAATTTGGCGACATCACGGACCCCCCCTCACGCGCTCCCCTCCCCCCCTCACGCGTTCCCGCCACTTTCCCCCCCCTTCCCCTCAGGAACCAACGGCCGCGCGCGGGAAGCGGCGCCTTCCCCTCAGCGCGACCCCAGCCCCTGCATTCCCTCTCACGGCCCCTCGGAAACCCCGCACGCTCGCCCCGCTCGCGCCACCTTTTAAATTTTCCGCCATTTTCAGCCGCCGCCGCTTTTTTTTTGTCTTTTTCCGCCTTTTTCCTTTTCTTTTTTTTTTTAATCTGGCGCTGCTTCCGCCCGCGGGCAGCGCGGTGGGCGGGGCTTCCTCTGCCCGCGCCCGGCGCTGATTGGCTGAGCCGGGAGTTGATTTACATACTGACAGCTGGTTGTGCGATTCTGATTGGCTGAGACCGTGATTGATTTGCATTCTGACAGCTTCCCGCGCGCTCCCTATTGGCCGACGCGCTGCTTCATTTGCATAATATCTGATCCCGCCATTTGTAGTCCCGTCGGTTAATTTGCATATCGCTCCCGTCAGCCCCCGCGAGCCGTTCATTTGCATATTGCCACAAATGGCCGATTCCCATTGGTGGCGGCGCTGCCTCATTTGCATACCGCTCCCAGCAGCCCCCGCGCGCGGCGCCGTCCCGAAATCCGAGGGTTTTAATTCATTTTTCCCGCGCTTTTTCCTCATTTTTCCCGCGGTTTTTTTCCCGGATTTACGCCCGGGATTCCCGAACATCTCCATGCTCCGTTCCATTCCTCCAGCTCATTAAACGGTAATTAGTTAATTAATCAATGAATTAATTAATGAGGCTAGTGGTCACGTGCTTCTCTCGTTTATTTGGCACCTGCGAGGGTGGGGGGAGGGGCAGGAAAAGATGGGGGGGAGGGGATTTTGGGGTGGGGGGGCACATTTTGGGTCTGGGGGCGTCCAGAAGCCAAAGGGGGAGGGGTCCCCAATTTGGGGGAGGGGTCCCCAATTTGGGGGAGGGGCTCAATCGTCCCACTCGTCATCATCCTCCTCCTCCTCGCTGGCCTCGCCTTCATCTGGGGGGCAAAAAAATGGGGGTCAGGGGGTCTCAGGGGTTTTGGGGATTTTTGGGGAGGATCTCGGGGAGGTTTTGGGATTTTTGGAGGGTCTCAAAGGGGGGTTTTTAGAGAGTTTAGGGGTTTTTGGGGGGGATTTTGTGGTTTTTTGGGAGTCTCAAAGGGGGTTTTGGGGGTTTTTTGGGGGGGGATTTTGGGGGTTTTGGGGGGTCTCAGGGGAAATTTTGGGGGTTTTTGGGGGGATTTTGGGGTTTTTGGGGGTTTTTTTTTTGCGGGGGGATTTTGGGGGTTTTTTCGGGGGGTTAGGTTTTTTAGAGGGGCTTTTGGGAGTTTTTTTTGAGGGGTTTTGGTGGTTTTTGGGGGGAATTTTGGGGATTTTTTGGGGGATTTTTGGGAATTTTTGGGGTTTTGGGTATTTTTTGGGGGGGTCTCAAGGGGGATTTTAGGGCTTTTGGGGGGTCTCCAGGGGGTTTTTTGGGAGGACATTTTGTGGTTTTTGGGGTGTCTCAGGGGAAGTTTTGGGGAGGTCTCAGGAGGGTTTTCGGGTTTTTGGGGGGATTTTGGGATTTTTTGGGGGGATTTTGGGGTTTTTGGGGAGGATTTTGGAGGTTTTGGGGGGGGGTTTAGGGTTTTTTTGTGGGTTTTTGGGGGATTTTGGGGTTTTGGGGGTTTTGGAGGGATTTTTGGGGGAGTTTTGGAGTTTTTGGGGGTTCTCAGGGGGGTTTTGGGGTTTTTGGGGGATTTTGGGATTTTCTTGGGGGATTTTGGGGTTTTTTGGGGGATTTTTTGGGTTTTTGGGGGTTTTTTGGGGGAGGATTTTGGGGGGTTTTGGGGGGGATTTTGGGGGGTTTTTTGGGGGGGTTTTGGGGTCTCACCCGAGGAATGGATGACCGGCTCCGTTTCTGCATCACGTCCATCAGAGCCCCCCACGAGCCCCCAGCCGGGAGCCCCCGCCCCCCCCTCGGGGGTCTCAGGGGAGTCTGAAATGGGGGACGGGGGAGATGGGGGAGGGGGGTCAGGCCCCTCCCCCACAGACACCTCAAAATATCAATGGAGACCCCCCCAAAAAAAACTGGGACAGCTCCTCCCCCCATCCCAGGGTTCCCATCCCCCTTTTGGGGTCCCAGCCCCCCATTTTCGACCCCCCCATTTTTAGGGTCCCCTTAATTTTTGGACCCCCTCCATTTTTTGGGGTCCTCCCCCCAATTTTTTTGGATCTCAGAGCCATATTTGGACCCCTCCCCCTCCCCCCATTTTTTTGCTCCCCCATCCCCCCATTTTTGGGGCACCCCCCCATTTTTGGGCCCCTCCCTCCCCATTTTTGGTTCCCACCCCCCATTTCTGGGCTATCACCTCCCCCCCAACTTTTTGAGCTCCCACCCCCCATTTTTACCCCCCCACCAAATTTTTTAGACACCTCCCCCATATTTGGCTCCCACCGCCCCATTTTTGGGGTCCCATCCCCCCATATTTTTGAACCCTCCCTCCCTCCCCCATTTCTGGGCTGTCACCCCCCCCAGTTTTTGCCCCCCCCGTTTTTGGGGTGCCCTGACCTTGTTGAAGCGTCACCCCCCTGGCCGGATCTGGTCCAGCAGCGCCCCCCGCCCCTGGGGGGTCGCAGGCAGGGCCCCCTGATGGGGGAGGGGGCGGAGGGGGGAGGGGAGGAGCAGCCGCTGCGGAGGGGCGGGGCCTCGCGGGGGAGGGGCGGGGCCTCGGGGCGGGGGGAGGGGCGGGGAGCCGGCGCGGGGGTGGGGAGGGCCAGGGACCCCCGAGCGCAGCGGCCGGAGGAGGTGGGGGGAGGGGGGAGGGAGGAGGGGCGTGCTGACTCGGGGGGAGGGGGCGGCGCTGGGGGAGGGGGAGAGAGAGAAAGGTGGGGGAGGGTCAGAGGAGGCACGGGGGGCACAGAGACCCTCAGGTGTCCCCAGGTGTGCCCAGCCCCCCCAGGTGTGTCCCCAGGTGTGCCCCAGCCCTCCAGGTGTCCCCCAGCTGTCCCCAGACCCCCCCAGGTACCTCCCAGGTGTGTCCCCAATGCCCCCAGGTGTGTCCCAGGTGTGTCTCAGGTGACCCCAGGTGTCCCCAGCCCCCCAGGTGTGTCCCCAGGTGTATCCCCAATGCCCCCAGGTGTGTCCCAGGTGTCCCAAGTGTCTCACCTGTGTGTCCCAGCCCCCCAGGTGTGTCCCAGGTGTGTCCCCAGGTGTGTCCCCAATGCCCCCAGGTGTGTCCCAGGTGCTCCCAGGTGTCTCACCTGTGTGTCCCAACCCCCCCAGGTGTGTCCCAGGTTTATCCCAGCCCCCCAGGTGTGTCACCTGTGTGTCCCATCTCCTCCCTGACTGCCTGCAGCTCCCAGGTGTGTCTCAGGCGTGTCCCAGGTGTGTCACCTGTGTGTCCCAGCCCCCCCGGTGTGTCCCAGCCCCCCCCCCAGGTGTGTCCCAGGTGTGTCACCTGTGTGTCCCAACCCCCCAGGTGTGTCCCAGCCACCCCAGGTGTGTCCCAGGTATCCCCAGGTGTGTCACCTGTGTGTCCCAGCCCCCCAGGTGTGTCCCAGGTGTGTCCCAGGTGTATCCCAGGTGTGTCACCTGTGTGTCCCAGCTCCCCAGGTGTGTCCCAGCCCCCCAGGTGTGTGCCAGGTGTGTCCCAGCCCCCCAGGTGTGTCCCAGCCCCCCAGGTGTGTCCCAGGTGTGTCACCTGTGTGTCCCAGCCCCGGTGTGTCCCAGCCCCCCCCAGGTGTGTCCCAGCCCCCCCAGGTGTGTCACCTGTGTGTCCCATCTCCTCCCTGGCCGGCCTCCAGGCCCCCCCGGCGCTGGATGAAGTCGTGGATCAGCCGCGAGGTTTCGGCGTCGGCCAAGTGGCGCTCGCTGACCCCGGCCTGGGCGAAGAGCGAGCGCAGGGCAGGGTCCAGGGCGGCCAGCTGGGGACAGGGACAGGGACATTGTCACCTCCTAACAGGGTCATTGTCACCCCCCTTTGTGTCACTGTCACCCCCGGTGACCCCATGAGTGACCCCGGCCTGAGGCGAAAGAGCAGCTAGCCGGGTCCAAGCTGGCAGCTGGGGACAGGGACAGGGACATTGTCACCTCAGGGGTCATTGTCACCTCCCCACAGGGTCATTGTCACCCCTCCCTTTGTGTCATTGTCACCCCCTTTGTGTCATTGTCACCCCCGGTGACCCACGCTGACCCCGGCCTGGGCTGAAGAGCCCTGGCAGCTGGGGTCCAAGGGCTGACAGCTAGGGGACAGGGACAGGGACATTGTCACCTCCTAACAGGGTCATTGTCACCCCTTTGTGTCATTGTCACCTCCTAACAGGGTCACTGTCACCCCTTTGTGTCACTGTCACCCCACGATGACCCCGGCCTGGGTGAAGAGCGAGCAGGGGCGAGGGCCAGGGCGGCAGCTGGGGACAGGGACAGGGACAGGGACATTGTCACCTCATGGGGTCATTGTCACCTCCCACAGGGTCATTGTCACCCTCCCTTTGTGTCATTGTCACCCCCTTTGTGTCATTGTCACCCCCCGGTGACCCCATGGTGACCTCGGCCTGGGCGAAGAGCGAGCGTAGGGCGGGGCCAGGGCGGCCAGCTGGGGACAGGGACAGGGACATTGTCACCTCCTAACAGGGTCATTGTCACCCCCTTTGTGTCATTGTCACCCCCTTTGTGTCACTGTCACCCCACGGTGACCCCACGGTGACCCCGGCCTGGGCGAAGAGCGAGCGCAGCGCCGGGTCCAGGGCGGCAGCTGGGGACAGGGACAGGGACATTGTCACCTCATGGGGTCATTGTCACCTCCCACAGGGTCATTGTCACCTCCTAACAGGGTCATTGTCACCCCCTTTGTGTCACTGTCACCCCACGCTGACCCCGGCCTGGGTGAAGAGCGAGCGCAGGGCGGGGCCAGGGCGGCAGCTGGGGACAGGGACAGGGACAGGGTCACCTCAGGGGTCATTGTCACCTCCCACAGGGTCATTGTCACTTCCTAACAGGATCATTGTCACCCCCCATGGGGTCATTGTCACCTCATGGGGTCACTCAGGGGTGATTGTCACTCTCCACAGGGTCATTGTCACCCCCCAAACAGTCATTGTTACCCCATGAAATCACTCAGGGTCATTTAGAGGTCACTCAGGGGTCACTCGGGGGTTACTATCATCCCTTGGGGTCACTCAGGAATCACTGTCACCTCCTGGGGTCACTCAGTGGTCACTCAGGGGTCACTGTCACCCAGGGGGCACTCAGGGTCACTCAGGGGTCACTCAGGGGTCACTCAGTGTCACTCAGGTGTCACTTGGGGTCACTCAGTGTCACTCAGGGGTCACTCAGGGGTCACTCAGGGGTCACTCAGTGTCACTCGGGGTCACTCAGGGGTCACTCGGGGGTCACTCAGGAGTCACTCAGGGTCACTTAGTGTCACTCAGGGGTCACTCAGGGTCACTCAGGGGTCAGTCACTCAGGGTCACTCAGGTGTCACTTTGGGGTCACTCAGGTGTCACTCAGGCTCACTTAGGGTCACTGAGGGGTCACTCAGGAGTCACTCAGGGGTCACTCAGGGTCACTCAGGTGTCACTTGGGGTCACTCAGGGGTCACTCAGTGTCACTCAGGGGTCACTCACTGGTCACTCAGGGGGTCACTCAGAGGTCACTCAGGGGTCACTCAGTGTCACTCAGGGGTCACTCAGGGGTCACTCAGGGGTCACCCAGGGGTCACCCAGGGGTCACACCGGGGGGTGGGGGAGGGGCAGGTGTCACCTACATCGAAGCCACCGTTCGGGTCCCACCCGATGTGACCGACGTGCCTGGGGGGGAGGGGAGGAGGTGAGACCCCCAGACCCTAAAACCCCAAAAACCCAAATCCCCCAGATCCCCTCGCCCCCAAAACCCCAAAAACCCGAATCCCTCCCCCAAAACCCCCAAATCCACCCAAAAGCTCCCCCAAAATCTAAAAATACCCCAAATTCCCCCAAAAAATCCCCAAACTTCCCAAAAATCCCCAAATCTGCCCCAAAAACCTCAAATCCCCCAAAACCCCCAAATCCTTCCCCCCAGATCCCAAATTCTCCCCTGAAAACCGAAATTCCCCCCAAAAAAACAAAAAATCCCCCAAAACCTGCAAATCCTCCCCAAAACCCCAAATTCTCTAGAAAAACCCCAAATCTCCCCCAAAAACCCAAATTTCCTTCCATGCCCCGAATCCCCCAAAATCCCAGTTCCCCCCAACCCAAAAGCCCCCTAATTCCACCCCCCCAAAACCCAAAAAACCCCAAAAACCCCCCAGCCCCCCAGACTCACTTGAAGCCTGAGGGCTCGATATCAGCCTTGGAGATTTTGGGGGTTTTCTTCTTCCCCCCTTTTTGGGGTCCCCGGCGGTGGGGGGGAGGGGCCCGGGGTGGGGGAGGGGCCCGAGGGGGAGGGCAGCCCCAGTACCGGCTGGGGGTGATGTCGGGGTGGGGGATGGGCACAGACGGCACGGGGGGCCTGGGGGGAAGGGAAAAATTAATTGTAATGAGGAGTAAAAAATTAATTGTTATTATATTAGAATTATTATAAAAATTATATAGATATGATTATATTATATTATATTATATTATATTATATTATATTATATTATATTATATTATATTATATTATATTATATTATATTATATTATATTATATTATATTATATTATATTATATTATATTATATTATATTATATTATATCCTTGCATTATTATGTATTCTATTTTATTGTATTATATTCTTACATTATTACATATTATACTATATTTTATGTGTTTTTGCTATTTTCTATATTATTATAAAATTAATTGTTATGGGGAATAAGATTAGTTGTTATTGGGGATACAATTAATTTTTATGGGGGATTAAAATTAATTGGTCTGGGGGGTTAAAGTTCATTGTTATGGGGAATCAATTTAATTGTTATGGGGGATAAATTAATTGTTATAGGGGATAAAATTAATTTTTATGGGGGATTAAAATTAATTGTTATGGGGAATAAAATTAATTGTTATGAAGAAATAAATTAATTGTTATGTGTGAAAATAAATGGTTATGGGAGATAAAAATTAATTGTTACGGAGAAAAAAAAATTGTTACAGGGAATAAAAATTTGACTCTTATAAGAGAAAGAAATTAATTATTATGACAAAAAATAAATTAGTTGTTATGGGGGAAAATTAATTGTGATGAGGGAAAAATTAAATGTTATGGGGGAGAAATAAATGAATTGTTATGACCCCCAGATGGGACAGGACCCCCAGATCTGCACTCACCGTCAGGATTTGGGGTCCTGGGGAGGCTCCCGCGACGCTCTGGGGGGGCACGGGGGGGTCAGGGGGTGGGGACCCCAAAATCCCCCAAAAAACATCCAAAAACCCAAAAAATCCCCAAAAAAACACCCCAAAACCAACAAAAATCCCCAAAAAAACCACCTCAAAACCTCCCAAAATCCCCCAAAATCCCAAAAAAACCACCCCAAAACCACCCAGAAAAACACCCCAAAATCCCAAAAAATCCTCCAAAATCCCCCCAAAAAACACTTCAAAACCACCCAAAATCCCCCAAAATCCAAAAAAACACCTCAAAACCACCCCAAAATCCCAAAAAATCCCCCAAAAACACCCCCAAAATCCCCCAAAATCCCCCAAAAAAACCTCCAAAACCACCCAAAATCCCCAAAAATCCCAAAAATCCCCCAAAAACACCCCCAAACCTCCCAAAATCCCCAAAAATTCCCCCAAAATCCAAAAACCCCACCCAAAAATCCCCCAAAAAACCCCCCAAAACCACCCCAAATCCCCCAAGAGTCCCCCCAAAAAACCACCCCTGAACCCCCAAAATCACTTAAAATCCCCCAAAACCTTCAAAATTTCAAGAAAATCCCCCTCAAATCTCCCAAAAATCCTCCTAAATTCCTCCCCAGGCCTTCCAAAATCCCCCCAAACCCTCCCAAAATTCTTTTAAAAATCTCCCTCAAATCCCCCTAAAATTCCCCAAAATCCCCCAACTCACCATGACCAGGGGGTGGGGGAGGGGGAAGCGATTGCTTTTCTGTGGGGTGACAAAAAGGGGGAGGTCAGAGGGGGGAGGGGAAGGTTTTGGGGGGTCCCCAAGACATTTTTGAGGGTCCCCAGAGGAATTTTTGGTGTCCCCAGGTCCATTTTTGGGCATTCCCAGGTGAATTTTGGGGAGTTCCACTGGATTTTTGGGGTCCCCAGGTCCATTTTTGGGGTCCCAAGGTGTATTTTAGGATCCCCAGCTTCATTTTTGGAGTCCCCAGATCCATTTTTGGGGTCCCAGGTCCATTTTTGGCATGCCCAGGTCCATTTTCAGGGGTCCCATGTGAATTTCTGGGGCCTCCAGATTGATTTTTGGGATCCCCAGGTGAATTTTGGGGCCGCCAGGTCCATTTATGGGGTCCCCAGATCAACTTTTGGGATCCCCAGGTGCATTTTTGGCATCCCCAGGTTCATTTTTGGGGTCCCCAGGTTGACTTTTGGGATCCCAGGTTCAATTTTGGGGGCCCAGGTGAATTTTTGGGATCCCCAGTTTCATTTGTGGGGTCCCCAGACTGATTTTTGGGGTCCTCAGGTTCATTTTTGGGATCTCAGGTGAATTTTGGGGCCCCCAGGTGAATTTTTGGGATCCCCAGGTGAATTTTGAGGTCCCCAGGTTCATTTTTGGGGTCCCCAGGTTGATTTTTGGGATCCCAGGTTCAATTTTGGGGTCCCAGGTAAATTTTTGGGATCCCCAGGTCCCATTTTGGCATCCCCAGGTTCATTTTTGGGATCCCCAGGTGAATTTATGGTGTCTCAGGTTTGATTTTTGGGATCCCCAGGTGAATTTTGGGGGTCCCAGGTGGATTTTGGGGTATTTTGGGGAGGGGTCTCTCACCTGCCCTCTGCTGGCGCCGCCGCAGCCGCTCCTGGACCCGCCCCTCGAACGCGGCGGCCTCGGCCTCGGAGGCGAAGTTCAGCCCCGCCCACCCCTCCTGAGCCAATCAGGAGCGGCCGTGGGTGGGCAGGCCACGCCCCCTTTCCCTTATATGGTATTGCCCCAAGCCCCGCCCATCAATTATCACAGCCATGCTCCTTTCCCTTATATGGTATTGACCCAATGCCCCACCCATTAATGGCCACAGCCACGCCCCCTTTCCCTTATATGGTATTGCCCAAGCCCCGTCCATCAATTATCACAGCCACGCCCCTTTTTCTTATTGGTATTGTCCACAATGCCCGGCCCATAAATGGTCACAGCCACGCCCCTTTTCCTTATATGGTATTGCCCCAAGCCCCACCCATCAGTGACCACAGCCACGCCCCTTTTCCCTTGTATGGTATTGTCCCAATGCCCCGCCCATCAATGACCACACCACGCCCCCTTTTTCTTATTGCCATTGTCCACAATACCCGGCCCATAAATGGCCACGGCCACGCCCCTTCTCCCTTATACGGTATTGCCCCGCCCATCAATGGCCACAGCCACGCCCCTTTTCCTTTATATGGTATTGCCCCATGCCCCGCCAATCAATGGCCACAGCCACGCCCCTTTTACCTTATATGGCATTGGCTCAGATGCCACACCCATCAATGGCCACAGCCACGCCCCCTTTCCTTGTATTGTCATAAGCCCCTCCCATTAATGACCACAGCCACGCCCCTTTCCCTTATATGGCATTGCCCCATGCCCTGCCCATCAATGGCCACAGCCACGCCCACATTCCCTTATATGGTATTGACCCATGCCCCGCCCATCAATGGCCACAGCCACGCCCACTTTCCCTTATATGGCTATGCCTATTGAAGCGGCCAAAGACCCTGCCCCGTGGTGGCCACGCCCACTTTCCCGTATATGGTCATGTCCCGACTCTATCAAATGCCTATCAAAGGCCACGCCCATTCTCCTTATATGGTTATGCCTAATTGACTCTTTCAAATGCCACACCCACTGGTGGCCGTTTCCATTTTTATCCTTATATGGTCATGCCCCTTGACCCCTCCCCCCCAATCAGGGACCACACCCACTGGTGGTCACGCCCACTTTCCTTATATGGTTATGCCTGATTGACATTGCCTATCAAAGGCCACGCCCATCAAAGAGCACGCCCACTTCCTCTATATGGCTATGCCTGATTGACATTGCCCTTCAAAGGCCACGCCCATCAAAGACCACGCCCAGTTTTCTTATATGGCTATGCCTGATTGACATTGCCTATTAAATATCGCCCTTCAAAGGCCACGCCCATTTTCCTTATATGGTTATGGCTAGTTGACCCTGCTGATAAATGACCACGCCCATTTTCCTTATATGGTGACGCCCCATAACTCTGCCTATCAAAGGCCACGCTGCCTTCTGGCCACGCCCATTTTGCCTTATATGGTCATGCCCAACTCTATCAAAGACCACACCCACTGCAGCCACACCCATTTTTTCCCCCTATATGGTCACACCCTTTGACCCTATCAAAGACCACGCCCCCTTTCCCTTATATGGTCATGTGCCACCCACTGAGCACAGGCCACACCCACATTTGTCAGACCACACCCACTTAATCCAGACCACACCCACATTGATCCGACCACACCCTCCAGCCACACCCATTTAACCCCTCCCCCTTTACCACACCCAAAATGGCTCCTCCCACCTGAGCGTGCCCTCATTTGCATAACCCCGCCCGTCAGCCCCGCCCCCCCTTGGCCCCGCCCACTCACGTGGCTGATGAAGGTGTGGAAAAAGGGGGCGGGGCTCTTGTAGCCCATCCCCCCCTGCAGCTCCTGCTCCCACCACAGCACCCCGGCCTGGGGGAGGAGGGGGTGGAATTTGGGGTCAGGGACCCCCAAAAAACACCCAGGGACCCCCAAATTCCCCCAATCCCAAACCCCTTGACCTCTCCCATTCTGGGATTTTTGGGGATCCCCCCAAGATTTGAGAACTTCCCCAGGTTTTGGGCCCCACCCCCCCCCAGGGATTTTTGGGGTCTTCCCCAGGATTTTGGGGATTCTTTGGGAGTTTTTGGGGTCCCCTTTGGGATTTTGGGGCCCCCAGACTCACAGGCAGGTGGAAGATCCGGATGAAGCAGGAGCACCCTGGGCTAACCTGAACCCAGAGCCCCAGGATTTTTGGGGTCCCCCCAGGATTTCTGGGGTCCCCCCCCAGGATTTTTGGGGCCCCCCCCCGGGATTTTGGGGTCCCCGGGATTTTTGGGGTCCCCCTCAGGATTTTTGGGGCCCCCCCCCGGGATTTTGGGGTCCCCCCCGGGATTTTTGGGGTCCCCCCCGGGATTTTTGGGGTCCCCCCTGGGATTTTGGGGGTGCCCCCGGGATTTTTGGGGTCCCCCCTGGGATTTCGGGTTCCCCCCGGGATTTTGGGGTCCCCTTTAGGATTTTGGGGTCCCCTTGGGGATTTTGGGGCCCCCAGACTCACGGGCAGGCGGAAGAGCCGGATGAAGTAGGAGCGCCGGGGGCTGTCCCGCACCAGGCAGGCGACGCCGCAGCCCCGGAGGCTCCAGGACCCCCCCGAGCCCCCCCCGGGACCCCCCGGAGCCCCCCCGGGGACCCCCCCGGGCTCGGCCACCAGCAGCTGCACCACGGCTGTCACCAGGCTCTGCGGGGACCCCAGAATCCAAATCAGAAACCCCAAATTCCAAATCAAAAACCCCAAAATCCAAATCAGAAACCCCAAAATCCAACCAGAAACCCCAAATTCCAACCAGAAACCCCAAATTCCAAATCAAAAACCCCAAATTCCAACCAGAAACCCCAAATTCCAAATCAGAAACCCCAAACTCCAACCAGAAACCCCAAAT
>JAPFBE010000101.1:0-153331 GCA_034336665.1 Luscinia megarhynchos
GCGTGGGTGAGGGTGCAGAACTGCTGCGTGTGCCTCTGGGTGTGCGCCACGGCCCGGTCCCACCCGTGGGTGGGCGTGCAGAAGGGCCTGCGTGTTGCCCTCTGGGTGTGCCGCCCACGGCCGGCCCACCCGTGGGTGGGGGTGCAGAAAGGGCCTGCGTTTGCCTCTGGGTGTGCCGCCACGGCCCGGCCCACCCGTGGGTGGGCGTGCAGAAGAGCCTGCAGTTTGCCTCTGGGTGTGCAGCCACGGGCCCGGCCCACCCGTGGGTGGGCGTGCAGAAGGGCCCTGCGGTTGCCTCTGGGTGTGCTGCCACGGCCGGCCCACCCGATGGGTGGGAGCGTGCAGAAAGGGCCTGCAGTTTCCTCTGGGTTGCGCATAGCGACCAGCCCACCCGTGGGTGGGCGTGCAGAACTGTTTGCGTGTGCCTCTGGGTGTGCGCCACGGCCCGGCCCACCGGTGGGTGGGCGTGCAGAACTGTTTCGCGGTTGCCTCTGGGTGTGCCGCTGCGGCCCGGCCCACCCGTGGGTGGGCGTGCAGAAGGGCCTGCATTTTGCCCCTGGGTAGTGCCGCTACGGCCGGCCCACCCGTGTGGTAGGGGCGTGCAGAAGGGCCCTTGCGGTTGCCTCTGGGTGTGCAGCCGCGGGCCCGGCCCACCCGTGGGTGGGCGTGCAGAAGGGTTTGCGTGTTGCCTCTGGGTGTGCAGCCACGGCCGGCCTACCCGTGGGTGGGCGTGCAGAAGGGCCTGCTGTTGCCTCTGGGTGTGCCGCCCGCGGCCCGGCCCTACCCGTGGGTGGCGTGCAGAAGGGTTTGCGGTTGCCTCTGGGTGTGTTGCCACGGCCGGGCCCACCCGTGGGTGGGCGTGCAGAAACTGTTTGCGTGTTGCCTCTGGGTGTGCCTCGCGGCCCGGCCCACCCGTGGGTGGGGCGTGCAGAAGAACCTGCGGTTGCTTCTGGGTTGGCCTAGCGACCAACCCACCCGTGGGTGGGCGTGCAGAACTGTTTCGCGTGTGCCTCTGGGTGTGCAGCCCGGCCGGCCCACCCGTGGGTGGGCGTGCAGAACTGTCTGCGTGTGCCTCTGGGTGTGCGCCACGGCGGCCCACCCGTGGGTGGGCGTGCAGTAGGGCCTGCGTTTGCCTCTGGGTGTGCCGCCACGGCCCGGCACACTCGTTGAGTGGGTGTGCAGAAGGCCCTGCGTTTGCCTCTGGGTGTGCAGCCACGGCCAGCCCACCCGTGGGTGGGCGTGCAGAAAGAGCCTGCATTTTCTTCTGGGTTGGCGCTAGCGACCAGCTTACCCGTGGGTGGGCGTGCAGAACTGTTTCGCGTGTGCCTCTGGGTGTGCACGCCACGGCCGGCCCACCCGTGGGTGGGCATGCAGAACTGTTTGCGTGTGCCTCTGGGTGTGCCGCCCGCGGCCGGCCCACCCGTGGGTGGGCGTGCAGAAGGGCCTGCGTTTTCCCCTGGGTGTGCCGCCGCGGCAGGCCCACCCGTGGGTGGGGCGTGCAGAAGAGCCCTGCGGTTGCCTCTGGGTGTGCCGCCCTGCGGCGGCCCACCCGTGGGTGGGCGTGCAGAAGGGTTTGCGTTTGCCTCTGGGTGTGCGCCCGCGGCCCGGCCCACCCGTGGGTGGGGCGTGCAGAAGGGGTTTCGCGTTTGCCTCTGGGTGTGCGCCACGGCGGCCCTACCCGTGGGTGGAGCGTGCAGAAGGGCCTCGCGGTTTCCTCTGGGTTGGCATAGCGACCAACCCACCCGTGGGTGGGCGTGCAGAACTGTTTCGCGTGTGGCTCTGGGTGTGCCGCCACGGCCGGCCCACCCGTTGGTAGGCGTGCAGAAGGGCCTGCGTTTGCCTCTGGGTGTGCGCCACGGCCCGGCCACCCGTGGGTGGGGAGTGCAGAAGGGCTTTGCGTGTGCCTCTGGGTGTGCGCCACGGCGGCCCACCCGTGGGTGGGCGTGCAGAAAGGGTTTGCGTTTGCCTCTGAGTGTGCGCCCGCGGCGGCCTACCGATGGGTGGGCGTGCAGAAGGGCCTCGCGGTTTCCTCTGGGTTGGCGCTAGCGACCAACCCACCCGTGGGTGGGCGTGCAGAACGGTTTCGCGTGTGCCTCTGGGTGTGCCGCCACGGCCGGCCCACCCTGGGTGGGCGTGCAGAACTGTTTCGCGTGTGCCTCTGGGTGTGCCTCCACGGCCCGGCCCACCCGTGGGTGGGCGTGCAGAAGGGACCTGCGGTTGCCTCTGGGTGTGTTGCCCGCGGCGGCTCATCAGTGGGTGGAGCGTGCAGAAGGGCCTGCGGTTGCCTCTGGCTGTGCGCTTCTGACGGCCCACCTGTGTGTGGGCGTGCAGAAGGCCCTGCGGTTTGCGACTGGGTGTGCGCTTCGGCCCGACCAACCGTGTGTGGGGCGTGCAGAACTGTTTCGCGTGTGGCTCTGGGTGTGCGCCACGGGCCCGGCCCAACCCGTGGGTGGGCGTGCAGAAGGGCCTGCGGTTGCCCTGGTTGTGCGCCCGCGGTGGGCCCACCGTGTGTGGGCGTGCAGAAGGGCCTGCGGTTGCCTCTGCTTGTGCGCCACGGCCGGCCCACCCGTTGGTGGGTGTACAGAAGGCCCTCGCGGTTGCCTCTGGGTGTGCAGCCCGCGGCGGCCTACCCGTGGGTGGGAGTGCAGAAGGGCCTGCGGTTGCCTCTGGGTGTGCGCCCTACGGCCAGCCCACCCGTGGGTGGGCGTGCAGAAGAGCCTGCAGTTTCTTCTGGGTTGGCCCTAGCGACCAGCTTACCCGTGGTTGAGCGTGCAGAACTGTTTGCGTGTGCCTCTGGGTGTGCGCTACGGCCGGCCCACCCTGGGTGGGCGTGCAGAACTGTTTGCGTGTGCCTCTGGGTGTGCGCCCTGCGGCCCGGCCCACCCGTGGGTGAGGCGTGAAGAAGGGCCTGCGGTTGCCTCTGGGTGTGCCGCCACGGTTGGCCCACCAGTGGGTGTGCGTGCAGAAGGCCCTGCAGTTGCCTCTGGGTGTGCAGCAACGGGCGGCCTACCCGTGGGTGGGCGTGCAGAACTGTTTGCTTGTGGCTCTGGGTGTGCCGCCCGCGGCCCGGCTCACCCGTGGGTGGGCGTGCAGAAGGGCCTGCAGTTGCCCCTGGGTTGTGCAGCCAGGACCGGCCCACCCGTGGGTGGGCGTGCAGAAGGGCCTGCGTTTGCCTCTGGGTGTGCAGCCCGCGGCCCGGCCCACCCGTGGGAGGGCGTGCAGAAGGGCCTGCGGTTTCCTCTGGGTGTGCGCCCACATAGCGCAGTCGGCTCGAGCTTTCCCACCCGTGGGTGGGACGTGCAGAACTATTGCGTGTTCCCTCTGGGTGTGCCGCCCGCGGCCCGGCCCACCCGTGGGTGGGCGTGCAGAAGGGCTTGCGGTTTGCCTCTGGGTGTGTTGCCGCGGCCCGGCTCATCAGTGGGTGGGCGTGCAGAAGGGCCTGCGGTTGCCTCTGGGCTGTGCGCTACGGCCGGCCCACCCTGTGTGTGGGCGTGCAGAAGGGCCTGCGGTTGCCTCTGGGTGTGCCGCCACGGCCGGCCCACCCGTGGGTGGGCGTGCAGAAGGCCCTGCGGTTGCCCCTGGGTGTGCCGCCACGGTCCGCCCACCTGTGGGTGGGCGTGCAGAAGGCCCTGCGGTTGCGTCTGGGTGTGCCGCTACGGCCGCCCAACCTTGTGTGGGCGTGCAGAACTGTTTGCGTGTGCCTCTGGGTGTGCCGCCACCGCCGGCCCACCCGTGGGTGGGCGTTCAGAAGGGTCTCGCGGTTGCCTCTGGGTGTGCGGCGGCGGGCCCGACCCACCCGTGGGTGGGCGTGCAGAAGGGCCTGCGGTTTGCCTCTGGGTGTGCAGCCACGGCCCGGCCCACCCGTTGGTGGGTGTGCAGAAGGGCCCTGCGGTTGCCTCTGGGGTGTGCAGCCACGGCCGGCCTACCACGTGGTGGGCGTGCAGAAGGAGCCTATTAGTTTCTTCTGGGTTGGCGCTAGCGACCAGCTTACCCGTGGGTGGGCGTGCAGAACTGTTTGCGTGTGCCTCTGGGTGTGCGCTACGGCCGGCCCACCCGTGGGTGGGCGTGCAGAACTGTTTGCGTGTGCCTCTGGGTGTGCCGCCCGCGGCCGGCCCACCCGTGGGTGGGCGTGCAGAAGGGGCCTGCGTTTGCCTCTGGGTGTGCCACGGCCGGCCCATCCCGTGGGTGGGCGTGCAGAAGGGCCTGCGTTTGCCTCTGGGTGTGCATGCGGGCCCGGCCCACCCGTGGGTGGGGCGTGCAGAAGGGTCTGCGTTTGCCTCTGGGTGTGCCGCCCGCGGCCCGGCCCACCCGTGGGTGGGCGTGCAGAAGGGCCTGCGTGTTGCCTCTGGGTGTCCCGCCACGGCGGCCCACCCGTGGGTGGCGTGCAGAAGGCCCTGCGTGTTGCCTCTGGGTGTGCAGCCACGGCCGGCTCACCCGTGGGTGGGCGTGCAGAAGGGCCTGCGTGTTGCCCCTGTGTGTGCAGCCACGGCCGGCCCACCCGTGGGTGAGCGTGCAGAAGGGTCTGCGTTTGCCTCTGGGTGTGCGCCCAGCGGCCAGCTCACCCGTGGGTGGGGCGTGCAGAAGGGGCTCTGCGTGTTGCCTCTGGGTGTGCCGCCCGGCCTGCCCACCCGTGGGTGGGGCGTGCAGAAGAGCCTGCGTTTGCCTCTGGGTGTGCCGCCACGGCCCGGCTCATCCAGTGGGTGGGCGTGCAGAAAGGGCCTGCGAGTTGCCTCTGGGTGTGCCGCCCGCGGCCGGCCCACCGTGGGTGGGGCGTGCAGAAGAGCCTGCGGTTTCCTCAGGGTTGTGCGCCCAGCGACCAGCCCCACCCGTGGGTGGGCGTGCAGAACTGTTTGCGTGTGCCTCTGGGTGTGCCGCCACGGGCCCGGCCCACCCGTGGGTGGGCGTGCAGAAGGGCCTGCGTGTTGCCTCTGGGTGTGCGCCACGGCCGGCCCACCCGTGGGTGGGCGTGCAGAAGCGCCTCGCGGTTGCCTCTGGGTGTGCCGCTCACGGCCCGGCCCACCCGTGGGGTGGGCGTGCAGAAGGGGCTTTGCGTTTGCCTCTGGGTGTGCCGCTACGGCCGGCCCACCCGTGGGTGAGCGTGCAGAAGGGGCCTGCGTTTGCCTCTGGGTGTGCGCCCTACGGCCCCAGCCCTACCGTGGGTGGGCGTGCAGAACTGTCTGCGTGTTGCCTCTGGGTGTGCCGCCCAGCGGCCGGCCCACCCGTGGGTGGAGCGTGCAGAACGGTCTGCGTGTTGCCTTTGGGTGTGCGCCCTGCGGCCGGCCCACCCGTGGGTGGGGCGTGCAGAACTGACTGCGTGTGCCTCTGGGTGTGCCGCCCGCGGCCGGCCCACCCGTGGGTGGGCGTGCAGAAGGGCCTGCGTGTTGCCTCTGGGTGTGCCGCCCGCGGCCGGCCCACCCGTGGGTGAAGCGTGCAGAAGGGCCTGCGGTTGCCTCTGGGTGTGCGCTACGGCCCGGCCCACCCGTGGGTGGGCGTGCAGAAGGGCCTGCGTGTTGCCTCTGGGTGTGCTGCCCACGGCCCGGCCCACCCGTGGGTGGGGCGTGCAGAAGGGCCTGCGGTTGCCTCTGGGTGTGCCGCCACGGCGGCCCACCCGTGGGTGGGCGTGCAGAAGGGCCTGCGGTTTTCCCTCTGGGTTGTGCCTCCAGCGACCCAACCCACCCGTGGGTGAAGGCGTGCAGGGAACTGTTTGCGTGTGTGCCTCTGGGTGTGCCGCCACGGCGGCCCACCCGTGGGTGGGCGTGCAGAAGGGCCTGCGGTTGCCTCTGGGTGTGCGCATGCGGCCCGGTCCACCCGTGGGTGGGCGTGCAGAAGGGCCTGCGGTTGCCTCTGGGTGTGCCGCCCGCGGCCCGACCCACCCGTGGGTGGGCGTGCAGAAGGGCCCTGCGTTTGCCTCTGGGTGTGCGCCCGCGGCCGGCTCACCTGTGGGTGGGCGTGCAGAAGGGCCTGCGTGTTGCCTCTGGGTGTGCAGCTACGGCCCGGCCCACCCGTGGGTGGGGCGTGCAGAAAGTGTCTGCGGTTGCCTCTGGGTGTGCGCCACGGCGGCCCACCCGTGGGTGGGCGTGCAGAACTGTCTGCGTTTGCCTCTGGGTGTGCCGCCCGCGGGCCGGCCCACCCGTGGGTGGGCGTGCAGAAGAGCCTCGCGTTTGCCTCTGGGTGTGTTGCCACGGCCGGCTCATCCGTGGGTGGGGCGTGCAGAAGGGCCTGCGCTTGCCTCTGGGTGTGCACTACGGCCGGCCCACCCGTGGGTGGGGCGTGCAGAAGGGCCTGCGGTTTCCTCTGGGGTTGGCCCTAGCGACCAGCCCCACCCCGTGGGTGGGCGTGCAGAACTGTTTGCGTGTGCCTCTGGGTGTGCCGCCCACGGCCCGGCCCACCCGTGGGTGGGCGTGCAGAAAGGGCCTGCGTGTTGCCTCTGGGTGTGCGCCCTGCGGCCTGCCCACCCGTGGGTGGGGCGTGCAGAAGAGCTCTGCGGTTGCCTCTGGGTGTGCCGCCACGGCCGGCCAACCAGTGGGTGGGCGTGCAGAACGGGCCTGCGTGTGCCTCTGGGTGTGCCGCCCGCGGCGGCCCACCCCCTGGGTGGGCGTGCAGAAGGGCCTCGCGGTTTGCCTCTGGGTGTGCGCCCAGCGGCCCGGCCCACCCGTGGGTGGGCGTGCAGAAGAGCCTGCGTTTGCCTCTGGGTGTGCCGCCAGAGGCCGGCCCACCCGTGGGTGGGCGTGCAGAAGAGCCTGCAGTTGCCTCTGGGTGTGCCGCCCACGGCCCGGCCCACCCGTGGGTGAGGCGTGCAGAAGGGTTTGCGTTTGCCTCTGGGTGTGCCGCCACGGCCGGCCCACCCGTGGTTGGGCGTGCAGAAGGGTTTCTGCGTTTGCCTCTGGGTGTGCGCCCGCGGCCGGCCCTACCCGTGGGTGGGGCGTGCAGAAGGGCCTGCGGTTTCCTCTGGGTTGGCCTTAGCGACCAGCCCACCCGTGGGTGGGCGTGCAGAAGCGGTTTGCGTGCGCCTCTGGGTGTGCCGCCCGCGGCCCGGCCCACCCGAGGGTGGGCGTGCAGAACTTGTTTGCGTGTGCCTCTGGGTGTGCCGCCACGGCCCGGCCCACCCGTGGGTGGGGCGTGCAGAAGGGCCTGCGGTTGCCCCTGGGTGTGTTGCCACGGCCGGCTCATCAGTGGGTGGGCGTGCAGAAGGGCCTCGCGGTTGCCTCTGGCTGTGCGCTCACGGCCCGGCCCACCCGTGTGTGGGCGTGCAGAAGGGCCCTGCGGTTGCCTCTGGGTGTGCCGCCCTACGGCCCGGCCCCAACCCGTGGGGTGGGGCGTGCAGAACTGTTTCGCGTGTGGCTCTGGGTGTGCCGCCACGGCCGGCCAACCCGTGGGTGGGGCGTGCAGAAGGGCCTGCGGATGCCCCTGGGTTGTGCACGCCCGCGGTGGGCCCACCCGTGTGTGGGGCGTGCAGAAGGGCCTGCGGTTGCCTCTGCTTGTGCCGCCCGCGGCCCGGCCCACCCGTTGGTGTGGGTGTACAGAAGAGCCTTGCGGTTGCCTCTGGGTGTGCAGCCACGGCGGCCCTACCCGTGGGTGGGAGTGCAGAAGGGCCTGCGGTTGCCTCTGGGTGTTCCGCCCACGGCCAGCCCACCCGTGGGTGGGGCGTGCAGAAAGAGCCTGCAGTTTCTTCTGGGTTGGCCTTAGCGACCAGCTTACCCGTGGGTGGGCGTGCAGAACTGTTTGCGTTTGCCTCTGGGTGTGCCGCCCACGGCCGGCCCACCCTGGGTGGGCGTGCAGAACTGTTTGCGTGTGCCTCTGGGTGTGCCGCGGCGGCCCACCCGTTGGTGGTGCAGAAGGCCCTGCGTTGCCTCTGGGTGTGCAGCCCGCGGCCCACCCGTGGGTGGCGAAGTGAAGAAGGGCCTCGCGGTTGCCTCTGGGTGTGCATACGGTTGGCCCACCAGTGGGTGTGCGTGCAGAAGGCCCTGCAGTTGCCTCTGGGTGTGCAGCAGCAGGCGGCCTACCCGTGGGTGGGCGTGCAGAACTGTTTGCTTGTGGCTCTGGGTGTGCCGCCACGGCCGGCTCACCCGTGGGTGGGCGTGCAGAAGGGCCTGCAGTTGCCCCTGGGTGTGCAGCCAGGGCCGGCCTACCCGTGGGTGGGGCGTGGAGAAGGGGCCTGCAGTTTCCTCTGGAGTGCGCCCGCCACGGCCGGCCCACCGGTGGGTGGGGCGTGCAGAAGGGTCTCGCGGTTGCCTCTGGGTTTTACGCCAGCGGTCGGCCCACCCGTGGGTGGGCGTGCAGAACTATTGCGTGTTCTCTGGGTGTGCGCCACGGCCCGGCCCACCCGTGGGTGGGCGTGCAGAGGGGCTTGCGGTTGCCTCTGGGTGTGTTGCCACGGCCGGCTCATCAGTGGGTGGTCGTGCAGAAGGGCCTGCGGTTGCCTCTGGCTGTGCCGCTACAGCCGGCCCACCTGTGTGTGGGCGTGCAGAAGGGCCTGCGGTTGCCTCTGGGTGTGCCGCCACGGCCGGCCCACCCGTGGGTGGGCGTGCAGAAGGCCCTGCGGTTGCCCCTGGGTGTGCCGCCACGGTCCGCCCACCTGTGGGTGGGCGTGCAGAAGGCCCTGCGGTTGCGTCTGGGTGTGCCGCTACGGCCGCCCAACCTTGTGTGGGCGTGCAGAACTGTTTGCGTGTGCCTCTTGGTGTGCCGCCACGGCCGGCCCACCCGTGGTTGGGCGTGCAGAAGGGCCTGCGGTTGCCTCTGGGTGTGCCGCCACGGCGGGCCCACCCGTGGGTGGGCGTGCAGAAGGGCCTGCGGTTGCCTCTGGGTGTGCCGCCACGGCCGGCCCACCCGTTGGTGGGTGTGCAGAAGGCCCTGCGGTTGCCTCTGGGTGTGCAGCCACGGCCGGCCTACCCGTGGGTGGGAGTGCAGAAGGGCCTGCAGTTTCTTCTGGGTTGACGCAACGACCAGCTTACCCGTGGGTGGGCGTGCAGAACTGTTTGCATGTGCCTTTGGGTGTGCCGCTACGGCCGGCCCACCCGTGGGTGGGCGTGCAGAACTGTTTGCGTGTGGCTCTGGGTGTGCCGCCACGGCCGGCCAACCCGTGGGTGGGCGTGCAGAAGGGCCTGCTTTTCCCCCTGGGTGTGCCGCCACGGTAGGCCCACCCGTGGGTGGGCGTGCAGAAGGGCCTGCGTTTGCCTCTGGGTGTGCCGCCACGGCCGGCCCACCCGTGGGTGGGCGTGCAGAAGGGTCTGCGTTTGCCTCTGGGTGTGCCGCCACGGCCGGCCCACCCGTGGGTGGGCGTGCAGAAGGGCCTGCGGTTGCCTCTGGGTGTCCCGACCACGGCCGGCCCACCCGTGGGTGGCGTGCAGAAGGGCCCTGCGGTTGCCTCTGGGTGTGCCGCCCGCGGCCGGCTCACCCTGTGGGTGGGCGTGCAGAAGGGCCTGCGGTTGCCTCTGTGTGTGCAGCCACGGCAGCCCACCCGTGGGTGGGGCGTGCAGAAAGGGTCTCTGCGTTTGCCTCTGGGTTGTGCGCTAGCGGCCGGCTCACCCGTGGGTGGGCGTGCAGAATTGTCTGCGCTTGCCTCTGGGTGTGCCGCTACGGCCCTGCCCACCCGTGGGTGGGCGTGCAGAAGGGCCCTGCGTTTGCCTCTGGGTGTGTTGCCCGCGGGCCGGCTCATCCAGTGGGTGGGGCGTGCAGAAAGGGCCTGCGGTTGCCTCTGGGTGTGCCGCCACGGCCGGCCCACCCGTGGGTGGGGCGTGCAGAAGGGCCTGCAGTTTCCTCTGGGGTTGCGCCCAGCGACCAGCCCCCCCGTAGGTGGGCGTGCAGAACTGTTTGCGTGTGCCTCTGGGTGTGCCGCCACGGTCGGCCCACCCGTGGGTGGGCGAGCACAACTGTTTGCGTGTGGCTCTGGGTGTGCCGCCACGGCCGGCCCACCCGTGGGTGGGCGTGCAAAATGCCCTGCGGTTGCCTCTGGGTGTGCCGCTACGGCCGGCCAACAGTGGGTAGGCGTGCAGAACTGTTTGCGTGTGCCTCTGGGTGTGCCGCCACGGCCGGCCCACCCGTGGGTGGGCGTGCAAAAGGGCCTGCATTTTCTTCTGGGTTGACGCAACGACCAGCTTACCCGTGGGTGGGCGTGCAGAACTGTTTGCCTGTGCCTCTGGGTGTGCCGCCACGGCCGGCCCACCCGTGGGTGGGCGTGCAGAACTGTTTGCATGTGCCTTTGGGTGTGCCGCTACGGCCGGCCCACCCGTGGGTGGGCGGGTAGAACTGTTTGCGTGTGCCTCTGGGTGTGCCGCCACGGCCGGCCCACCCGTGGGTGGGCGTGCAGAAGGGCCTGGTTTTCCCCCTGGGTTTGCCGCCACGGTAGGCCCACCCGTGTGTGGGCGTGCAGAAGGGCCTGCGTTTGCCTCTGGGTGTGCCGCCACGGCCGGCCCACCCGTGGGTGGGCGTGAAGAAGGGCCTGCGGTTGCCTCTGAGTGTGCCGCCACGGCCGGCCCATCCGTGGGTGGGCGTGCAGAAGGGCCTGCGTTTACCTCTGGGTGTGCCGCCACGGCCGGCCTACCCGTGGGTGGTCGTGCAGAAGGGCCTGCGGTTTCCTCTGGGTTGACGCAACGACCAACCCACCCGTAGGTGGGCGTGCAGAACTGTTTGCGTGTGCCTCTGGGTGTGCCGCCACGGCCGGCCCACCCGTAGATGGGCGTGCAGAAGTATTTGCGTGTGCCTCTGGGTGTGCCGCCACGGCCGGTCCACCCGTGGGTGGGCGTGCAGAAGGGCCTGCGGTTGCCTCTGGGTGTGCCGCCACGGCCGGCCCACCCGTGGGTGGCGTGCAGAAGGCCCTGCGGTTGCCTCTGGGTGTGCCGCCACGGCCGGCTCACCTGTGGGTGGGCGTGCAGAAGGGCCTGCGGTTGCCCCTGTGTGTGCAGCCACGGCCGGCCCACCCGTGGGTGGGCGTGCAGAAGGGTCTGCGGTTGCCACTGGGTTTACGCAAAGGCCGGCTCACCCGTGGGTGGGCGTGCAGAACTATGTGCCTTTGTCTCTGAGTGTGCCGCCACGGCCGGCCCACCCGTGGGTGGGCGTGCAGAAGGGCCTGCGTTTGCCTCTGGGTGTGTTGCCACGGCCGGCTCATCAGTAGGTGGGCGTGCAGAAGGGCCTGCGGTTGCCTCTGGGTGTGCGCACGCGGCGGCCCACCAGTGGGTGGAGCGTGCAGAAGGGCCCTCGCGGTTTCCTCAGGGTTGGCCCAGCGACCAGCCCCCCCGTAGGTGGGCGTGCAGAACTGTTTCGCGTGTGCCGCTGGGTGTGCGCCACGCGGTCGGCCCACCCGTGGGTGGGCGTGCACAACGGTTTGCGTGTGGCTCTGGGTGTGCCGCCCACGGCCTGCCCACCCGTGGGTGGGCGTGCAAAAGGGACCCTGCGGTTTGCCTCTGGGTGTGCCATCGCGACCCGGCCAACAGTGGGTGGGCGTGCAGAACTGTTTGCGTGTGCCTCTGGGTGTGCCGCCACGGCCGGCCCACCCCTGGGTGGGCGTGCAGAAGGGCCTGCGGTTTCCCCTGGTTGTGCCGCCACGGCCGGCCCACCCGTGGGTGGGCGTGCAGAAGGGCCTGCTTTTCCCCCTGAGTGTGCCGCCACGGAAGGCCCACCCGTGTGTGGGCGTGCAGAAGGGCCTGCAGTTGCCTCTGGGTGTGCCGCCACGGCCGGCCCACCCGTGGGTGGGCGTGCAGAAGGGTTTGCGTTTGCCTCTGAGTGTGCCGCCACGGCCGGCCCACCCGTGGTTGGGCGTGCAGAAGGGTTTGCGTTTGCCTCTGGAGTGTGCCGCCCACGGCCGGCCCTACCCGTGGGTGGAAGTGCAGAAGGGCCTGCGGTTTCCTCTGGGTTGACGCAACGACCAACCCACCCGTAGGTGGGCGTGCAGAACTGTTTGCGTGTGGCTCTCGGTGTGCCGCTACGGCCGGCCCACCCGTGGGTGGGCGTGCAGAAGGGCATGCGTTTGCCTCTGGGTGTGCCGCCACGGCCGGCCCCCCCGGGGGTGGTCGCGCAGAAGGGCCAGCGGTTGCCTCTGGGTGTGTTGCCACGGCCGGCTGGTCAGTGGGTGGGCGTGCAGAAGGGCCTGCGGTTGCCTGTGGCTGTGCCGCTACGGCCGGCCCACCTGTGTGTGGGCGTGCAGAAGGGCCTGCCTTTGCCTCTGAATGTGCCGCCACGGTCGGCCCACCCGTGGGTGGGCGTGCAGAAGGGCCTGCGGTTGCCCCTGAGTGTGCCGCCACGGTCGGCCCACCTGTAAGTGGGCGTGCAGCAGGCCCTGCGGTTGCGTCTGGGTGTGCGCTACGGGCCGGCCCAACCCGTGTGTGGGCGTGCAGAACCTTTTGCGTGTGGCTCTGGGTGTGCCGCCACGGCCGGCCCACCCGTGGGTGGGCGTGCAGAAGGGCCTGCGGTTGCCCCTAGTTGTGCCGCCATGGCGGGCCCACCCGTGGGTGGGCGTGCAGAAGGGCCTGCATTTTCCCCTAAGTGTGCCGCCACGGCCGGCCCACCCGTGGGTGTGTGTGCAGAAGGCCCTGCGGTTGCCTCTGGATGTGCAGCCACCGCCAGCCCACCGGTGGGTGGGCGTGCAGAAGGGCCTGCATTTTCTTTTGGTTGACGCAACGACCAGCTTACCCGTGGGTGGGCGTGCAGAACTGTTTGCGTGTGCCTCTGGGTGTGCCGCCACGGCCGGCCCACCCGTGGGTGGGCGTGCAGAACTGTTTGCGGTTGCCTCTGGGTGTGCCGCCACGGCCGGCCCACCCGTGGGGGGGCGTGCAGAAGGGTTTGCGTTAGCCTCTGAGTGTGCCGCCACGGCCGGCCCACTCGTGGGTGAGCGTGCAGAAGGGTTTTCGGTTGCCTCTGGGTGTGTTGCCACGGCGGGCCCACCCGTGGGTGGGCGTGCACAACTGTTTGCGTGTGCCTCTGGGTGTGCCTCCACGGCCGGCCCACCCGTGGGTGGGCGTGCAGAAGGGCCTGCGGTTGCCTCTGGTTTGACGCAACGACCAACCCACCCGTAGGTGGGCGTGCAGAACTGTTTGCGTGTGCCTCTGGGTGTGTCGCCACGGCCGGCCCACCCGTAGGTGGGCGTGCAGAACTGTTTGCGTGTGGCTCTGGGTGTGCCGCCACGGCCGGCCCACCCGTGGGTGGGCGTGCAGTAGGGCCTGCATTTTCCCCTGGGTGTGCCGCCACGGCCGGCACACTCGTAGGTGGGTGTGCAGAAGGCCCTGCGGTTGCCTCTGGGTGTGCAGCCACGGCCAGACCACCCGTGGGTGGGCGTGAAGAAGGGCTTGCGATTACCTCTGGGTGTGCCGCCACGGCCAGCCCACCCGTGGGTGGGCGTGCAGAAGGTCCTGCAGTTTCTTCTGGGTTGACGCAACGACCAGTTTACCCGTGGGTGGGTGTGCAGAAATGTTTGCGTGTGCCTCTGGGTGTGCCGCCACGGCCGGCCCACCCGTGGGTGGGCATGCAGAACTGTTTGCGTGTGCCTCTGGGTGTGCCGCCACGGCCGGCCCACCCGTGGGTGGGCGTGCAGAAGGGCCTGCATTTTCCCCTGGGTGTGCCGCCACGGTAGGCCCACCAGTGTGTGGGCGTGCAGAAAAGCGTGCGGTTGCCTCTGGGTGTGCCGCCACGGCCGGCCCACCCGTGGGTGGGCGTGCAGAAGGGTTTGCGGTTGACTCTGGGTGTGCCGCTACGGCCGGCCGACCTGTGGGTGGGCGTGCAGAAGGGCCTGCGGTTGCCTCTAGGTGTGCCGCCACGGCCGGCCCACCCGTGGGTGGGCGTGCAGAAGGGCCTGCGGTTGCCCTGGGTGTGCCGCCACGGCCGGCCCACCCGTGGGCGGGCGTGCAGAAGGGCCTGCGTTTGCCTCTGGGTGTGCCGCTACGGCCGGGTAACCGTGGGTGGGCGTGCAGAACGGCCTGCGTTTACTTCTGGGTGTGCCGCCACGTCCAGCCCACCCGTGGGTGGGCGTGCAGAAGGGCCTCCAGTTTCTTCTGGGTTGACGCAACGTCGAGATTACCCGTGGCTGTGCGTGAAGAAGTGCCCGCGATTGCCTCTGGGTGTGCCGCTACGGCCGGCCCACCCGTGGGTGGGCGTGAGGAACTGTTGCCGTTTGCCCCTGGGTGTGCCACCACGGCCGGCCTACCCGTGGGTGGGCGTGCAGAAGGGCCTGGGGTTGCCTCTGGGTGTGCTGCCACGGCCGGCCCACCGGTGGGTGGGCGTGCAGAAGGGCCTGCGGTTACCTCTGGGTGTGCCGCCACGGCCAGCCCACCCGTGGGTGGGCGTGCAGAAGGGCCTGCAGTTTCTTCTGGGTTGACGCAACGACCAGCTTACCCGTGGGTGGGCGTGCAGAACTGTTTGCGTGTACCTTTGGTTGTGCCGCCACGGCCGGCCCACCCGTGGGTGGGCGTGCAGAACTGTTTGCGTGTGGCTCTGGGTGTGCCGCCACGGCGGCCCACCCGTGGGTGGGCGTGCAGAACTGTTTGTGTGTGGCTCTGCGTGTGCCGCCACGGCCGGCGCACCCGTGGGTGGGCGTGCAGTAGGGCCTGCATTTTCCCCTGGGTGTGCCGCCACGGCCGGCCCACCCGTTGGTGGGTGTGCAGAAGGCCCTGCGGTTGCCTCTGAGTGTGCAGCCACGGCCGGCCTACCCGTGGGTGGGAGTGCAGAAGGGCCAGCGATTACCTCTGGGTGTGCCGCCACGGCCAGCCCACTCGTGGGTGGGCGTGCAGAAGGGCCTGCAGTTTCTTCTGGGTTGACGCAACGAGCAGCTTACCCGTAGGTGGGCGTGCAGAACTCTTTGCGTGTGCCTCTGGGTGTGCCGCCAAGGCCGGCCCACCCGTGGGTGGGCATGCAGAACTGTTTGCGTGTGCCTCTGGGTGTGCTGCCACGGCCGGCCCACCCGTGGGTGGGCGTGCAGAAGGGCCTGCAGTTTCTTCTGGGTTGACGCAACGACCAGCTTACCCGTGGGTCGGTGTGCAGAAATGTTTGCGTGTGCCTCTGGGTGTGCCGCCACGGTAGGCCCACCCGTGGGTGGGCGTGCAGAAGGGCCTGCAGTTTCTTCTGGGTTGACGCAACGTCGAGATTACCCGTGGCTGTGCGTGAAGAAGTGTCTGCGATTGCCTCTGGGTGTGCCGCCACGGCCGGCCCACCCGTGGGTGGGCGTGAGGAACTGTTGCCGTTTGCCCCTGGGTGTGCCACCACGGCCGGCCTACCCGTGGGTGGGCGTGCAGAAGGGCCTGAGGTTGCCCCTGGGTGTGCTGCCACGGCCGGCCCACCGGTGGGTGGGCGAGCAGAAGGGCCTGCGGTTACCTCTGGGTGTGCCGCCACGGCCAGCCCACCCGTGGGTGGGCGTGCAGAAGGGCCTGCAGTTTCTTCTGGGTTGACGCAACGACCAGCTTACCCGTGGGTGGGCGTGCAGAACTGTTTGCGTGTACCTTTGGTTGTGCCGCCACGGCCGGCCCACCCGTGGGTGGGCGTGCAGAGGGGCCTGCTTTTCCCCCTGGGTGTGCCGCCACGGTAGGCCCACCAGTGTGTGGGCGTGCAGAAGGGCCTGCGCTTGCCTCTGGGTGTGCCGCCATGGCCGGCCCACTCGTGGGTGGGCGTGCAGAAGGGCCTGCAGTTTCTTCTGGGTTGACGCAACGTCCAGATTACCCGTGGGTGGGCGTGAAGAACTGTTAGCGTGTGCCTCTGGGTGTGCCGCCACGGCCGGCCCACCCGTGAGTTGGCGTGCAGAACGGTTTGCGTGTGCCTCTGGGTGTGCCGCCACGGCCGGCCCACCCCTAGGTGGGCATGCAGAAGGGCCTGCGGTTGCCTCTGGGTGTGCCGACACGGCCGGCCCACCCGCGGGTTGGCGTGCAGAAGGCCCTGTGGTTGCCTCTGGGTGTGCCGCCACGGCCGGCCTACCCGTGGGTGGGCGTGCAGAAGTGTTTGCATGTGCCTCTGGGTGTGCCGCCACGGCCGGCCCACCCGTGGGTGGGCGTGCAGAAGGGTTTGCGTTTGCCTCTGAGTGTGCCGCCACGGCCGGCCTACCCGTGGGTGGGCGTGCAGAAGGGCCTACGATTTCCTCTGGGTTGACGCAATGACCAACCCACCCGTAGGTGGGCGTGCAGATCGGTTTGCGTGTGGCTCTGGGTGTGCCGCCACGGCCGGCCCACCCGTGGGTGGGCGTGCAGAAGGGCCTGCGGTTGCCCCTGGGTGTGCCGCCACGGCCGGCCCGCCCGTGGGTGGGCGTGCAGAAGGGCCTGCGGTTGCCTCTGGGTTTACGCAACGGCCAGCTCACCCGTGGGTGGGCGTGCAGAACTATTTGCCTGTGCCTTTGGGTGTGCCGCCACGGCCGGCCAACCCGTGGGTGGGCGTGCAGAAGGGCCTGCGTTTGCCTCTGGGTGTGTAGCCACGGCCGGCTCATCAGTGTGTGGGCGTGCAGAAGGGCCTGCGGTTGCCTCTGGGTGTGCCGCTACGGCCGGCCCACCCGTGGGTGGGCGTGCAGAAGGGCCTGCTGTTTCCTCTGGGTTGACGCAACGACCAGGCCACCCGTAGGTGGGCGTGCAGAACTGTTTCCGTGTGCCTCTGGGTGTGCCGCCACGGCCGGCCCACCCGTGGGTGGGCGTGCAGAACTGTTTGCGTGTGGCTCTGGGTGTGCCGCCACGGCCGGCCCACCAGTGGGTGGGCGTGCAGAAGGCCCTGCGGTTGCCTCTGGGTGTGTTGCTACGGCCGGCCAACCGTGGGTGGGCGTGCAGAACTGTTTGCGTGTGGCTCTGTGTGTGCCGCCACGGCCGGCCCACCCGTGGGTGGGCGTGCAGAAGGGCCTGCGGTTGCCTCTGGTTGTGCCGCCACGGCGGGCCCACCCGTGGGTGGGCGTGCAGAAAAGCCTGCGGTTGCCTCTGGGTGTGCCGCCACGGCCGGCCCACCCGTTATTGGGTGTGCAGAAGGCCCTGCGTTTTCCTCTGGGTGTGCAGCCACGGCCGGCCCACCCGTGGTTGGCGTGCAGAAGAGCCTGTGGTTACCTCTGGGTGTGCCGCCATGGCCAGCCCACCCGTGGATGGGCGTGCAGAAGGGCCTGCAGTTTCTTCTGGGTTGACGCAACGACCAGCTTTCCCGTGGGTGGGCGTGCAGAACTGTTTGCGTGTGGCTCTGGGTGCGCCGCCACGGCCGGCCCACCCGTGGGTGGGCGTGCAGATCTGTTTGCGTGTGCCTCTGGGTGTGCCGCCACGGCCGGCCCACCCGTGGGTGGACGTGCAGTACGGCCTGCGTTTGCCCCTGGGTGTGTCGCCACGGCCGGCCCACCCGTTGGTGGGTGTGCAGAAGGGCCTGCGGTTACATCTGGGTGTGCCGCCACGGCCAGCACACCCGTGGGTGGGCGTGCAGAAGGGCCTGCAGTTTCTTCTGGGTTGACGCAACGACCAGCTTACCCGTGGGTGGGCGTGCAGAACTGTTTGCGTGTGCCTCTGGGTGTGCCGCCACGGCCGGCCCATCCGTGGGTGGGCGTGCAGAACTGTTTGCGTGTGGCTCTGGGTGTGCCGCCACGGCAGGCCCACCCGTGGGTGGCGTGCAGAAGGGCCTGAGGTTCCCCCTGGCTGTGCCGCCACGGTAGGCCCACCCGTGGGTGGGTTTGCAGAAGGGCCTGTATTTTCCCCTGGGTGTGCCGCCACGGCCGACCCACCCGTGGGTGGGCATGCAAAAGGGTTTGCGTTTGCCTCTGAGTGTGCCGCCACGGCCGGCCCACCCGTTGGTGGGTGTGCAGAAGGCCCTGCGGTTGCCTCTGGGTGTGCAGCCACGGCCGGCCTACCCGTGGTTGGGCATGCAGAAGGGCCTGCGTTTACCTTTGGGTGTGCCGCCACAGCGAGCCCACCCGTGGGTGGGCGTGCAAAAGGGCCTGCAGTTTGTTCTGGGTTGACGCAACGACCAGCTTTCCCGTGGGTCGGCGTGCAGAATTGATTGTGTGTGCCTCTGGTTGTGCCGCCACGGCCGGCCCACCCGTGGGTGGGCGTGCAGTAGGGCCTGTATTTTCCCCTGGGTGTGCCGCCACGGCCGGCCCACCCGTTGGTGGGCGTGCAGAAGGCCCTGCGGTTGCCTCTGGGTGTGCAGCCCCGACCGGCCTACCCGTGGTTGGGCGTGCAGAAGGGCCTGCGTTTGCCTCTGGGTGTGCCGCCACGGCCGGCCCACCCGTGGGTAAGCTTGCACAACTGTTTGCGTGTGCCTCTTGGTGTGCCGCAACGGCCGGCCCACCCATGGGTGGGCGTGCATAAGGGCCTGCGGTTGCCTCTGGGTGTGCCGCCACGGCCGGCCCACCCTTGGGTGGGCGTGCAGAAGGGTTTGCGTTTGCCTCTGAGTGTGCCGCCACGGCCGGCCCACCCGTGGGTGGGCGTGCAGAAGGGTTTGCGTTTGCCTCTGAGTGTGCCGCCACGGCCGGCCCACCCGTTGGTGGGTCAGCAAAGGGTCTGCGGTTGCCTCTGGGTGTGCCGCCACAGCCGACCCACCCGTTGTTGGGTGTGCAGAGGCCCTACGGTTGCCTCTGGGTGTGCAGCCACGGCCGGCCTACCCGTGGGTGGGCGTGCAGAAGGGTTTGAATTTGCCTCTGAGTGTGCCGCCACGGCCGGAGCACCAGTGGGTGGGCGTGCAGAAGGCCCTGGGGTTGCCTCTGGGTGTGCAGCCATGGCCGGCCTACCCGTGGGTGCGCGTGCAGAACTGTTTGCATGTGGCTATGTGTGTGCCGCCACAGCCGGCTCACCTGTGGGTGGGCGTGCAGAAGGGCCTGCGGTTGCCCTCTGGGTGTGCCGCCACGGCCAGCCCACCCGTGGGTGGGCGTGGAGTAGGGTCTGCGTTTGCCCTGGGGTGTGCCGCCACGGCCGGCCCACCCGTGGGTGGGCGTGCAGAAGGGTCTGCGGTTGCCTCTGGGTTTACGCAACGGCCGACCCACACGTGGGTGGGCGTGGAGAACAATTTGCCTGTGCCTTTGGGTGTGCCGCCACGGCTGGCCAACCCGTGGGTGGGCGTGCAGAAGGGCCTGCGTTTGCCTCTGGGTGTGCCGCCACGGCCGGCTCATCAGTGTGTGGGCGTGCAGAAGGGCCTGCGGTTGCCTCTGGGTGTGCCGCTACGGCCGGCACACCCGTGGGTGGGCGTGCAGAAGGGCCTGCTGTTTCCTCTGGGTTGACGCAACGACCAGCCCACCCGTAGGTGGGCGTGCAGAACTGTTTGCGTGTGCCTCTGGGTGTGCCGCCACGGCGGGCCCACCCGTGGGTGGTCCTGCAGAAAAGCCTGCGGTTGCCTCTTGGTGTGCCGCCACGGCCGGCCCACCCGTTGGTGGGTGTGCAGAAGGCCCTGCGGTTGCCTCTGGGTGTGCAGCCACGGCCGGCCCACCCGTGGTTGGCGAGCAGAAGGGCCTGCAGTTTCTTCTGGGTTGACGCAACGACCAGCTTTCTCGTGGGTGGGCGTGCAGAACTGTTTGCGTGTGGCTCTGGGTGCGCCGCCACGGCCGGCCCACCCGTGGGTGGGCGTGCAGAACTGTTTGCGCGTGCCTCTGGGTGTGCCACACGGCCGGCCCACCCGTGGGTGGGCGTGCAGTAGGGCCTGCGTTTGCCCCTGGGTGTGCCGCCACAGCCGGCCCACCCGTTGGTGGGTGTGCAGAAGGGCCTGCGGTTACATCTGGGTGTGGCACCACGGCCAGCACACCCGTGGGTGGGCGTGCAGAAGGGCCTGCAGTTTCTTCAGTGTTGACGCAAAGACCAGCTTACCCGTGGGTGGGCGTGCAGCACTGTTTGCGTGTGCCTCTGGGTGTGCAGCCACGGCCGGCCCACCCGTGGGTGGGCGTGCAGAATTGTTTGCGTGTGGCTCTGGGTGCGCCGCCTCGGCCGGCCCACCCGTGGGTGGGCGTGCAGAAGGGCCTGAGGTTCCCCCTGGCTGTGCCGCCTCTGTAGGCCCACCCGTGTGTGGGCGTGCAGAAGGGCCTGCGTTTGCCTCAGGGTGTGCAGCCACGGCCGGCCCACCCGTGGGTGGGCGTGCAGAAGGGTTTGCGTTTGCCTCTGAGTGTGCCGCCACCGCCGACCCACCCGTGGGTCGGCGTGCAGAACTGTTTGCGTGTGCCTCTGGGTGTGCCGCCACGGCCGGCCTACCCGTGGGTGGGCGTGCAGTAGGGCCTGCATTTTCCCCTGGGTGTGCCGCCACGGCCGGCCCACCCGTTGGTGGGTGTGCAGAAGGCCCTGCGGTTGCCTCCTGGTGTGCAGCCCCGACCGGCATACCTGCGGTTGGGCGTGAAGAAGGGCCTGCGTTTGCCTCTGGGTGTGCCGCCACGGCCGGCCCACCCGTGGGCAAGCGTGCACAACTGTTCGCGTTTGGCTCTGGGTGTGCCGCAACGGACGGCCCACCCGTGGGTGGGCGTGCACAACTGTTTGCGTGTGGCTCTGGGTGTGCCGCCACGGCCGGCCCACCCGTGGGTGGGCGTGCAGAAGGGCCTGCGGTTGCCTCTGGGTGTGCCGCCACGGCCGGCCCACCCCTGGGTGGGCGTGCAGAAGGGCCTGCGTTTACCTCTGGGTGTGCCGCCACGGCCGGCCCACCCGTGGGTGGGCGTGCAGAAGGGTTTGCGGTTGCCTCTGAGTGTGCCGCCACGGCCGGCCTACCCGTGGGTGGGCGTGCAGAAGTGTTTGCGTTTGCCTCTGAGTGTGCCGCCACGGCCGACCCACCCGTGGGTGGGCGTGCAGAAGGGTTTGCGTTTGCCTCCGAGTGTGCGGCCACGGCCGGCCCACCCGTTGGTGGGTGTGCAGAAGGGTCTGCGGTTGCCTCTGGGTGTGCCGCCACGGCCGGCCCACTCCTGGGTGGGCGTGCAGAAGGATTTGCGTGTGCCTCTGGGTGTGCCGCCACGGTCGGCCCTACTGTGGGTGGGCGTGCAGAAGGGCCTGCGGTTGCCTCTGGGTGTGTTGCCACGACCGGCCCATCAGGGGGTGGAAGTGCAGAAGGGCCTGCGGTTGCCTCTGGCTGTGCCGCTACGGCCGGCCCACCTCTGTGTGGGCGTGCAGAAGGGCCTGCGTTTGCCTCTGGGTGTGCCGCCACGGCCGGCCCACCCGTGGGTGGGCGTGCAGAAGGCCCTGCGGTTGCCCCTGGGTCTGCCGCCATGGTCGGCCCACCTGTGGGTGGGCGTGCAGAAGGCCCTGCGTTTGCCTCTGGGTGTGCCGCCACGGCCGGCCCACCCGTTGGTGGGTGTGCAGAAGGCCCTGCGTTTGCCTCTGGGTGTGCAGCCCCGGCCGGCCTACCCGTGGGTGGGAGTGCAGAAGGGCCTGCGTTTACCTCTGGGTGTGCCGCCACGGCCGGCCCACCCGTGGGTGAGCGTGCAGAAGTGTTTGCGTTTGCCTCTGAGTGTGCCGCCACGGCCGGCCCACCGGTGGGTGGGCGTGCAGAAGGGTTTGCGTTTGCCTCAGTGTGCCGCCACGGCCGGCCCACCCGTTGGTGGGTGTGCAGAAGGCCCTGCGGTTGCCTCTGGGTGTGCAGCCACGGCCGGCCCACCCGTGGTTGGCGTGCAGAAGGGCCTGCAGTTTCTTCTGGGTTGACGCAACGACCAGCTTTCCCGTGGGTGGGCGTGCAGAACTGTTTGCGTGTGCCTCTGGGTGTGCCGCCACGGCCGGCCCACCCGTGGGTGGGCGTGCAGTAGGGCCTGCGTTTGCCCCTGGGTGTGCAGCCAGAGCCGGCCCACCCGTTGGTGGGTGTGCAGAAGGGCCTGCAGTTACATCTGGGTGTGGCGCCACGGCCAGCCCACCGGTGGGTGGGCGTGCAGAAGGGCCTGAAGTTTCTTCAGTGTTGACGCAACGACCAGCTTACCCGTGGGTGGGCGTGAAGCACTGTTTGCGTGTGCCTCTGGGTGTGCCGCCACGGCCGGCCCACCCGTGGGTGGGCGTGCAGAACTGTTTGCGTGTGGCTCTGGGTGCGCCGCCTCGGCCGGCCCACCCGTGGGTGGGCGTGCAGAAGGGCCTGAGGTTCCCCCTGGCTGTGCCGCCTCGGTAGGCCCACCCGTGTGTGGGCGTGCAGAAGGGCCTGCGTTTGCCTCTGGGTGTATCGCCACGGCCGGCCCACCCGTGGGTGGGCGTGCAGAAGGGTTTGCGTTTGCCTCTGAGTGTGCCGCCACCGCCGACCCACCCGTGGGTGGGCGTGCAGAAGGGTTTGCGTTTGCCTCTGGGTGTGCCGCCACGGCCAGCCTACCCGTGGTTGGGCATGCAGAAGGGCCTGGGTTTACCTCTGGGTGTGCCGCCACGGCGAGCCCTCCCGTGGGTGGGCGTGCAGAAGAACCTGCAGTTTCTTCTGGGTTGGCGCAACGACCAGCTTTCCCGTGGGTCGGCGTGCAGAACTGTTTGCGTGTGCCTCTGGGTGTGCCGCCACGGCCGGCCCACCCGTGGGTGGGCGTGCAGTAGGGCCTGCATTTTCCCCTGGGTGTGCCGCCACGGCCGGCCCACCCGTTGGTGGGTGTGCAGAAGGCCCTGCGGTTGCCTCTGGGTGTGCAGCCCCGACCGGCATACCTGCGGTTGGGCGTGCAGAAGGGCCTGCGTTTGCCTCTGGGTGTGCCGCCACGGCCGGCCCACCCGTGGGCAAGCGTGCACAACTGTTCGCGTTTGGCTCTGGGTGTGCCGCAACGGACGGCCCACCCGTGGGTGGGCGTGCACAACTGTTTGCGTGTGGCTCTGGGTGTGCCGCCACGGCCGGCCCACCCGTGGGTGGGCGTGCAGAAGGGCCTGCGTTTACCTTTGGGTGTGCCGCCACGGCCGGCCCACCCGTTGATGGGCGTGCAGAAGGGTTTGCGTTTGCCTCTGAGTGTGCCGCCACGGCCGGCCCACCCGTGGGTGGGCGTGCAGAAGGGTTTGCGTTTGCCTCTGAGTGTGCCGCCACGGCCGGCCTACCCGTGGGTGGGCGTGCAGAAGTGTTTGCGTTTGCCTCTGAGTGTGCCGCCACGGCCGACCCACCCGTGGGTGGGCGTGCAGAAGGGTTTGCGTTTGCCTCTGAGTGTGCTGCCACGGCCGGCCCACCCGTTGGTGGGTGTGCAGAAGGGTCTGCGGTTGCCTCTGGGTGTGCCGCCACGGCCGGCCCATTCCTGGGTGGGCGTGCAGAAGTATTTGCGTGTGGCTCTGGGTGTGCCGCCACGGTCGGCCCTACTGTGGGTGTGCGTGCAGAAGGGCCTGCGGTTGCCTCTGGCTGTGCCGCTACGGCCGGCCCACCTCTGTGGGGGCGTGCAGAAGGGCCTGCGTTTGCCTCTGGGTGTGCCGCCACGGCCGGCCCACCCGTGGGTGGGCGTGCAGAAGGGCCTGCGGTTGCCCCTGGGTCTGCCGCCATGGTCGGCCCACCTGTGGGTGGGCGTGCAGAAGGCCCTGCGTTTGCCTCTGGGTGTGCCGCCACGGCCGGCCCACCCGTTGTTGGGTGTGCAGAAGGCCCTGCGGTTGCCTCTGGGTGTGCAGCCCCGGCCGGCCTACCCGTGGGTGGGAGTGGAGAAGGGCCTGCGTTTACCTCTGGGTGTGCCACCACCGCCAGCCCACCCGTGGGTGGGCGTGCAGAAGGGCCTGCAGTTTCTTCTGGGTTGACGCAACGACCAGCTTACCCGTGGGTGGGCGTGCAGAACTGTTTGCGTGTGCCTCTGGGTGTGCCGCCACGGCCGGCCCACCCGTGGGTGGGCGTGCAGTATGGCCTGCATTTTCCTCTGGGTGTGCCGCCACGGCCGGCCCACCCGTTGGTGGGTGTGCAGAAGGCCCTGCGGTTGCCTCTGGGTGTGCAGCCCCAACCGGCCTACCCGTGGTTGGACGTGCAGAAGGGCCTGCGTTTGCCTCTGGGTGTGCCGCCACGGCCGGCCCACCCGTGGGTGGGCGTGCACAACTGTTTTTGTGTGGCTCTGGGTGTGCCGCAACGGCCGGACCACCCGTGGGTGGGCGTGCAGAATTGTTTGCGTGTGGCTCTGGGTGTGCCGCCACGGCCGGCCCACCCGTGGGTGGGCGTGCAGAAGGGCCTGAGGTTCCCCCTGGCTGTGCCGCCTCTGTAGGCCCACCGGTGTGTGGGCGTGCAGAAGGGCCTGCGTTTGCCTCAGGGTGTGCAGTCACGGCCGGCCCACCCGTGGGTGGGCGTGCAGAAGGGTTTGCGTTTGCCTCTGAGTGTGCCGCCACGCCGACCCACCCGTGGGTCGGCGTGCAAGAACTGTTTGCGTGTGCCTCTGGGTGTGCGCCACGGCGGCCCTACCGTGGGTGAGCGTGCAGTAGGGCCTGCATTTTCCCCTGGGTGTGCCGCCCGCGGCGGCCCACCCGTTGGTGGGTGTGCAGAAGGCCCTGCGGTTGCCTCTGGGTGTGCAGCCCGGCGGCCCTACCCTGTGGGTTGGGCGTGCAGAAGGGCCTGCGTTTGCCTCTGGGTGTGCCGCCCGCGGCCCGGCCCACCCGTGGGTGTAGCGTGCACAACTGTTTCGCGTTTGGCTCTGGGTGTGCCGCAGCGGACGGCCCACCCGTGGGTGGGCGTGCAGAAGTGCTCTGCGTGTGGCTCTGGGTGTGCAGCCACGGCCGGCCCACCCGTGGGTGGGCGTGCAGAAAGGGCCTGCGGTTTGCCTCTGGGTGTGCCGCCCACGGCCCGGCCCACCCTGGGTGGGGCGTGCAGAAGGGCCTGCGTTTACCTCTGGGTGTGCCGCTACGCGGCCGGCCCACCCGTGGGTGGGCGTGCAGAAGGGTTTGCGTTTGCCTCTGGAGTGTGCCGCCCGGCCGGCCTACCCGTGGGTGGGGCGTGCAGAAGTGTTTGCGTTTGCCTCTGAGTGTGCGCCCTGCGGCCGACCCACCCGATGGGTGGGGCTGCAGAAGGGGCTTTCGCGTTTGCCTCTGGGGTGTTGCGCCACGGCCCGGCTTACCGTTGGTGGGTGTGCAGAAGGGTCTGCGGTTGCCTCTGGGTGTGCCGCCACGCGGCGGCCCACTCCCGTGGGTGGGCGTGCAGAAGTGCCTGCGTGTGCCTCTGGGTGTGCCGCCCGCGGTCGGCCCTACTGTGGGTGAAGCGTGCAGAAGGGCCTCGCGGTTGCCTCTGGGTGTGTTGCCGCGGCCCGGCCCATCAGGGGTGGAAGTGCAGAAGGGCCTGCGGTTACCTCTGGCTGTGCCCGCTCGGACGACCCACCTCTGTGTAGGGCGTGCAGAAGAGGGCCTCGCGTTTGCCTCTGGGTGTGCCGCCCGCGGCCGGCCCACCCGTGGGTGGGCGTGCAGAAGGCCCTCGCGGTTGCCCCCTGGGTCTGCCGCCATGGTCGGCCCACCTGTGGGTGGGGCGTGCAGAAGGCCCTGCGTTTGCCTCTGGGTGTGCCGCCACGGCCGGCCCACCCGTTGGTGGGTGTGCAGAAGGCCCTGCGTTTGCCTCTGGGTGTGCAGCCCCGGCCGGCCTACCCGTGGGTGGGAGTGCAGAAGGGCCTGCGTTTGCCTCTGGGTGTGCCGCCACGGCCGGCCCCACCGATGGGTGAGCGTGCAGAAGTGTTTGCGTTTGCCTCTGAGTGTGCCGCTAGCGGCCGACCCACCCGGTGGGTGGGGCGTGCAGAAGGGTTTCGCGTTTGCCTCAGTGTGCCGCCACGGCCCGGCCCACCCGTTGGGTGGGTGTGCAGAAGGCCCTCGCGGTTGCCTCTGGGTGTGCAGCCATGGCGGCCCACCCGTGGGTTGGCGTGCAGAAGGGCCTGCTAGTTTCTTCTGGGTTGTGCGCTACGACAGCTTTCCCGTGGGTGGGCGTGCAGAACTGTTTGCGTGTGCCTCTGGGTGTGCAGCCCGCGGCCGGCCCACCCGTGGGTGGGGCGTGCAGTAGGGCCTCGCGTTTGCCCCTGGGTGTGCAGCCACAGCCGGCCCACCCGTTGGTGGGTGTGCAGAAGGGCCTGCAGTTACATCTGGGTGTGGCGCACGGCCAGCCCACCGGTGGGTGGGGCGTGCAGAAGGGCCTGAAGTTTCTTCAGTGTTGACGCCAACGACCAGCTTACCCGTGGGTGGGGCGTGAAGCACTGTTCTGCGTGTGCCTCTGGGTGTGCCGCCCGCGGCCGGCCCACCCGTGGGTGGGCGTGCAGAACTGTTTGCGGTGTGGCTCTGGGTGCGCCGCCTCGGCCGGCCCACCCGTGGGTGGAGCGTGCAGAAGGGCCTGCAGGTTCCCCCCTGGCTGTGCCGCCTACGGTAGGCCCACCCGTGTGTGGGGCGTGCAGAAGGGCCTGCGTTTGCCTCTGGGTGTGCCGCCACGGCCGGCCCACCCGTGGGTGGGCGTGCAGAAGGATTTCGCGTTTGCCTCTGAGTGTGCGCCACACGCCGACCCACCCGGTGGGTGGGGCGTGCAGAAGGGTTTGCGTTTGCCTCTGGGTGTGCCGCTCACGGCCCGGCCCTACCGTGGGTTGGGCATGCAGAAGGGCCTGGGTTTACCTCTGGGTGTGCCGCCACGGCGAGCCCTCCCGTGGGTGGGCGTGCAGAAGAACCTGCAGTTTCTTCTGGGTTGGCGCAACGACCAGCTTTCCCGTGGGTCGGCGTGCAGAACTGTTTGCGTGTGCCTCTGGGTGTGCCGCCACGGCCGGCCCACCCGTGGGTGGGCGTGCAGTAGGGCCTGCATTTTCCCCTGGGTGTGCCGCCCGGCGGCCCACGCGTTGGTGGGTGTGCAGAAGGCCCTGCGGTTGCCTCTGGGTGTGCAGCCCGACCGGCATACCCGTGGGTTGGAGCGTGCAGAAGGGCCCTGCGTTTGCCTCTGGGTGTGCAGCCACGGCCCGGCCCACCCGTGGTTGGCGTGCAGAAGAGCCTGTAGTTTACCTCTGGGTGTGCCGCCATGGCCAGCCCACCCGTGGATGGGGCGTGCAGAAGGGCCTGCAGTTTCTTCTGGGTTGACGCTTAGCGACCAGCTTTCCCGTGGGTGGGCGTGCAGAACTGTTTGCGTGTGGCTCTGGGTGCGCCGCCACGGCCGGCCCACCCGTGGGTGGGCGTGCAGATCTGTTTGCGTGTGCCTCTGGGTGTGCCGCCACGGCCGGCCCACCCGTGGGTGGACGTGCAGTAGCGACCTGCGTTTGCCCCTGGGTGTGTCGCCCGCGGCGGCCCACCCGTTGGTGGGTGTGCAGAAGGGCCTGCGGTTACATCTGGGTGTGCCGCCACGGCCAGCACACCCGATGGGTGGGCGTGCAGAAGGGCCTGCAGTTTCTTCTGGGTTGACGCCAGCGACCAGCTTACCCGTGGGTGGGCGTGCAGAACTGTTTGCGTGTGCCTCTGGGTGTGACGCCCTGCGGCCGGCCCATCCGTGGGTGGGCGTGCAGAACTGTTTCGCGTGTGGCTCTGGGTGTGCCGCCACGGCAGGCCCACCCGTGGGTGGCGTGCAGAAGGGCCTGAGGTTCCCCCTGGCTGTGCCGCCACGGTAGGCCCACCCGTGGGTGGAGTTTGCAGAAGGGCCTGTATTTTTCCCCTGGGTGTGCCGCCACGGCCGACCCACCCGTGGAGTGGGCATGCAAAAGGGTTTGCGTTTGCCTCTGAGTGTGCCGCCACGGCCGGCCCACCCGTTGGTGGGTGTGCAGAAGGCCCTGCGGTTTGCCTCTGGGTGTGCAGCCACGGCCGGCCTACCCGTGGTTGGGCATGCAGAAGGGCCTGCGTTTACCTTTGGGTGTGCCGCCACAGCGAGCCCACCCGTGGGTGGGCGTGCAAAAGGGCCTGCAGTTTGTTCTGGGTTGGCCTTAGCGACCAGCTTTCCGTGGGTCGGCGTGCAGAATTGATTGTGTGTGTGCCTCTGGTTGTGCCGCCACGGCCGGCCCACCCGTGGGTGGAGGCGTGCAGTAGGGCCTGTATTTTCCCCTGGGTGTGCCGCCCACGGCCCGGCCCACCCGTTGGTGGGGCGTGCAGAAGGGCCCTGCGGTTGCCTCTGGGTGTGCAGCCCGACCGGCCTACCCGGTGGTTGAAGCGTGCAGAAGGGCCTGCGTTTGCCTCTGGGTGTGCATACGGCCACGGCCCACCCGTGGGTAAGCTGCACAACTGTTTGCGTGTGCCTCTTGGGTGTGCCGCAGCGGCCGGCCCACCCATGGGTGAGGCGTGCATAAGAGACCTGCGGCTGCCTCTGGGTGTGCCGCCCGCGGCGGCCCACCCTTGGGTGGGCGTGCAGAAGGGTTTCGCGTTTGCCTCTGAGTGTGCCGCTACGGCCGGCCCACCCGTGGGTGAAGCGTGCAGAAGGGTTTCGCGTTTGCCTCTGAGTGTGCATACGGCCCGGCCCACCCGTTGGTGGGTCAGCAAAAGGGTCTGCGGTTGCCTCTGGGTGTGCCGCCACAGCCGACCCACCCGTTGTTGGGTGTGCAGAGGCCCTACGGTTGCCTCTGGGTGTGCAGCCACGGCCGGCCTACCCGTGGGTGAAGCGTGCAGAAGGAGTTTGAATTTGCCTCTGAGTGTGCGCCACGGCCGGAGCACCAGTGGGTGGGGCGTGCAGAAGGCCCTGGGGTTGCCTCTGGGTGTGCAGCCATGGCCGGCCTACCCGTGGAGTGCTGGCGTGCAGAACTGTTTGCATGTGGCTATGTGTGTGCCGCCACAGCCCGGCTCACCTGTGGGTGAAGCGTGCAGAAGGGCCTGCGGTTGCCTCTGGGTGTGCGCCCTACGGCCAGCCCACCCGTGGGTGGGGGCGTGGAGTAGGGTCTACGTTTGCCCTGGGGTGTACATACGGCCGGCCCACCCGTGGGTGAGGCGTGCAGAAGGGTCTGCGGTTGCCTCTGGGTTTCGCATAGCGGCCGACCCACACGTGGGTGGGCGTGGAGAACAATTTGCCTGTGCCTTTGGGTGTGCCGCCACGGCTGGCCAACCCGTGGGTGGGGGCGTGCAGAAGGGCCTGCGTTTGCCTCTGGGTGTGCCGCCCACGGCCGGCTCATCAGTGTGTGGGGCGTGCAGAAGGGCCTGCGGTTGCCTCTGGGTGTGCCGCTACGGCCGGCACACCCGTGGGTGGGCGTGCAGAAGGGCCTGCTGTTTCCTCTGGGTTGACGCAACGACCAGCCCACCCGTAGGTGGGCGTGCAGAACTGTTTGCGTGTGCCTCTGGGTGTGCCGCCACGGCGAGCCCACCCGTGGGTAGTCCTGCAGAAAAGCCTGCGGTTGCCTCTTGGTGTGCCGCCCGCGGCCGACCCACCCGTTGGTGGGTGTGCAGAAGGCCCTGCGGTTGCCTCTGGGTGTGCAGCCACGGCCGGCCCACCCGTGGTTGGCGAGCAGAAGGGCCTGCAGTTTCTTCTGGGTTGACGCAACGACCAGCTTTCTCGTGGGTGGGCGTGCAGAACTGTTTGCGTGTGGCTCTGGGTGCGCCGCCACGGCCGGCCCACCCGTGGGTGGGCGTGCAGAACTGTTTGCGCATGCCTCTGGGTGTGCCGCCACGGCCGGCCCACCCGTGGGTGGGCGTGCAGTAGGGCCTGCGTTTGCCCCTGGGTGTGCCGCCACAGCCGGCCCACCCGTTGGTGGGTGTGCAGAAGGGCCTGCGGTTACATCTGGGTGTGGCACCACGGCCAGCACACCCGTGGGTGGGCGTGCAGAAGGGCCTGCAGTTTCTTCAGTGTTGACGCAAAGACCAGCTTACCCGTGGGTGGGCGTGCAGCACTGTTTGCGTGTGCCTCTGGGTGTGCAGCCACGGCCGGCCCACCCGTGGGTGGGCGTGCAGAATTGTTTGCGTGTGGCTCTGGGTGCGCCGCCTCGGCCGGCCCACCCGTGGGTGGGCGTGCAGAAGGGCCTGAGGTTCCCCCTGGCTGTGCCGCCTCTGTAGGCCCACCCGTGTGTGGGCGTGCAGAAGGGCCTGCGTTTGCCTCAGGGTGTGCAGCCACGGCCGGCCCACCCGTGGGTGGGCGTGCAGAAGGGTTTGCGTTTGCCTCTGAGTGTGCGCCACCGCCCGACCCACCCGTGGGTGGCGTGCAAAACTGTTCGCGTGTGCCTCTGGGTGTGCCGCCACGGCCGGCCTACCCGATGGGTGAAGCGTGCAGTAGGGCCTGCATTTTCCCCTGGGTGTGCCGCCCGCGGCCGGCCCACCCATTGGTGAGTGTGCAGAAGGCCCTGCGGTTGCCTCCTGGTGTGCAGCCCGACCCGGCATACCTGCGGTTGGGGGGGCGTGAAGAAGGGCCTCGCGTTTGCCTCTGGGTGTGCGCCCGGCCGGCCCACCACGTGGAGCAGCGTGCACAACTGTTCGGCGTTTGGCTCTGGGTGTGCGCAGCGGACGGCCCACCCGTGGGTGGGCGTGCACAACTGTTCTGCGTGTGGCTCTGGGTGTGCGCCCACGGCGACCCACCGATGGAGTGAAGCGTGCAGAAGGGCCTGCGGTTGCCTCTGGGTGTGCATACGGCCGGCCCACCCTGGGTGGGGGGGAGTGCAGAAGAGCCTGCGTTTACCTCTGGGTGTGCGCCGCGGCCGACCACCCGTGGGTGAAGCGTGCAGAAGGGCCTGCGGTTGCCTCTGAGTGTGCGCCCGCGGCCGGCCTACCCGATGGGTGGGCGTGCAGAAGTGTTTGCGTTTGCCTCTGGAGTGTGCACGCGGCCCGACCCACCCGTGGGTGAAGCGTGCAGAAGGGTTTCGCGTTTGCCTCCGAGTGTGCTGACCCGCGGCGGCCCACCCGTTGGTGGGTGTGCAGAAGGGTCTGCGGTTGCCTCTGGGTGTGCACGCCACGGCCCGACCCACTCCTGTGGGTGGGCGTGCAGAAGGATCTGCGTGTGCCTCTGGGTGTGCGCCCACGGTCGGCCCTACTGTGGGTGGGGCGTGCAGAAGGGCCTCGCGGTTGCCTCTGGGTGTGTTGCCCGCGACCCGGCCCATCAGGGGGTGGAGAGTGCAGAAGGGCCTCGCGGTTGCCTCTGGCTGTGCATCCCGGCCGGCCCACCTCTGTGTGGGGCGTGCAGAAGAGCCTGCGTTTGCCTCTGGGTGTGCCCGCCCGCGGCCGGCCCACCGTGGGTGAGGCGTGCAGAAGGCCCTGCGGTTGCCCTGGGTGTGCAGCCACGACCCGACCCACCTGTGGGTGGGGCGTGCAGAAAACCCTGCGTTTGCCTCTGGGTGTGCGCCACGGCCCGGCCCACCCGTTGGGTGGAGTGTGCAGAAGGCCCTGCGTTTGCCTCTGGGTGTGCAGCCCCGGCCGACCTACCCGTGGGTGGGAGTGCAGAAGGGCCTGCGTTTACCTCTGGGTGTGCCGCCCGCGGCCGGCCCACCCGATAGTGTAGCGATGCCAGAAGTGTTTGCGTTTGCCTCTGGAGTGTGCACTACGGCCGGCCCACCCGGTGGAGTGGGGCGTGCAGAAGGGTTTGCGTTTGCCTCAGTGTGCGCATACGGCCCGGCCCACCCGTTGGTGGGTGTGCAGAAGGCCCTGCGGTTGCCTCTGGGTGTGCAGCCACGGCCGGCCCACCCGTGGTTGGCGTGCAGAAGGGCCTGCAGTTTCTTCTGGGTTGGCATAGCGACCAGCTTTCCGTGGGTGGGGCGTGCAGAACTGTTTGCGTGTGCCTCTGGGTGTGCGCCCGGCCCGGCCCACCCGTGGGTGAAAGCGTGCAGTAGGGCCTACGTTTGCCCCTGGGTGTGCAGCCAGAGCCGGCCCACCCGTTGGTGGGTGTGCAGAAGGGCCTGCAGTTACATCTGGGTGTGGCGCCACGGCCAGCCCACCGATGGGTGGGTGTGCAGAAGGGCCTGCAGTTTCTTCAGTGTTGGCCTTAGCGACCAGCTTACCCGTGGGTGGGCGTGAAGCACTGTTTGCGTGTGCCTCTGGGTGTGCCCGCCCGGCCGGCCCACCGATGGGTGAAGCGTGCAGAACTGTTTGCGTGTGGCTCTGGGTGCGCCCGCTCGGCGGCCACCCGTGGGTGAAGCGTGCAGAAGGGCCTGAGGTTCCCCCTGGCTGTGCCGCCTCGGTAGGCCCACCCGTGTGTGAAGCGTGCAGAAGAGCCTGCGTTTGCCTCTGGGTGTGTCGCCCACGGCCGGCCCACCCGTGGGTGAGGCGTGCAGAAAGAGTTTGCGTTTGCCTCTGAGTGTGCCGCCACCGCCCGACCCACCCGTGGGTGAAGCGTGCAGAAAGGGTTTGCGTTTGCCTCTGGGTGTGCCGCCCACGGCCAACCTACCCGTGGTTGGGCATGCAGAAGGGCCTGGGTTTACCTCTGGGTGTGCCGCCCAGGGGCGAGTCCACCCGTGGGTGGGCGTGCAGAAGAACCTGCAGTTTCTTCTGGGTTGGCTCTTAGCGACCAGCTTTCCGATGGGTCGGCGTGCAGAACTGTTTCGCGTGTGCCTCTGGGTGTGCGTACGGCGGCCCACCCGTGGGTGGGGGGTGCAGTAGGGCCTGCATTTTTCCCCTGGGTGTGCCGCCCGGCCGACCCACCCGTTGGTGGGTGTGCAGAAGGCCCTGCGGTTGCCTCTGGGTGTGCAACCCCGACCGGCATACCTGCGGTTAGGCGTGCAGAAGGGCCTGCGTTTGCCTCTGGGTGTGCCGCCACGGCCGGCCCACCCGTGGGTAGCGTGCACAACTGTTAGCGTTTGGCTCTGGGTGTGCCCGCAGCGGACGGCCCACCCGTGGGTGAAGCGTGCACAACTGTTTGCGTGTGGCTCTGGGTGTGCACGCCCGGCGGCCCACCCGATGGGTGGGGCGTGCAGAAGGGCCTGCGTTTACCGCTGGGTGTGCCGCCACGGCCCGGCCCACCCGTTGGGGTGGGGCGTGCAGAAGGGTTCTGCGTTTGCCTCTGGAGTGTGCGCCCGCGGCTAGCCCGACCCGTGGGTGAGCGTGCAGAAGGGTTGCGTTTGCCTCTGGGTGTGCCGCCACGGCCCGGCCTACCGATGGGTGGGGCGTGCAGAAGTGTTCGCGTTTGCCTCTGGAGTGTGCAGCCACGGCCGACCCACCCGTGGGTGGGGCGTGCAGAAGAGTTTCGCGTTTGCCTCTGAGTGTGCTGCCACGCGCCGGCCCACCCGTTGGTGGGTGTGCAGAAGGGTCTGCGGTTGCCTCTGGGTGTGCGCCCAGCGGCCGGCCCATTCCCGTGGGTGGAGGGCGTGCAGAAGTATTTCGCGTGTGGCTCTGGGTGTGCGCTACGGTCGGCCCTACTGTGGGTGTCGCGTGCAGAAGGGCCTGCGGTTTCGCCTCTGGGCTGTGCCTGCCGGCGGCCCCACCTCTGAGTGAGGCGTGCAGAAGGGCCTGCGTTTGCCTCTGGGTGTGCCTTGCGGCCGGCCCACCCGTGGGTGGGCGTGCAGAAGGGCCTGCGGTTGCCCCTGGGTCTGCAGCCATGGGTCGGCCCACCTGTGGGTGGGGCGTGCAGAAGAGCCCTGCGTTTGCCTCTGGGTGTGCCGCCCACGGCCCGACCCACCCGTTGTTGGGTGTGCAGAAGGCCCTGCGGTTGCCTCTGGGTGTGCAGCCCGGCGGCCTACCCGTGGGTGGGGGAGTGGAGAAGGGCCTGCGTTTACCTCTGGGTGTGCCACCACCGCCAACCCACCCGTGGGTGAGGCGTGCAGAAAGAGCCTGCAGTTTCTTCTGGGTTGGCCTTAGCGACCAGCTTACCCGTGGGTGGGGCGTGCAGAACTGTTTCGCGTGTGCCTCTGGGTGTGCAGCCACGGCCCGGCCCACCGTGGGTGGGCGTGCAGTATGGCCTGCATTTTTCCTCTGGGTGTGCAGCCACGGCCGGCCCACCCGTTGGTGGAGTGTGCAGAAGGCCCTGCGAGTTTGCCTCTGGGTGTGCAGCCCAACCCGGCCTACCGTGGTTGGGGCGTGCAGAAGAACCTCACGTTTGCCTCTGGGTGTGCCGCCCGCGGCCCGGCCCACCCGTGGGTGGCGTGCACAACTGTTTTATTGTGGCTCTGGGTGTGCGCAGCGGCTAGGACCACCCGATGGGTGAGGCGTGCAGAATTGTTTGCGTGTGGCTCTGGGTGTGCCGCCCGGCCGACCCACCCGTGGGTGGGCGTGCAGAAGGGCCTGCGGTTCCCCCTGGGCTGTGCCGCCTCGGCAGACCCCACCGGTGTGTGGGCGTGCAGAAGGGCCTGCGTTTGCCTCAGGGTGTGCAGTCGCGGCCGGCCCCACCCGTGGGTGAGGCGTGCAGAAGGGTTTCGCGTTTGCCTCTGAGTGTGCGCCCACCCCGCCCGACCCACCCGTGGGTGCGGCGATGCAGAAACTGTTTGCGTGTGCCTCTGGGTGTGCCGCCCGCGGCCGGCCTACCCGTGGGTGGGCGTGCAGTAGGGCCTGCATTTTTCCCCTGGGTGTGCCGCCACGGCGGCCCACCGTTGGTGGGTGTGCAGAAGGCCCTACGGTTGCCTCCTGGTGTGCAGCCCGACCGGCATACCCTGCGGTTGAAGCGTGCAGAAGGGCCTGCGTTTGCCTCTGGGTGTGCCGCCACGGCCCGGCCCACCCGTGAGCAAGCGTGCACAACTGTTCGCGTTTGGCTCTGGGTGTGCGCCAGCGGGACGGCCCACCCGTGGGTGGGCGTGCACAACTGTTTGCGTGTGGCTCTGGGTGTGCGCACGGCCGGCCCACCCGTGGGTGGGCGTGCAGAAGGGCCTGCGGTTGCCTCTGGGTGTGCGCCCACGGCCGGCCCCACCCCTGGGTGGGCGTGCAGAAGAGCCTGCGTTTACCTCTGGGTGTGCGCTACGGCCCGGCCCACCCGTGGGTGGGGCGTGCAGAAGGGTTTGCGTTTGCCTCTGAGTGTGCGCCCGCGGCGGCCTACCCGTGGGTGGGCGTGCAGAAGTGTTCGCGTTTGCCTCTGGAGTGTGCGCCCACGGCCGACCCACCGTGGGTGGGCGTGCAGAAGGGTTTCGCGTTTGCCTCTGAGTGTGCGGCCACGGCCGGCCCACCCGTTGGTGGGTGTGCAGAAGGGTCTGCGGTTGCCTCTGGGTGTGCAGCCCGGCCGGCCCACTCCTGGGTGGGGCGTGCAGAAGTATTTGCGTGTGCCTCTGGGTGTGCGCCACGGTCGGCCCTACTGTGGGTGGGGCGTGCAGAAGGGCCTGCGGTTGCCTCTGGGTGTGTTGCCACGACCGGCCCATCAGGGGTGGAAGTGCAGAAGGAGCCTCACGGTTACCTCTGGCTGTGCCCGCTACGGCCGGCCCACCTCTGTGTGAGCGTGCAGAAGAGCCTGCGTTTGCCTCTGGGTGTGCCGCCGCGGCGGCCCACCCGTGGGTGGGCGTGCAGAAGGCCCTGCGGTTGCCCCTGGGTCTGCCGCCATGAGTCGGCCCACCTGTGGGTGGGCGTGCAGAAAGCCCTGCGTTTGCCTCTGGGTGTGCGCCCGGCCGACCCACCCGTTGGTGGAGTGTGCAGAAGGCCCTGCGTTTGCCTCTGGGTGTGCAGCCCGGCCGGCCTACCCGTGGGTGGGAGTGCAGAAGGGCCTGCGTTTACCTCTGGGTGTGTGCCGCCACGGCCCGGCCCACCCGATGGGTGGCGTGCAGAAGTGTTTGCGTTTGCCTCTGAGTGTGCCGCCACGGCGGCCCACCCGGTGGGTGGAGAGTGCAGAAGGGTTTGCGTTTGCCTCAAAGTGTGCCGCGCCCGGCCGGCCCACCCGTTGGTGGGTGTGCAGAAGGGCCCTGCGGTTGCCTCTGGGTGTGCAGCCATGGCCCGGCCCACCCGTGGTTGGCGTGCAGAAGGGCCTGCAGTTTCTTCTGGGTTGGCCTTAGCGACCAGCTTTCCCGTGGGTGGGCGTGCAGAACTGTTCTGCGTGTGCCTCTGGGTGTGCATACGGCCGGCCCACCCGTGGGTGAAGCGTGCAGTAGAGACCCTGCGTTTGCCCCTGGGTGTGCAGCCACAGCCGGCCCACCCGTTGGTGGGTGTGCAGAAGGGGCCTGCAGTTACATCTGGGTGTGGCGCCACGGCCAGCCCACCGGTGGGTGGGCGTGCAGAAGAGCCTAGAAGTTTCTTCAGTGTTGGCGCTAGCGACCATCTTACCCGTGGGTGGGCGTGAAGCACTGTTTGCGTGTGCCTCTGGGTGTGCATGCGGCCGGCCCACCCGTGGGTGGGCGTGCAGAACTGTTTGCGTGTGGCTCTGGAGTGCGCCCGCCTACGGCCGACCCACCACGTGGGTGAAGCGTGCAGAAGGGCCTGAGGTTCCCCCTGGCTGTGCCGCCTCGGTAGGCCCACCCGTGTGTGGGAGTGCAGAAGAGCCTGCGTTTGCCTCTGGGTGTGCCGCTACGGCCGGCCCACCCGTGGGTGAGGCGTGCAGAAGGATTGCGTTTGCCTCTGGAGTGTGCGCCACGCCGACCCACCCGTGGGTGAAGCGTGCAGAAAGGGTTTCGCGTTTGCCTCTGGGTGTGCCGCCACGGCCGGCCTACCCGATGGTTGGGCATGCAGAAGGGCCTGGGTTTACCTCTGGGTGTGCAGCCACGGCGAGCCCACCCGTGGGTGGGCGTGCAGAAGAACCTGCAGTTTCTTCTGGGTTGGCATAACGACCAGCTTTCCGTGGGTCGGGCGTGCAGAACTGTTTCGCGTGTGCCTCTGGGTGTCGCCACGGCCGGCCCCACCCGATGGGTGGGCGTGCAGTAGGGCCTGCATTTTTCCCCTGGGTGTGCTGCGCCACGGCCGACCCGTTGGTGGGTGTGCAGAAGGGCCCTGCGGTTGCCTCTGGGTGTGCAGCCCGACCGGCATACCCTGCGGTTGAGGCGTGCAGAAGAGCCTGCGTTTGCCTCTGGGTGTGCGCTACGGGCGGCCCACCGTGGGCAGCGCGTGCACAACTGTTCGCGTTTGGCTCTGGGTGTGTGCACAGCGACCGGCCCACCCGTGGGTGGGCGTGAACAACTGTTTGCGTGTGGCTCTGGGTGTGCCGCTCACGGCCCGGCCCACCCGTGGGTGGGCGTGCAGAAGGGCCTGCGTTTACCTTTGGGTGTGCGCCCTGCGGCCGGCCCACCCGTTGGGTGAGGCGTGCAGAAGGGTTTGCGTTTGCCTCTGGGTGTGCCGCCACGAGCCCGGCCCACCCGTGGGTGAGCGTGCAGAAGGGTTTGCGTTTGCCTCTGAGTGTGCCGCCACGGCCCGGCCTACCGTGGAGTGGGCGTGCAGAAGTGTTTGCGTTTTGCCTCTGAGTGTGCGCCACGGCCCGACCCACCCGTGGGTGGGCGTGCAGAAGGGTCTGCGCGTTTGCCCTCTGGGTGTGCTGCCCGGCCGGCCCACCCGTTGGTGGGCGTGCAGAAGGGTCTGCGGTTGCCTCTGGGTGTGCCGCCACGGCGGCCCATTCCCGTGGGTGGGCGTGCAGAAGTATTGCGTGTGGCTCTGGGTGTGCCGCCACGGTCGGCCCTACCGTGGGTGTAGCGTGCAGAAGGGCCTGCGGTTTGCCTCTGGGTGTGCTGCTCACGGCCGGCCCACCTGCTGTGTAGGCGTGCAGAAGAGCCTGCGTTTGCCTCTGGGATGTGCCGCCACGGCCCGGCCCACTCGTGGGTGAGCGTGCAGAAGGGCTCTGCGTTTGCCCCTGGGTCTGCCGCCATGGTCGGCCCACCTGTGGGTGAGGGGTGCAGAAGGCCCTGCGTTTGCCTCTGGGTGTGCCGCCACGGCCCGGCCCACCCGTTGGTGGGTGTGCAGAAGGCCCTGCGGTTGCCTCTGGGTGTGCAGCCCGGGCCCGGCCTACCCGTGGGTGGGGCAGTGGAGAAGGGCCTGCGTTTACCTCTGGGTGTGCATACCGCCAGCCCACCCGTGGGTGGGCGTGCAGAAGGGCCTGCAGTTTCTTCTGGGTTGGCGCTAGCGACCAGCTTACCCGTGGGTGGGCGTGCAGAACTGTTGCGTGTGCCTCTGGGTGTGCGCCCGCGGCGGCCCACCCGTGGGTGGGCGTGCAGTATGGCCTGCATTTTCCTCTGGGTGTGCGCCGGCCGGCCCACCCGATTGGTGTAGTGTGCAGAAGGCCCTGCGGTTGCCTCTGGGTGTGCAGCCCCAACCCGGCCTACCGTGGTTGGGCGTGCAGAAGGGCCTGCGTTTGCCTCTGGGTGTGCCGCATACGGCCGGCCCACCCGTGGGTGAGCGTGCACAACTGTTTGCCTGTGGCTCTGGGTGTGCCGCCACGGGCGGCACCACCCGTGGAGTGGCGTGCAGAAGGAGCCCTGCGGTTTGCCTCTGGGTGTGCCGCCACGGCGGCCCACCCGTTGGGTGAAGCGTGCAGAAGGGTTTGCGTTTGCCTTTGAGTGTGTCGCCCGCGGCGGCCGTACCCGATGGGTGGGCGTGCAGAAGGGTTCGCGTTTGCCTCTGGGTGTGCCGCCACGGCCCGGCCTACACCGATGGGTAGGCGTGCAGAAGGGCCTGCGGTTTCCTCTGGGTTGGCGCGCGACCAAACCAATGGTAGGTGGGCGTGCAGAATTGTTTTGCGTGTGCCTCTGGGTGTGCCGCCGCGCCGGCCCACCCGTTGGGTGAAGGCGTGCAGAAGGGCCTGGCGGTTGACTCTGGGTGTGCCGCCACGGCCGTCCCACCAGTGTGGAGGCGTGAAGAAGGCCCTGGGGTTGCCTCTGGGTGTGGAGCCCACGGCCTGCCTACCGTGGGTGGGAGCATGCAGAAGAGCCTGCGGTTACATCTGGGTGTGCCGCCCGCGGCCAGCAGACCCGTGGGTGGGCGTCCAGGAGGGCCTGCAGTTTCTTCAGGGTTGGCCGCAGCGACCAGCTTACCGTGGGTGAAGCGTGCAGAACTGTTCGCGTGTGCCTCTGAGTGTGCGCCCGCGGCGGCCCTACCCGTGGGTGGGGCGTGCAGAAGTGTTTCGCGTTTGCCTCTGAGTGTGCGCCCACGGCCGACCCACCCGTGGGTGGGTGTGCAGAAGGGTTTTGCGTTTGCCTCTGGAGTGTGCATGCGGCCCGGCCCACCCGTTGGTGGGCGTGCAGAAGGGTCTGCGGTTGCCTCTGGGTGTGCCACCACGGCCGGCCCAGCTGTGTGTGGGCGTGCAGAAGTATTTGCCTGTGCCTCTGGGTGTGCCGCCACGGTCGGCCCTACTGTGGGTGGGCGTGCAGAAGGGCCTGCGATTGCCTCTGGCTGTGCACCTTCGGCGGCCCACCTCTGTGTGGGGCGTGCAGAAGAGCCCTGCGTTTGCCTCTGGGTGTGCAGCCCGGCCGGCCCACCCGATGGGTGAGGCGTGCAGAAAGGCCTACAGCTTGCCCCTGGGTCTGCCGCCATGGTGCGAGCCCACCTGTGGGTGAGCGTGCAGAAGAGCCCTGCGTTTGCCTCTGGGTGTGCCGCCCACGGCCCGGCCCACACTTTGTTGGGTGTGCAGAAGGCCCTGCGGTTGCCTCTGGGTGTGCAGCCACGGCCGGCCTACCCGTGGGTCGGAGTGCAGAAGGGCCTGCAATTACCTCTGGGTGTGCCTCCACCGCCTGCCCACCCGTGGGTGGGCGTGCAAAAGGGGCTGCAGTTTCTTCTGGGTTGGCCTTAGCGACCAGCTTACCCATGGGTGGGTGTGCAGAACTTTTGCGTGTGCCTCTGGGTGTGGCGCCACAGCGGCCCACCCGTGGGTGAAGCGTGCAGAAGGGCCTGAGGTTGCCTCTGGGTGTGCCGCCACGGCCGGCCCACCCGTGGAGTGAGGCGTGAAGAAGAGCCTCGCGGTTGCCTCTGGGTGTGCTGCCACGGCCGGGCCCACCAGTGGGTGGGCGTGCAGAAGAGCCTCGCGGTTGCCTCTGGGTGTGCCGCCAAGGCCGGCCTAGCCGTGGGTGGGCGTGAAGAAGGGCCTGCGGTTGCCTCTGGGTGTGCCGCCACGGCCGGCCCACCAGTGTGTGGGCGTGCAGAAGGCCCTGGGGTTGCCTCTGGGTGTGGAGCCACGACCCGGCCTACCCGTGGCTGGAGTGCAGAAGGGCCTGCGGTTTGCATCTGGGTGTGCCGCCACGGCCAGCAGACCCGTGGGTGGGCGTGCAGAAGGGCCTGCAGTTTCTTCTGGGTTGGCGCTTAGCGACCAGCTTTCCGTGGGTAGGCGTGCAGAACTGTTTGCGTGTGCCTCTGGGTGTGCGCCACGGCCGACCCACCCGTGGATGGGCGTGCAGTATGGCCTGCATTTTCCCTGGGTGTGCGCCACGGCCCGGCCCACCAGTGGTGGAGTGTGCAGAAGGCCCTGCGGTTGCCTCTGGGTGTGCAGCAGCGGGCCGGCCTACCCGTGGGTGGGGCGTGCAGAACTGTTTGCATGTGGCTCTTGGTGTGCGCCCACGGCCCGGCTCACCACGTGGGTGAAGCGTGCAGAAGGGCCTGCAGTTTCTTCTGGGTTGGCCTTAGCGACCAGCTTACCCGTGGGTGGGGCGTGCAGAACTGTTTGCGTGTGCCTCTGGGTGTGCCGCCCGCGGCGGTCCACCCGTGGGTGGGCGTGCAGAACTGATTTCGCGTGTGCCCCTGGGTGTGCTGCCACGGCCCGGCCCACCCGATGGGTGAGGCGTGCAGAAGGGCCTGAGGTTCCCCTGGCTGTGCCGCCACGATAGGCCCACCCGTGTGTGGGGAGTGCAGAAGGAGCCTGCGTTTGCCTCTGGGTGTGCCCGCCCACGGCCGGCCTACCGTGGGTGGGCGTGCAGAAGTGTTTGCGTTTGCCTCTGGAGTGTGCACGACGGCCGACCCACCCGTGGGTGAAGTGCAGAAAGGGTTTGCGTTTGCCTCTGAGTGTGCCGCCAGCGGCCGGCCCACCCGTTGGTGGGTGTGCAGAAGGGTCTGCGGTTGCCTCTGGGTGTGCCGCCACGGCCCGACCCACCCCTGGGTGAAGCGTGCAGAAGTATTTGCGTGTGCCTCTGGGTGTGCCGCCACGGTCCCGGCCCTACTGTGGGTGGGGCGTGCAGAAAGGCCTGCGGTTGTCTCTGGGTGTGTTGCCACGACCGGCTCATCAGTGGGTGGAAGTGCAGAAGGGCCTGCGATTGCCTCTGGCTGTGCCGCTACGGCCGGCCCACCTCTGTGTGGGCGTGCAGAAGGGCCTGCGTTTGCCTCTGGGTGTGCCGCCACGGCCGGCCCACCCGTGGGTGGGCGTGCAGAAGGGCCTGCGCTTGCCCCTGGGTCTGCCGCCATGGTCGGCCCACCTGTGGGTGGGCGTGCAGAAGGCCCTGCGTTTGCCTCTGGGTGTGCCGCCACGGCCGGCCCACCCGTTGTTGGGTGTGCAGAAGGCCCTGCGGTTGCCTCTGGGTGTGCAGCCACGGCCGGCTTACCCGTGGGTGGGAGTGCAGAAGGGCCTGCGATTGCCTCTGGGTGTGCCGCCATGGCCAGCTCACCCGTGGGTGGGCGTGCAGAAAGGCCTGCAGTTTCTTCTGGGTTGACGCAACGACCAGCTTCCCCGTGGGTGGGCGTACCGAACTGTTTGCGTGTGCCCCTGGGTGTGCCGCCACGGCCGGCCCACCCGTGGGTGGGCGTGCAGAAGGGCCTGCGTTTGCCTCTGGGTGTGCCGCCACGGCCGGCCCACCCGTGGGTGAGCGTGCAGAATTGTTTGCGTTTGCCTCTGAGTGTGCCGCCACGGCCGGCCCACCGGTGGGTGGGCGTGCAGAAGGGTTTGCGTTTGCCTCTGAGTGTGCCGCCACGGCTGGCCCACCCGTTGGTGGGTGTGCAGAAGGCCCTGCGGTTGCCTCTAGGTGTGCAGCCACGGCCGGCCTACCCGTGGGTGGGCATGCAGAAGGGCCTGCGTTTACCTCTGGGTGTGCCGCCACAGCCGGCCCACCCGTGGGTGGGTGTGCAGAAGGCCCTGCGGTTGCCTCTGGGTGTGCAGCCCCAACCGGCCTACCCGTGGTTGGGCGTGCAGAAGGGCCTGCGTTTGCCTCTGGGTGTGCCGCCACGGCCGGCCCACCCGTGGGTAAGCGTGCACAACTGCTTGTGTGTGGCTCTGGGTGTGCCGCCACGGCCGGCCCACCCGTAGGTGGGCGTGCACAACTGTTTGCGTGTGGCTCTGGGTGTGCCGCCACGGCCGGCCCACCCGTGGGTGGGCGTGCAGAAGGGCCTCGCGGTTGCCTCTGGGTGTGCCGCCCGCGGCCGGCCCACCTGTTGGTGGGCGTGCAGAAGAGTTTCGCGTTTGCCTCTGAGTGTGCGCCCGGCCGGCCTACCACGTGGGTGAGGCGTGCAGAAGGGCCTGCGGTTTCCTCTGGGTTGGCATAGCGACCAACCCACCCGTGGGTGGGCGTGCAGAACTGTTTGCGTGTGCCTCTGGGTGTGCCGCCACGGCCGGCCCACCCGTGTGTGGGCGTGCAGAAGGGCCTGCGGTTGCCTCTGGGTGTGCCGCCACGGCCGGCCCACCCGTGGGTGGGCGTTCAGAAGGCCCTGGGTTTGCCTCTGGGTGTGGAGCCACGACTGGCCTACCCGTGGTTGGAGTGCAGAAGGGCCTGCGGTTACATCTGGGTGTGCCGCCACGGCCAGCAGACCGATGGGTGGGGGGAGTGCAGAAGGGCCTGCAGTTTCTTCAGGGTTGGCCTTAGCGACCAGCTTACCCTGTGGGTGGGCGTGCAGAACTGTTTGTGTGTGGCTCTGGGTGTGCGCAGCGGCGACCCCGTGGGTGGGGCGTGCACAACTGTTTCGCGTTTGCCTCTGAGTGTGCATGCACGGTGACCCACCCGTGGGTGGGGCGTGCAGAGATGTTCGTTTGCCTCTGAGTGTGCCGCCCGCGGCCGACCCACCCGTGGGTGGGTGTGCAGAAAGAGCCTGCGGTTGCCTCTGGCTGTGCATGCTGACGGCCCACCTCTGTGTGGGCGTGCAGAAGAGCCTGCGTTTGCCTCTGGGTGTGCGCCACGGCGGGCCACCCGTGGGTGAAGCGTGCAGAAGGGCCTGCGGTTGCCCTGGGTCTGCCGCCATGGTGCGACCCACCTGTGGGTGGGCGTGCAGAAGAGCCCTGCGTTTGCCTCTGGGTGTGCCGCCCGGCCGGCCCACCCGTTGGTGGAGTGTGCAGAAGGCCCTGCGGTTGCCTCTGGGTGTGCAGCCACGGCCGGCCTACCCGTGGGTGGGGAGTGCAGAAGGGCCTGCGTTTACCTCTGGGTGTGCGCCACCGCCTGCCCGCAGCGTGGGTGGGTGTGCAGAAAGGAGCCTACAGTTTCTTCTGGGTTGGCCTTAGCGACCAGCTTACCCGTAGGTGGGTGTGCAGAACTGTTTTGCGTGTGCCTCTGGGTGTGGCTCCACAGCCGGCCCACCCTGGGTAGGCGTGCAGAAGAGCCTGAGGTTGCCTCTGGGTGTGCCGCCACGGCCGGCCCACCCGTGGGTGAGGCGTGAAGAAGAGCCTGCGGTTGCCTCTGGGTGTGCATACGGCCGGCCCACCCGTGGGTGGGCGTGAAGAAGAAACCTCGCGGTTGCCTCTGGGTGTGCCGCCCACGGCCGACCCACCCGTGGGTGGAAGTGCCCAGAAGGGACCTGCGTTTGCCTCTGGGTGTGCCGCCACGGCCGGCCTACCCGTGGGTTGGAGTGCAGAAGGCCCTGCGTTTACATCTGGGTGTGCCGCCACGGCCAGCAGACCCGTGGGTGGGCGTGCAGAAAAGCCTGCAGTTTCTTCTGGGTTGGCATAGCGACCAGCTTACCCGTGGGTGGGCGTGCAGAACTGTTTGTGTTGTGCCTCTGGGTGTGCACGCGGTCGCCCACGGTGGGGATGGGGCGTGCAGAAGGGCCTGAGGTTCCCCCTGGCTGTGCTGGCCGGTAGGCCCACCCGTGGGTGAAGCGTGAAGAAACCTGCGGTTGCCTCTGGGTGTGCGCCACGGCCCGGCCCACCGATGGGTGGGGTGCAGAAAACCCTGTGGTTTGCCTCTGGGTGTGCAGCAACGGGCGGCCTACCCGTGGGTGGAGCTTGCAGAACTGTTTGCATGTGGCTCTGGGTGTGCGCTACGACGGCCCACCCGTGGGTGGGCGTGCAGAAGGGCCTGCGTGTGCCCCTGGGTGTGCGCCCACGGCAGAGCCCACCCGTGTGTGGGGCGTGCAGAAGGGCCTTCGTTTGCCTCTGGGTGTGCATACGGCCGGCCCACCAGTGGGTGAGCGTGTAGAAGTGTTTGCGTTTGCCTCTGAGTGTGCCGCCACGGCCGGCCCACCGGTGGGTGGGCGTGCAGAAGGGTTTGCGTTTGCCTCTGCGTGTGCCGCCACGGCCGGCCCACCCGTTGGTGGGTGTGCAGAAGGCCCTGCGTTTGCCTCCAGGTGTGCAGCCACGGCCGGCCTACCCGTGGGTGGGCATGCAGAAGGGCCTGCGTTTACCTCTGGGTGTGCCGCCACGGCCGGCCCACCCGTGGAGTGGGCGTGCAGAAGGGCCTGCAGTTTCTTCTGGGTTGGCCTTAGCGACCAGCTTTCCGATGGGTGAGGCGTGCAGAACTGTTTGCGTGTGCCTCTGGGTAGTACGCCACGGCCGGCCCACCCGTGGGTGAGCGTGCACAAATGTTTGTGTGTGTGACCCTGGGTGTGCCGCCAGCGGCTGGCCCACCACGTGGGTGGGCGTGCAGCCTGTTTCGCGTGTGGCTCTGGGTGTGCCGCCACGGCCCGGCCCACCGATGGTGAGGCGTGCAGAAGGGCCTGCGGTTGCCTCTGGGTGTGCGCCGGCGGCCACTACCCGTTGGTGGGCGTGCAGAAGGGTTTGCGTTTGCCTCTGGGTGTGCGCCGCGGCGGCCCACCCGTGGAGTGGGCGTGCAGAACGCGAGTTTCGCGTTTGCCTGTGAGTGTGCGCGCCGCGGCCGGCCTACCGATGGGTGAGGCGTGCAGAAGGGCCTGCAATTTCCTTAGGGTTGGCCATAGCGACCAACTTAATCGTGGGTGGGCGTGCAGAACTGTTGCGTGTGCCTCTGGGTGTGCCGCCACGGCCGGCCCACCCTGGGTGGGGCGTGCAGAAGGGACCCTGCGGTTGCCTCTGGGTGTGCCGCCCGCGGCCGACCCACCGTGGGTGGAGGCGTGAAGAAGAGCCTACGTTTGCCTCTGGGTGTGCCGCCACGGCCGGCCCACCAGTGGGTGGGCGTGCAGAAGGCCCTGGGCTTGCCTCTGGGTGTGGAGCCACGCCCGGCCTACCCGTGGTTGGAGTGCAGAAGGGCCTGTGGTTACATCTGGGTGTGCGCCACGGCCAGCAGACCCGTGGGTAGGCGTGCAGAAGGGCCTGCAGTTTCTTCAGGGTTGGCCTTAGCGACCAGCTTACCCGTGGGTGGGCGTGCAGAACTGTTTCGCGTGTGCCTCTGGGTGTGCGCCCACGGCGGCCCACCCGTGGGTGGGCGTGCAGAACTGTTTGCGTGTGGCTCTGGGTGTGCCGCCACGGCCGGCCCACCCGTGGGTGGGCGTGCAGAAGTGTTTGCGTTTGCCTCTGAGTGTGGCGCCACGGCCGGCCCAAGGGTGGGTGGGCGTGCAGAAAGGTTTGTGTTTGCCTCTCAGTGTGCCACCACGGCCGGCCCACCTGTTGGTGGGTGTGCAGAAGGCCCTGCGGTTGCCTCCAGGTGTGCAGCCACGGCCGGCCTACCCGTGGGTGGGCATGCAGAAGGGCCTGCGTTTACCTCTGGGTGTGCCGCCCGCGGCGGCCCACCCGTGGGTGGGGCGTGCAGAAGGGCCTGCAGTTTCTTCTGGGTTGGCCTTAGCGACCAGCTTTCCGTGGGTGGGGCGTGCAGAACTATTTCGCGGTTGCCTCTGGGTGTGCTGCCACGGCCGGCCCACCCGTGGGTGGGCGTGCAGTATGGCCTGCATTTTCCCCTGGGTGTGCCGCCACGGCCGGCCCACCCGTTGGTGGGTGTGCAGAAGGCCCTGTGGTTGCCTCTGGGTGTGCAGCCCCAACCGGCCTACCCGTGGTTGTGGTGTGCAGAAGGGCCTGCGTTTGCCCCGGGGTGTGCCGCCACGGCCGGCCCACCCGTGGGTAAGCGTGCACAACTGTTTGTGTGTGGCTCTGGGTGTGCCGCAACGGCCGGCCCACGCGTGGGTGGGCGTGAACAACTGTTTGCGTGTGGCTCTGGGTCTACCGCCACAGCCGGCGCACCCGTGGGTGGGCGTGCAGAAGGGCCTGCGGTTGCCTCTGGGTGTGCCGCCACGGCCGGCCCACCCCTTGGTGGGCGTGCAGAAGGGTTTGCGTTTGCCTCTGAGTGCGCCGCCACGGCCGGCCTACCCGTGGGTGGGCATGCAGAAGGGCCTGCGTTTACCTCTGGGTGTGCCGCCACGGCCGGCCCACCCGTGGGTGGGCGTGCAGAAGGGCCTGCAGTTTCTTCTGGGTTGACGCAACGACCAGCTTTCCCGTGGGTCGGCGTGCAGAACTATTTGCGGTTGCCTCTGGGTGTGCTGCCACGGCCGGCCCACCCGTGGGTGGGCGTGCAGTATGGCCTGCATTTTCCCCTGGGTGTGCCGCCACGGCCGGCCCACCCGTTGGTGGGTGTGCAGAAGGCCCTGTGGTTGCCTCTGGGTGTGCAGCCCCAACCGGCCTACCCGTGGTTGTGGTGTGCAGAAGGGCCTGCGTTTGCCCCGGGGTGTGCCGCCCACGGCCGGCCCACCCGTGGGTAAGCGTGCACAACTGTTTGTGTGTGGCTCTGGGTGTGCCGCCAGCGGCCCGTACAGCGTGGGTGAGGCGTGAACAACTGTTTCGCGTGTGGCTCTGGGTGTGCCGCCACGGCCGGCCCACCCGTGGGTGAAGCGTGCAGAAGGGCCTGCGGTTTGCCTCTGGGTGTGCCGCCCGGCCGACCCACTTGTTGGTGGGGCGTGCAGAAGAGGTTTCGCGTTTGCCTCTGGGTGTGCCGCATGCGGCGGCCCACCCGTGGGTGGGCGTGCAGAAGGACCTGCAGTTTCCCTCTGGGTGTGCGCCACGGCCGGCCCACCCGTTGGTGGGCGTGCAGAAGGCCCTGCGGTTGCCTCTGGTGTGCAGCCCGACCGGCATACCTGCGGTTGGGCGTGCAGAAGGGCCTGCGTTTGCCTCTGGGTGTGCGCCACGCCGGCCCTACCCGTGGGATGAGCGTGCAGCAACTGTTCGCGTTTGGCTCTGGGTGTGCCGCCACGGCCGACCCACCCGTGGGTGAAGCGTGCAGAAGGGCCTGCGGTTGCCTCTGGGTGTGCCGCCACGGCCGGCCCACCCCGTGGGTGGGCGTGCAGAAGGGCCTGCGTTTACCTCTGGGTGTGCCGCCACGGCCGGCCCACCCGTGGGTGGGCGTGCAGAAGGGTTTGCGTTTGCCTCTGAGTGTGCCGCCACGGCCGGCCCTACCCGGTGGGTGGGCGTGCAGAAGTGTTTGCGTTTGCCTCTGAGTGTGCCGCCACGGCCGACCCACCCGTGGGTGGGCGTGCAGAAGGGTTTGCGTTTGCCTCTGAGTGTGCCGCCACGGCCGGCCCACCCGTTGGTGGGTGTGCAGAAGGGTCTGCGGTTGCCTCTGGGTGTGCCGCCACGGCCGGCCCACCCCTGGGTGGGCGTGCAGAAGTATTTGCGTGTGCCTCTGGGTGTGCCGCCACGGTCGGCCCTACTGTGGGTGGGCGTGCAGAAGGGCCTGCGGTTGCCTCTGGGTGTGTTGCCACGACCGGCCCATCAGGGGTGGAAGTGCAGAAGGGCCTCGCGGTTGCCTCTGGGCTGTGCGCCACGGCCGGCCCACCTCTGTGTGAAGTGCAGAAGGGCCTGCGTTTGCCTCTGGGTGTGCCGCCACGGCCGGCCCACCCGTGGGTGGGGCGTGCAGAAGGCCCTGCGGTTGCCCCTGGGTCTGCCGCCATGGTCGACCCACCTGTGGGTGGGGCGTGCAGAAGAAGCCCTACGTTTGCCTCTGGGTGTGCATACGGCGCCGGCCCACCCGTTGGTGGGTGTGCAGAAGGCCCTGCGTTTGCCTCTGGGTGTGCAGCCCGAGCCCGGCCTACCCGTGGGTGGGAGTGCAGAAGGGCCTGCGTTTACCTCTGGGTGTGCCGCCACGGCCGGCCCACCCGTGGGTGAGCGTGCAGAAGTGTTTGCGTTTGCCTCTGAGTGTGCCGCCACGGCCGGCCCACCGGTGGGTGGGCGAGCAGAAGGGTTTGCGTTTGCCTCAGTGTGCCGCCACGGCCGGCCCACCCGTTGGTGGGTGTGCAGAAGGCCCTGCCGTTACATCTGGGTGTGCCGCCACGGCCAGCAGACCCGTGGGTGGGCGTGCAGAAAAAGCCTGCAGTTTTCTTCTGGGTTGGCATAGCGACCAGCTTACCCGTGGAGTGAGCGTGCAGAACTGTTTGCGTGTGCCTCTGGAGTGCGCCGCCCACGGCCGGCCCACCGTGGGTGGGCGTGCAGAACTGTTTGTGTGTGCCTCTGGGTGTGCCGCCACGGTCGGCCCACCCGGTGGGTGAGGCGTGCAGAAGGGCCTGAGGTTCCCCTGGCTGTCGCGGCCGCACGGTAGGCCCACCCGATGGGTGAGCGTGAAGAAGGCCTGCGGTTGCCTCTGGGTGTGCCGCCCGCGGCCGACCCACCGATGGGTGGGGCGTGCAGAAGGGACCTGTGGTTGCCTCTGGGTGTGCAGCAGCGGGCGGCCTACCCGTGGGTGGGCTTGCAGAACTGTTTGCATGTGGCTCTTGGTGTGCCGCCACGGCCGGCCCACCCGTGGGTGGGCGTGCAGAACTGATTGCGTGTGCCCCTGGGTGTGCCGCCACGGCAGGCCCACCCGTGTGTGGGCGTGCAGGAGGGCCTTCGTTTGCCTCTGGGTGTGCCGCCACGGCCGGCCCACCAGTGGGTGAGCGTGTAGAAGTGTTTGCGTTTGCCTCTGAGTGTGCCGCCACGGCCGGCCCACCGGTGGGTGGGCGTGCAGAAGGGTTTGCGTTTGCCTCTGCGTGTGCCGCCACGGCCGGCCCACCCGTTGGTGGGTGTGCAGAAGGCCCTGCGTTTGCCTCCAGGTGTGCAGCCACGGCCGGCCTACCCGTGGGTGGGCATGCAGAAGGGCCTGCGTTTACCTCTGGGTGTGCCGCCACGGCCGGCCCACCCGTGGGTGGGCGTGCAGAAGGGCCTGCAGTTTCTTCTGGGTTGACGCAACGACCAGCTTTCCCGTGGGTCGGCGTGCAGAACTGTTTGCGTGTGCCTCTGGGTAGTGCCGCCACGGCCGGCCCACCCGTGGGTAAGCGTGCACAAATGTTTGTGTGTGACCCTGGGTGTGCCGCAACGGCTGGCCCACCCGTGTGTGGGCGTGCACAACTGTTTGCGTGTGGCTCTGGGTGTGCCGCCACGGCCGGCCCACCCGTGGGTGGGCGTGCAGAAGGGCCTGCGGTTGCCTCTGGGTGTGCCGCCACGGCCGGCCCACCCGTTGGTGGGCGTGCAGAAGGGTTTGCGTTTGCCTCTGAGTGTGCCGCCACGGCCGGCCCACCCGTGGGTGGGCGTGCAGAAGGGTTTGCGTTTGCCTGTGAGTGTGCCGCCGCGGCCGGCCTACCCGTGGGTGGGCGTGCAGAAGGGCCTGCAATTTCCTTAGGGTTGACGCAACGACCAACCCAATCGTGGGTGGGCGTGCAGAACTGTTTGCGTGTGCCTCTGGGTGTGCCGCCACGGCCGGCCCACCCCTGGGTGGGCGTGCAGAAGGGACTGCGGTTGCCTCTGGGTGTGCCGCCACGGCCGGCCCACCCGTGGGTGGGCGTGAAGAAGGGCCTGCGTTTGCCTCTGGGTGTGCCGCCACGGCCGGCCCACCAGTGGGTGGGCGTGCAGAAGGCCCTGGGGTTGCCTCTGGGTGTGGAGCCACCCCGGCCTACCCGTGGTTGGAGTGCAGAAGGGCCTGTGGTTACATCTGGGTGTGCCGCCACGGCCAGCAGACCCGTGGGTGGGCGTGCAGAAGGGCCTGCAGTTTCTTCAGGGTTGACGCAACGACCAGCTTACCCGTGGGTGGGCGTGCAGAACTGTTTGCGTGTGCCTCTGGGTGTGCCGCCACGGCCGGCCCACCCGTGGGTGGGCGTGCAGAACTGTTTGCGTGTGGCTCTGGGTGTGCCGCCACGGCCGGCCCACCAGTGGGTGAGCGTGCAGAAGTGTTTTGCGTTTGCCTCTGAGGTGTGACGCCACGGCCGGCCCAAAGGGTGGGTGGGGCGTGCAGAAAGGTTTGTGTTTGCCTCTCAATGTGTGCCACCACGGCCGGCCCACCCGTTGGTGGGTGTGCAGAAGGCCCTGCGGTTGCCTCTAGGTGTGCAGCCACGGCCGGCCTACCCGTGGGTGGGCATGCAGAAGGGCCTGCGTTTACCTCTGGGTGTGCCGCCACGGCCGGCCCACCCGTGGGTGGGCGTGCAGAAGGGCCTGCAGTTTCTTCTGGGTTGACGCAACGACCAGCTTTCCCGTGGGTCGGCGTGCAGAACTATTTGCGGTTGCCTCTGGGTGTGCTGTCACGGCCCACCCGTGGGTGGGGCGTGCAGTATGGCCTGCATTTTCCCCTGGGTGTGCCGCCACGGCCGGCCCACCCGTTGGTGGGTGTGCAGAAGGCCCTGTGGTTGCCTCTGCGTGCAGCCCCAACCCGGCCTACCCGTGGTTGTGGTGTGCAGAAGGGCCTGCGTTTGCGGGGTGTGCGCCACGGCCGGCCCACCGATGAGTAGCGTGCACAACTGTTTGTGTGTGGCTCTGGGTGTGCCGCAACGGCCGGCCCACGCGTGGGTGGGCGTGAACAACTGTTTGCGTGTGGCTCTGGGTCTACCGCCACAGCCGGCGCACCGTGGGTGGGCGTGCAGAAGGAGCCTGCGGTTGCCTCTGGGTGTGCCGCCGCGGCCGCCCACCCCTTGGTGGGGCGTGCAGAAGGGTTTCGTTGCCTCTGAGTGCGCCCATACGGCTGGCCGACCCGTGGGTGGGGCGTGCAGAAGGGTTTCGCGTTTGCCTCTGGAGTGTGCCGCCACGGCCGGCCTACCCGATGGGTGGGCGTGCAGAAGGGCCTGCGGTTTCCTCTGGGTTGGCGCGAACGACCAACCCAATCGTAGGGTGGGCGTGCAGAACTGTTTGCGTGTGCCTCTGGGTGTGGCGCCATTGCCGGCCCACCCTGGGTGGGGCGTACAGAAGGGCCTGAGGTTGCCTCTGGGTGTGCCGCTTACGGCCGGCCCACCCGTGGGTGGGCGTGAAGAAGGGCCTGCGGTTGCCTCTGGGTGTGCAGCCATGGGCCGCCCTACCCGTGGTTGGGAGTGCAGAACTGTTTGCATGTGGCTGTAGGTGTGCCGCCGGCGGCCCACCCTGGGTGGGCGTGCAGAAGAGGCGTGCAGTTGCCTCTGGGTGTGCCGCCACGGCCGGCCCACCCGTGGGTGGGGCGTGCAGAAGGGTTTCGCGGTTGCCCTTGAATGTGCCACATACGGTCGGCCCACCTGTGGGTGGGGCGTGCATAAAGGCCCTGCGGTTTGCGTCTGGGTGTGCCGCTTCGGCCGACCAACCCGTGTGTGGGCGTGCAGAACTGTTTCTGCGTGTGCCTCTGGGTGTGCCGCCACGGCCGGCCCACCCGTGGGTGAGGCGTGCAGAAGGGCCTCGCGTTTACCTCTGGGTGTGCCGCCACGGCCGGCCCACCCGTGGGTGGGCGTGCAGAAGGGCCTGCAGTTTCTTCTGGGTTGACGCAACGACCAGCTTTCCCGTGGGTCGGCGTGCAGAACTGTTTGCGTGTGCCTCTGGGTGTGCCGCCACGGCCGGCCCACCCGTGGGTGGGCGTGCAGTATGGCCTGCATTTTCCCCTGGGTGTGCCGCCACGGCCGGCCCACCCGTTGGTGGGTGTGCAGAAGGCCCTGCGGTTGCCTCTGGGTCTGCAGCCCCAACGGGCCTACCCGTGGTTGGGCGTGCAGAAGGGCCTGCGTTTGCCTCTGGGTGTGCCGCCACGGCCGGCCCACCCGTGGGTAGCGTGCACAACTGTTTCGCGTGTGGCTCTGGGTGTGCCGCCGGCCGGCCCACCCGTGGGTGAAGCGTGCAGAAGGGCCTCGCGGTTGCCTCTGGGTGTGCCGCTACGGCCGACCCACTTGTTGGTGGGCGTGCAGAAGGGTTTCGCGTTTGCCTCTGGGTGTGCCGCCGCGGCCCGGCCCACCCGTGGGTGGGAGCGTGCAGAAGGTTTGCGTTTGCCTGTGAGTGTGCCGCCACAGCCGGCCTACCCGTGGGTGAAGGCGTGCAGAAGGGCCTGCAATTTCGTCTGGGTTGACGCATAGCGACCAACCCAATCGTAGGTGGGCGTGCAGAACTGTTTCGTGTGCCTCTGGGTGTGGCGCCACGGCCCGGCCCACCCTGGGTGGGGCGTGCAGAAGGGCCTGAGGTTGCCTCTGGGTGTGCGCCCGCGGCCGGCCCACCCGTGGGTGGGGCGGGAAGAAGGGCCTGCAGTTTGCCTCTGGGTGTGTGCCGCCACGGCCCGGCCCACCAGTGGGTGGGCGTGCAGAAGAACCTGCGGTTGCTCTGGGTGTGGAGCCACGGCCGGCCTACCCGTGGTTGGAGTGCAGAAGGGCCTCGGTTACGCATCTGGTTGTGCCGCCACGGCCAGCAGACCCGTGGGTGGGGCGTGCGAAGGGCCTGCAGTTTCTTCTGGGTTGACGCAACGACCAGCTTACCCGTGGGTGGGCGTGCAGAACTGTTGCGTGTGCCTCTGGGTGTGCATGCGGCCTGACACGGGGGTGGGTGAGGCGTGCAGAAAGGTTTGCGTTTGCCTCTGAGTGTGCCACCCTGCGGCCGGCCCACCCGTTGGTGGGTGTGCAGAAGGCCCTGCAGTTTGCCTCTGGGTGTGCAGCCCCAACCGGCCTACCCGTGGTTGGGCGTGCAGAAGGGCCTGCGTTTGCCTCGGGGTGTGCCGCCACGGCCGGCCCACCCGTGGGTAAGCGTGCACAACTGCTTGTGTGTGGCTCTGGGTGTGCCGCCACGGCCGGCCCACCCGTAGGTGGGCGTGCACAACTGTTTGCGTGTGGCTCTGGGTGTGCCGCCACGGCCGGCCCACCCGTGGGTGGGCGTGCAGAAGGGCCTGCGGTTGCCTCTGGGTGTGCCGCCACGGCCGGCCCACCTGTTGGTGGGCGTGCAGAAGGGTTTGCGTTTGCCTCTGGGTGTGCCGCCACGGCCGGCCTACCCGTGGGTGGGCGTGCAGAAGGGCCTGCGGTTTCCTCTGGGTTGACGCAACGACCAACCCACCCGTAGGTGGGCGTGCAGAACTGTTTGCGTGTGCCTCTGGGTGTGCCGCCACGGCCGGCCCACCCGTTGGTGGGCGTGCAGAAGGGCCTGCGGTTGCCTCTGGGTGTGCCGCCACGGCCGGCCCACCCGTGGGTGGGCGTTCAGAAGGCCCTGGGTTTGCCTCTGGGTGTGGAGCCACGACTGGCCTACCCGTGGTTGGAGTGAAGAAGGGCCTGCGGTTACATCTGGGTGTGCCGCCACGGCCAGCAGACCCGTGGGTGGGCGTGCAGAAGGGCCTGCAGTTTCTTCAGGGTTGACGCAACGACCAGCTTACCCGTGGGTGGGCGTGCAGAACTGTTTGTGTGTGGCTCTGGGTGTGCCGCAACGGCCGGCCCACGCGTGGGTGGGCGTGCACAACTGTTTGCGTTTGCCTCTGAGTGTGCCGCCACGGCCGGCCCACCCGTGGGTGGGCGTGCAGAAGTGTTTGCGTTTGCCTCTGAGTGTGCCGCCACGGCCGACCCACCCGTGGGTGGGTGTGCAGAAGGGCCTGCGGTTGCCTCTGGCTGTGCCGCTACGGCCGGCCCACCTCTGTGTGGGCGTGCAGAAGGGCCTGCGTTTGCCTCTGGGTGTGCCGCCACGGCCGGGCCACCCGTGGGTGGGCGTGCAGAAGGGCCTGCGGTTGCCCCTGGGTCTGCCGCCATGGTCGGCCCACCTGTGGGTGGGCGTGCAGAAGGCCCTGCGTTTGCCTCTGGGTGTGCCGCCACGGCCGGCCCACCCGTTGGTGGGTGTGCAGAAGGCCCTGCGGTTGCCTCTGGGTGTGCAGCCACGGCCGGCCTACCCGTGGGTGGGAGTGCAGAAGGGCCTGCGTTTACCTCTGGGTGTGCCGCCACCGCCTGCCCACGCGTGGGTGGGTGTGCAGAAGGGCCTGCAGTTTCTTCTGGGTTGACGCAACGACCAGCTTACCCGTAGGTGGGTGTGCAGAACTGTTTGCGTGTGCCTCTGGGTGTGGCGCCACAGCCGGCCCACCCCTGGGTGGGCGTGCAGAAGGGGCCTGAGGTTGCCTCTGGGTGTGCCGCCACGGCCGGCCCACCCGTGGGTGGGCGTGAAGAAGGGCCTGCGGTTGCCTCTGAGTGTGCCGCCACGGCCGGCCCACCCGTGGGTGGGCGTGAAGAAGGGCCTGCGGTTGCCTCTGGGTGTGCCGTCACGGCCGGCCCACCAGTGGGTGGGCGTGCAGAAGGCCCTGTGTTTGCCTCTGGGTGTGGAGCCACGACCGGCCTACCCGTGGTTGGAGTGCAGAAGGCCCTGCCGTTACATCTGGGTGTGCCGCCACGGCCAGCAGACCCGTGGGTGGGCGTGCAGAAAAGCCTGCAGTTTCTTCTGGGTTGACGCAACGACCAGCTTACCCGTGGGTGGGCGTGCAGAACTGTTTGCGTGTGCCTCTGGGTGCGCCGCCAAGGCCCGCCCACCCGTGGGTGGGCGTGCAGAACTGTTTGTGTGTGCCTCTGGGTGTGCCGCCACGGTCGGCCCACCGGTGGGTGGGCGTGCAGAAGGGCCTGAGGTTCCCCCTGGCTGTGCCGCCACGGTAGGCCCACCCGTGGGTGGGCGTGAAGAAGGCCTCGCGGTTGCCTCTGGGTGTGCATACGGCCGGCCCACCCGCAGGTGGTGCAGAAAGGCCCTGTGGTTGCCTCTGGGTGTGCAGCAACGGGCGGCCTACCCGTGGGTGGGCTTGCAGAACTGTTTGCATGTGGCTCTTGGTGTGCATGCGGCGGCTCACCCGTGGGTGGGGCGTGCAGAAGGGCCTGAAGTTTCTTCTGGGTTGGCGCAACGACCAGCTTACCCGTGGGTGGGGCGTGCAGAACTGTTTGCGTATGCCTCTGGGTGTGCCGCCACGGCCGGCCCACCCGTGGGTGGGCGTGCAGAACTGATTCGTGTGCCCCTGGGTGTGCATACGGCCGACCCACCAGTGGGTGGCGTGTAGAAGTGTTGCGTTTGCCTCTGAGTGTGCTGCATGCGGCGGCCCACCCGGTGGGTGGGCGTGCAGAAGGGTTCTGCGTTTGCCTCTACGTGTGCGCCCGCGGCCGGCCCACCCGTTGGTGGGTGTGCAGAAGGCCCTGCGTTTGCCTCCAGGTGTGCAGCCGCGGCCGGCCTACCGTGGGTGGGCATGCAGAAGGGCCTGCGTTTACCTCTGGGTGTGCCGCCCACGGCCGGCCCACCCGTGGGTGGCGTGCAGAAGGGGCCTGCAGTTTCTTCTGGGTTGGCCATAGCGACCAGCTTTCCCGTGGGTCGGGCGTGCAGAACTGTTTGCGTGTGCCTCTGGGTAGTGCCGCATACGGCCGGCCCACCCGTGGAATAGCGTGCACAAATGTTTGTGTGTGACCCTGGGTGTGCCGCCGCGGCTGGCCCACCCGTGTGTGGGCGTGCACAACTGTTTGCGTGTGGCTCTGGGTGTGCCTTACGGCCGGCCCACCCGTGGGTGGAGCGTGCAGAAGGAGCCTCGCGGTTGCCTCTGGGTGTGCCGCCACGGCCCATTACACCCGTTGGTGGGCATGCAGAAGGGTTTCGCGTTTGCCTCTGGAGTGTGCCGCCACGGCCGGCCCACCCGTGGGTGGGCGTGCAGAAGGGTTTGCGTTTGCCTGTGAGTGTGCCGCCGCGGCCGGCCTACCCGTGGGTGGGCGTGCAGAAGGGCCTGCAATTTCCTTAGGGTTGACGCAACGACCAACCCAATCGTAGGTGGGCGTGCAGAACTGTTGCGTGTGCCTCTGGGTGTGCCGCCACGGCCGGCCCACCCGTGGGTGGGCGTGCAGAAGGGACTGCGGTTGCCTCTGGGTGTGCCGCCACGGCCGGCCCACCCGTGGGTGGGCGTGAAGAAGGGCCTGCGTTTGCCTCTGGGTGTGCCGCCACGGCCGGCCCACCAGTGGGTGGGCGTGCAGAAGGCCCTGGGGTTGCCTCTGGGTGTGGAGCCACCCCCGGCCTACCCGTGGTTGGAGTGCAGAAGGGCCTGTGGTTACATCTGGGTGTGCCGCCACGGCCAGCAGACCCGTGGGTGGGCGTGCAGAAGGGCCTGCAGTTTCTTCAGGGTTGACGCAACGACCAGCTTACCCGTGGGTGGGCGTGCAGAACTGTTTGCGTGTGCCTCTGGGTGTGCCGCCACGGGCGGCCCACCCGTGGGTGGGCGTGCAGAACTGTTTGCGTGTGGCTCTGGGTGTGCCGCCACGGCCGGCCCACCCGTGGGTGAGCGTGCAGAAGTGTTTGCGTTTGCCTCTGAGTGTGGCGCCACGGCCGGCCCAAGGGTGGGTGGGCGTGCAGAAAGGTTTGTGTTTGCCTCTCAGTGTGCCACCACGGCCGGCCCACCTGTTGGTGGGTGTGCAGAAGGCCCTGCGGTTGCCTCCAGGTGTGCAGCCACGGCCGGCCTACCCGTGGGTGGGCATGAAGAAGGGCCTGCGTTTACCTCTGGGTGTGCCGCCACGGCCGGCCCACCCGTGGGTGGGCGTGCAGAAGGGCCTGCAGTTTCTTCTGGGTTGACGCAACGACCAGCTTTCCCGTGGGTCGGCGTGCAGAACTATTTGCGGTTGCCTCTGGGTGTGCTGCCACGGCCGGCCCACCCGTGGGTGGGCGTGCAGTATGGCCTGCATTTTCCCCTGGGTGTGCCGCCACGGCCGGCCCACCCGTTGGTGGGTGTGCAGAAGGCCCTGTGGTTGCCTCTGGGTGTGCAGCCCCAACCGGCCTACCCGTGGTTGTGGTGTGCAGAAGGGCCTGCGTTTGCCCCGGGGTGTGCCGCCACGGCCGGCCCACCCGTGGGTAAGCGTGCACAACTGTTTGTGTGTGGCTCTGGGTCTACCGCCACAGCCGGCGCACCCGTGGGTGGGCGTGCAGAAGGGCCTGCGGTTGCCTCTGGGTGTGCCGCCACGGCCGGCCCACCCCTTGGTGGGCGTGCAGAAGGGTTTGCGTTTGCCTCTGAGTGCGCCGCCACGGCTGGCCGACCCGTGGGTGGGCGTGCAGAAGGGTTTGCGTTTGCCTCTGAGTGTGCCGCCACGGCCGGCCTACCCGTGGGTGGGCGTGCAGAAGGGCCTGCGGTTTCCTCTGGGTTGACGCAACGACCAACCCAATCGTAGGTGGGCGTGCAGAACTGTTTGCGTGTGCCTCTGGGTGTGGCGACCCAGCCGGCCCACCCCTGGGTGGGCGTACAGAAGGGCCTGAGGTTGCCTCTGGGTGTGCCGCCACGGCCGGCCCACCCGTGGGTGGGCGTGAAGAAGGGCCTGCGGTTGCCTCTGGGTGTGCAGCCATGGGCCGCCTACCCGTGGTTGGGAGTGCAGAACTGTTTGCATGTGGCTGTAGGTGTGCCGCCACGGCCGGCCCACCCTTGGGTGGGCGTGCAGAAGGGCGTGCAGTTGCCTCTGGGTGTGCCGCCACGGCCGGCCCACCCGTGGGTGGGCGTGCAGAAGGGTTTGCGGTTGCCCTTGAATGTGCCGCCACGGTCGGCCCACCTGTGGGTGGGCGTGCATAAGGCCCTGCGGTTGCGTCTGGGTGTGCCGCTACGGCCGGCCAACCGTGTGTGGGCGTGCAGAACTGTTTGCGTGTGCCTCTGGGTGTGCCGCCACGGCCGGCCCACCCGTGGGTGGGCGTGCAGAAGGGCCTGCGTTTACCTCTGGGTGTGCCGCCACGGCCGGCCCACCCGTGGGTGGGCGTGCAGAAGGGCCTGCAGTTTCTTCTGGGTTGACGCAACGACCAGCTTTCCCGTGGGTCGGCGTGCAGAACTGTTTGCGTGTGCCTCTGGGTGTGCCGCCACGGCCGGCCCACCCGTGGGTGGGCGTGCAGTATGGCCTGCATTTTCCCCTGGGTGTGCCGCCACGGCCGGCCCACCCGTTGGTGGGTGTGCAGAATGCCCTGCGGTTGCCTGTGGGTCTGCAGCCCCAACGGGCCTACCCGTGGTTGGGCGTGCAGAAGGGCCTGCGTTTGCCTCTGGGTGTGCCGCCACGGCCGGCCCACCCGTGGGTAAGCGTGCACAACTGTTTGCGTGTGGCTCTGGGTGTGCCGCCACGGCCGGCCCACCCGTGGGTGGGCGTGCAGAAGGGCCTGCGGTTGCCTCTGGGTGTGCCGCCACGGCCGGCCCACTTGTTGGTGGGCGTGCAGAAGGGTTTGCGTTTGCCTCTGAGTGTGCCGCCACGGCCGGCCCACCCGTGGGTGGGCGTGCAGAAGGGTTTGCGTTTGCCTGTGAGTGTGCCGCCACAGCCGGCCTACCCGTGGGTGGGCGTGCAGAAGGGCCTGCAATTTCGTCTGGGTTGACGCAACGACCAACCCAATCGTAGGTGGGCGTGCAGAACTGTTTGCGTGTGCCTCTGGGTGTGGCGCCACAGCCGGCCCACCCCTGGGTGGGCGTGCAGAAGGGCCTGAGGTTGCCTCTGGGTGTGCCGCCACGGCCGGCCCACCCGTGGGTGGGCGGGAAGAAGGGCCTGCGGTTGCCTCTGGGTGTGCCGCCACGGCCGGCCCACCAGTGGGTGGGCGTGCAGAAGGACCTGCGGTTGCTCTGGGTGTGGAGCCACGGCCGGCCTACCCGTGGTTGGAGTGCAGAAGGGCCTCCGGTTACATCTGGTTGTGCCGCCACGGCCAGCAGACCCGTGGGTGGGCGTGCAGAAGGGCCTGCAGTTTCTTCTGGGTTGACGCAACGACCAGCTTACCCGTGGGTGGGCGTGCAGAACTGTTTGCGTGTGCCTCTGGGTGTGGCGCCACGGCCGGCACAACGGTGGGTGGGCGTGCAGAAAGGTTTGCGTTTGCCTCTGAGTGTGCCACCACGGCCGGCCCACCCGTTGGTGGGTGTGCAGAAGGCCCTGCGGTTGCCTCTGGGTGTGCAGCCCCAACCGGCCTACCCGTGGTTGGGTGTGCAGAAGGGCCTGCGTTTGCCTCTGGGTGTGCCGCCAGGGCCGGCCCACCCGTGGATAAGCGTGCACAACTGTTTGTGTGTGGCTCTGGGTGTGCCGCAACGGCCGGCCCACGCGTGGGTGGGCGTGCACAACTGTTTGCGTTTGGCTCTGGGTGTGCCGCCACAGCCGGCCCACGCGTGGGTGGTCGTGCAGAAGGGCCTGTGGTTGCCTCTGGGTGTGCCGCCACGGCCGGCCCACCCGTGGGTGGGCGTGTACAAGTGTTTGCGTGTGGCTCTGGGTGTGACGCAACCGCCGGCCCACCCGTGAGTGGGCGTGCACAAATGTTTGCGTGTGGCTCTGGGTCTGCCGCCACGGCCGGCCCACCTGTTGGTGGGCGTGCAGAAGGGCCAGCGGTTTCCTCTTGGTTGACGCAACGACCAACCCACCCGTAGGTGGGCGTGCAAAACGGTTTGCGTGGTCCTCTGGGTGTGCCGCCACGGCCGGCCCACCCCTGGGTGGGCGTGCCGAAGGGCCTGCGGTTGCCTCTGGGTGTGCCGCCACGGCCGGCCCACACGTGGGTGGGCGTGAAGAATAACCTGCGCTTGCCTCTGGGTGTGCCGCCGCGGCCGGCCCACCAGTGGGTGGGCGTGCAGAAGGCCCTGCGGTTGCCTCTGGGTGTGCAGCCATGGGCCGCCTACCCGTGGTTGGGCGTGCAGAACTGTTTGCATATGGCTGTAGGTGTGCCGCCACGGCCGGCCCACCCTTGGGTGGGCGTGCAGAAGGGCGTGCAGTTGCCTCTGGGTGTGCCGCCACGGCCGGCCCACCCGTGGGTGGGCGTGCAGAAGGGTTTGCGGTTGCCCCTGAGTGTGCCGCCACGGTCGGCCCACCTGTGGGTGGGCGTGCATAAAAACCCCCGCGGTTTGCGTCTGGGTGTGCCGCTTCGGCCGGCCAACAGTGTGTGGGCGTGCAGAACTGTTTGCGTGTGCCTCTGGGTGTGCCGCCACGGCCGGCCCACCCGTGGGTGGGCGTGCAGAAGGGCCTGCGGTTGCCCGGGTTGTGCCGCCCACGGCGGGCCCACCCGTGGGTGGGGCGTGCAGAGGGGCCTCGCGGTTGCCCCTGGTTATTGCCGCCACGGGCGGCCACCCGTTGGTGGGTGTGCAGAAGGCCCTGCGGTTGCCTCTGGGTGTGCAGCCACGGCCGGCCTACCACGTGGGTGGGAGTGCAGAAGGGCCTCGCGGTTACCTCTGGGTGTGCCGCCTCGGCCAGCCCACCCGTGGGTGGGGCGTGCAGAAAAGACCTGCAGTTTCTTCTGGGTTGGCCGGAACTACCAGATTACCCGTGGGGTGGGCGTGCAGAACTGTTTGCGTGTGCCTTTGGGTGTGCCGACACGGCCGGCCAACCCGTGGGTGGGCGTGCAGAACTGTTTGCGTGTGCCTCTGGGTGTGCCGCCACGGCCGGCCCACCCGTGGGTGGGCGTGCAGTAGGGCCTGCATTTTCCCCTGGGTGTGCCGCCACGGCCGGCCCACCCGTGGGTGGGTGTGCAGAAGGCCCTGCGGTTGCCTCTGGGTGTGCAGCCACGGCCGGCCTACCCGTGGGTGGGAGTGCAGAAGGGCCTGCGATTACCTCTGGGTGTGCCGCCACGGCCAGCCCACCCGTGGGTGAACGTGCAGAAGGGCCTGCATTTTCTTCTGTGTTGACGCAACGAGCAGCTTACCCGTGGGTGGGCATGCAGAAGGGCCTGCGTTTGCCTCTGGGTGTGACGCCACGGCCGGCCCACCCGTGGGTGGGCGTGCAGAAGGGTTTGCGTTTGCCTCTGAGTTTGCCGCCACGGCCGGCCCACCCGTGGGTGGACGTGCAGAAGGGCCTGCAATTTCTTCTGCGTTGACGCAACGACCAGCCCACCCGTGGGTGGGCGAGCAGAGGGGTTTGCGTTTGCCTCTGAGTGTGCCGCCACGGCCGGCCCACCCGTGGGTGGGCGTGCAGAAGGGTTTGCTTTTTCCTCTGAGTGTGCCGCCACGGCCGGCCTACCCGTGGGAGGGCGTGCAGAAGGGCCTGCGGTTTCCTCTGGCTTGACGCAACGACCAGCTGACCCGTGTATGGGCGTGCAGAACTGTTTGCGTGTGCCTCTGGGTGTGCCGCCACGGCCGGCCCACCCGTGGGTGGGCGTCCAGTGGGGCCTGAGGTTGCTCCTGGGTGTGCCGCCACGGCCGGCCCACCCGTTGGTGGGTGTGCAGAAGGCTTTGCGGTTGCCTCTGGGTGTGCAGCCACGGCCGGCCTACCCGTGGGTGGGAGTGCAGAATGGCCTGCGGGTACATCTGGGTGTGACGCCACGGCCAGCCCACCCGTGGGTGGGCGTGCAGAAGGGCCTGCATTTTCTTCTGGGATGACGCAACGACCAGCTTACCCGTGGGTGGGCGTGCAGAACTGTTAGCGTGTGCCTCTGGGTGTGCCGCCACGGCCGGCCCACCCGTGGGTGGGCGTGCAGAACTGTTTGGGTGTGCCTCTGGGTGTGCAGCCACGGCCGGCCCACCCGTGGGTGGGCGTGCAGAAGGGCCTGAGGTTGCCCCGGGGTGTGCCGCCACGGTAGGCCCACCCGTGTGTGGGCGTGCAGAAGGGCCTTCGGTTGCCTCTGGGTGTGCCGCCACGGCCGGCCCACTCGTGGGTGGGCGTGCAGAAGGGTTTGCGTTTGCCTCTGGGTGTACCGCCACGGCCGGCCCACCCGTTGGTGGGTGTGCAGAAGGCCCTGCGGTTGCCTCTGTGTGTGCAGCCACGGCCGGTCTACCCGTGGGTGGGCATGCAGAATGGCCTGCGGTTGCCTCTGGGAGTGCCGCCACGGCCAGCCCACCCGTGGGTGGGCGTGCAGAAGGGCCTGCATTTTCCCCTGGGTGTGCCGCCACGGTTGGCCCACCCGTGGGTGGGTGTGCAGAAGGCCCTGCGGTTGCCTCTGGGTGTGCAGGCACGGCCGGCCTACCCGTGGGTGGGAGTGCAGAAGGGCCTGCGATTACCTCTGGGTGTGCCGCCACGGCCAGCCCACCCGTGGGTGAACGTGCAGAAGGGCCTGCAGTTTCTTCTGGGTTGACGCAACGACCAGCTTACCCGTGGGTGGGCGTGCAGAACTGTTTGCGTGTGGCTCTGGGTGTGCCGCCACGGCCGGCCCACCCGTGGGTGGGCGTGCAGAAGGGCCTGCGGTTGCCTCTGGGTGTGCCGCCACGGCCAACCCACCCGTGGATGGGCGTGCAGAACTGTTTGCGTGTGCCTCTGGGTGTGCCCCCACGGTCGGCCCACCCGTGGGTGGGTGTGCAGAAGGCCCTGCGGTAGCCTCTGGGTGTGCAGCCACGGCCGGCCTACCCGTGGGTGGGCGTGCAGAAGGGCCTGCGTTTGCCTCTGGGTGTGCCGCCACGGCCGGCCCACCCGTGGGTGGGCGTGCAGAAGGGTTTGCGTTTGCCTCTGGGTGTGCCGCCACGGCCGGCCCACCCGTGGGTGGGCGTGCAGAAGGGTTTGCGTTTGCCTCTGATTGTGCCGCCACAGCCGGCCCTCCCGTGGGTGGGCGTGCAGAAGGGCCTGCGGTTTCCTCAGGGTTGACGCAACGACCAACCCACCCGTAGGTGGGCGTGCAGAACTGTTTGCGTGTCCCTTTGGGTGTGCCGCCACGGCCGGCCCACCCGTGGGTGGGCGTGCAGAAGGGCCTGCGGTTGCCTCTGGGTGCGCCGCCACGGACGGCCCACCCGTGGGTGCGCGTGCAGAACTGTTTGCATGTGGCTATGGGTGTGCCGCCACAGCCCGCTCACCTCTTTGTGGGCGTGCAGAAGGGCCTGCGATTGCCCCTGGGTGTGCAGCCACGGCCGGCCCACCCGTGGGTGGGCGTGGAGAAGGGCCTGCGTTTGCCCCTGGGTGTGCCGCCACGGCCGGCCAACCCGTGGGTGGGCGTGCAGAAGGGTCTGCGGTTGCCAGTGGGTTTACGCAACGGCAGGCTCACCCGTGGGTGGGCGTGGAGAACTATTTGCCTGTGCCCCTGGGTGTGCCGTTACGGCCGGCCCACCCGTGAGTGGGCGTGCAGAAGGGCCTGCGGTTGCCCCTCGGTGAGCCGCTACGGCCGGCCCACCCGTTGGTGGGCGTGCAAAAGGGCCTGCGGTTGCCTCTGGGTTGACGCAACGACCAACCCACCCGTAGGTGGGCGTGCAGAACTGTTTGCGTGTGCCTTTGGGTGTGCCGCCACGGCCGGCCCACCCGTGGGTGGGCGTGCAGAAGGGCCTGCGGTTGCCTCTGGGTGTGCCGCCACGGCCGGCCCACCAGTGGGTGGGCGTGCAGAAGGCCCTGCGTTTGCCTCTGAGTGTGCAGCCATGGCCGGTTTACCAGTGGGTGCGCGTGCAGAACTGTTTGCATGTGGCTATGGGTGTGCCGCCACAGCCCGCTCACCTCTTTGTGGGCGTGCAGAAGGGCCTGCGGTTGCCCCTCGGTGTGTAGCCACCGCCGGCCCACCCGTGGGTGGGCGTGGAGAAGGGCCTGCGTTTGCCCCTGGGTGTGCCGCCACGGCCGGCCAACCCGTGGGTGGGCGTGCAGAAGGCCCTGGGGTTGCCTCTGGGTGTGGAGCCACGGCCGGCCTACCCGTGGTTGGAGTGCAGAAGGGCCTGCGGTTTCCTCTGGGTTGACGCAACGACCAACCCAATCGTAGGTGGGCGTGCAGAACAGTTTGCGTGTGCCTCTGGGTGTGGCACCACAGCCGGCCCACCCCTGGGTGGGCGTGCAGAAGGGGCTGAGGTTGCCTCTGGGTGTGCCGCCACGGCCGGCCCACGCGTGAGTGGGCGTGAAGAAGGGCCTGTGGTTGCCTCTGGGTGTGCCGCCACGGCCGGCCTACCCGTGGTTGGAGTGCAGAAGGGCCTCCGGTTACATCTGGTTGTGGCGCCACGGCCAGCAGACCCGTGGGTGGGCGTGCAGAAGGGCCTGCAGTTTCTTCTGGGTTGACGCAACGACCAGCTTACCCGTGGGTGGGCGTGCAGAACTGTTTGCGTGTGCCTCTGGGTGTGGCGCCACGGCCGGCCCAACGGTGGGTGGGCGTGCAGAAAGGTTTGCGTTTGCCTCTGAGTGTGCCACCACGGCCAGCCCACCCGTTGGTGGGTGTGCAGAAGGCCCTGCGGTTGCCTCAAGGTGTGCAGCCACGGCCGGCCTACCCGTGGGTGGGCATGCAGAAGGGCCTGCGTTTACCTCTGAGTGTGCCGACACGGCCGGCCCACCCGTGGGTGGGCGTGCAGAAGGTCCTGCAGTTTCTTCTGGGTTGACGCAACGACCAGCTTTCCCGTGGGTCGGCGTGCAGAACTGTTTGCGTGTGCCTCTGGGTGTGCCGCCACGGCCGGCCCACCCGTGGGTGGGCGTGCAGTATGGCCTGCATTTTCCCCTGGGTGTGCCGCCACGGCCGGCCCACCCGTTGGTGGGTGTGCAGAAGGCCCTGCGGTTGCCTCTGGGTGTGCAGCCCCAACCGGCCTACCCGTGGTTGGGTGTGCAGAAGGGCCTGCGTTTGCCTCTGGGTGTGCCGCCACGGCCGGCCCACCCGTGGGTAAGCGTGCACAACTGTTTGCGTGTGGCTCTGGGTGTGCCGCCACAGCCGGCCCACCCGTGGGTGGGCGTGCAGAAGGGCCTGCGGTTGCCTCTGGGTGTGCCGCCACGGCCGGCCCACCCGTTGGTGGGCGTGCAGAAGGGTTTGCGTTTGCCTCTGAGTGCGCCGCCACGGCCGGCCCACCCGTGGGTGGGCGTGCAGAAGGGTTTGCGTTTGCCTCTGAGTGTGCCGCCACGGCCGGCCTACCCGTGGGTGGGCGTGCAGAAGGGCCTGCGGTTTCCTCTGGGTTGACGCAACGACCAACCCAATCGTAGGTGGGCGTGTAGAACTGTTTGCGTGTGCCTCTGGGTGTGGCGCCACAGCCGGCCCACCCCTGGGTAGGCGTACAGAAGGGCCTGAGGTTGCCTCTGGGTGTGCCGCCACGGCCGGCCCACCCGTGGGTGGGCGTGAAGAAGGGCCTGCGGTTGCCTCTGGGTGTGCCGCCACGGCCGGCCCACCAGTGGGTGGGCGTGCAGAAGGACCTGCGGTTGCCTCTGGGTGTGGAGCCACGGCCGGCCTACCCGTGGTTGGAGTGCAGAAGGGCCTGCGGTTACATCTGGTTGTGCCGCCACGGCCAGCAGACCCGTGGGTGGGCGTGCAGAAGGGCCTGCAGTTTCTTCAGGGTTGACGCAACGACCAGCTTACCCGTGGGTGGGCGTGCAGAACTGTTTGCGTGTGGCTCTGGGTGTGCCGCCACGGTCGGCCCACCCGTGGGTGGGCGTGCAGAAGGGCCTGTTTTTCACCCTGGCTGTGCCGCCACGGCAGGCCCACCCGTGGGTGGGCGTGAAGAAGGGCCTGCGGTTGCCTCTGGGTGTGCCGCCACTGCCGGCCCACCAGTGGGTGGGCGTGCAGAAGGGCCTGCGGTTGCCTCTGGGTGTGCAGCCACGGCCGGCCTACCTGTGGGTGGGCTTGCAAAACTGTTTGCATGTGGCTCTTGGTGTGCCGCCACGGCCGGCTCACCCGTGGGTGGGCGTGCAGAAGGGCCTGCAGTTTTTCTGGGTTGACGCAACGACCAGCTTACCCGTGGGTGGGCGTGCAGAACTGTTTGCGTGTGCCTCTGGGTGTGCCGCCACGGCCGGCAGACCCGCGGGTGGGCGTGCAGAACTGTTTGCGTGTGCCTCTGGGTGTGCCGCCACGGCCGGCCCACCCGTCGGTGGGCGTGCAGAAGGGCCTGTTTTTCCCCTGGGTGTGCCGCCACGGTAGGCCCACCCGTGGGTGGGCGTGCAGAAGGGCCTGCGGTTGCCTCTGGGTTGACGCAACGACCGGCCCACCCGTAGGTGGGCGTGCAGAACAGTTTGCGTGTGCCTCTAGGTGTGCCGCCACGGCCGGCCCACCCGTGGGTGGGCGTGCAGAAGGGTTTGCGTTTGCCTCTGAGTGTGCTCCACGGCCGGCCCACCCGTGGGTGGGCGTGCAGAAGGGCCTGTGGTTGCCTCTGGGTGTGCCGCCACGGCCGGCCCACCCGTGGGTGGGCGTGCACAAGTGTTTGCGTGTGGCTCTGGGTGTGACGCAACCGCCGGCCCACCCGTGAGTGGGCGTGCACAACTGTTTGCGTGTGGCTCTGGGTCTGCCGCCACGGCCGGCCCACCTGTTGGTGGGCGTGCGGAAGGGCCTGCGGTTTCCTCTGGGTTGACGCAACGACCAACCCACCCGTAGGTGGGCGTGCAGAACGGTTTGCGTGGTCCTCTGGGTGTGCCGCCACGGCCGGCCCACCCCTGGGTGGGCGTGCCGAAGGGCCTGCGGTTGCCTCTGGGTGTGCCGCCACGGCCGGCCCACACGTGGGTGGGCGTGAAGAATAACCTGCGCTTGCCTCTGGGTGTGCCGCCGCGGCCGGCCCACCAGTGGGTGGGCGTGCAGAAGGCCCTGCGGTTGCCTCTGGGTGTGCAGCCATGGGCCGCCTACCCGTGGGTGGGCGTGCAGAACTGTTTGCATGTGGCTGTAGGTGTGCCGCCACGGCCGGCCCACCCTTGGGTGGGCGTGCAGAAGGGCGTGCAGTTGCCTCTGGGTGTGCCGCCACGGCCGGCCCACCCGTGGGTGGGCGTGCAGAAGGGTTTGCGGTTGCCCCTGAGTGTGCCGCCACGGTCGGCCCACCTGTGGGTGGGCGTGCATAAGGCCCTGCGGTTGCGTCTGGGTGTGCCGCTACGGCCGGCCAACCGTGTGTGGGCGTGCAGAACTGTTTGCGTGTGCCTCTGGGTGTGCCGCCACGGCCGGCCCACCCGTGGGTGGGCGTGCAGAAGGGCCTGCGTTTACCTCTGGGTGTGCCGCCACGGCCGGCCCACCCGTGGGTGGGCGTGCAGAAGGGCCTGCAGTTTCTTCTGGGTTGACGCAACGACCAGCTTTCCCGTGGGTCGGCGTGCAGAACTGTTTGCGTGTGCCTCTGGGTGTGCCGCCACGGCCGGCCCACCCGTGGGTGGGCGTGCAGAACTGTTTGCGTGTGCCTCTGGGTGTGCCGCCACGGCCGGCCCACCCGTGGGTGGGCGTGCAGAAGTGTTTGCGTGTGGCTCTGGGTGTGCCGCCACGGCCGGCCCACCAGTGGGTGGGCGTGCAGAACTGTTTGCATGTGGCTCTTGGTGTGCCGCCACGGCCGGCTCACCCGTGGGTGGGCGTGCAGAAGGGCCTGCAGTTTCTTCTGGGTTGACGCAACGACCAGCTTACCCGTGAGTGGGTGTGCAGAACTGTTTGCGTGTGCCCCAGGGGGTGCCGCCACGGCCGGCCCACCCGTGGGTGGGCGTGCAGAAGGGCCTGAGGTTCCCCCTGGCTGTGCCGCCAAGGCCGGCCCACCCGTGTGTGGGCGTGCAGAAGGGCCTGCGTTTGAGTCTGGGTGTGCCGCCACGGCCGGCCCACCCGTGGGTGAGCGTGCAGAAGTGTTTGCCTTTGCCTCTGAGTGTGGCGCCACGGCTTGCCCAACGGTGGGTGGGCGTGCAGAAAGGTTTGCGTTTGCCTCTGAGTGTGCCACCACGGCCGGCCCACCCGTTGGTGGGTGTGCAGAAGGCCCTGCGGTTGCCTCTAGGTGTGCAGCCACGGCCGGCCTACCCGTGGGTGGGCATGCAGAAGGGCCTGCGTTTACCTCTGGGTGTGCCGCCACGGCCGGCCCACCCGTGGGTGGGCGTGCAGAAGGTCCTGCAGTTTCTTCTGGGTTGACGCAACGACCAGCTTTCCCGTGGGTCGGCGTGCAGAACTGTTTGCGTGTGCCTCTGGGTGTGCCGCCACGGCCGGCCCACCCGTTGGTGGGCGTGCAGTACGGCCTGCATTTTCCCCTGGGTGTGCCGCCACGGCCGGCCCACCCGTTGGTGGGTGTGCAGAAGGCCCTGCGGTTGCCTCTGGGTGTGCAGCCCCAACCGGCCTACCCGTGGTTGGGTGTGCAGAAGGGCCTGCGTTTGCCTCTGGGTGTGCCGCCACGTCCGGCCCACCCGTGGGTAAGCGTGCACAACTGTTTGTGTGTGGCTCTGGGTGTGCCGCAACGGTCGGCCCACGCGTGGGTGGGCGTGCACAACTGTTTGCGTGTGGCTCTGGGTGTGCCGCCACAGCCGGCCCACCCGTGGGTGGGCGTGCAGAAGGGCCTGCCGTTGCCTCTGGGTGTGCCGCCACGGCCGGCCCACCCGTTGGTGGGCGTGCAGAAGGGTTTGCGTTTGCCTCTGAGTGTGCCGCCCGCGGCCCGGCCCACCCGTGGGTGGGGCGTGCAGAAGGTTTGCGTTTGCCTCTGAGTGTGCCGCCCACGGCCGGCCTACCGATGGGTGGGGCGTGCAGAAGGGCCTGCGGTTTCCTCTGGGTTGACGCAACGACCAACCCAATCGTGGGTGGGCGTGCAGAACTGTTTGCGTGTGCCTCTGGGTGTGGCGCCACAGCCGGCCCACCCCTGGGTGGGCGTGCATAACTGCCTGAGGTTGCCTCTGGGTGTGCCGCCACGGCCGGCCCACCCGTGAGTGGGCGTGAAGAAGGGCCTGCGGTTGCCTCTGGGTGTGCCGCCACGGCCGGCCCACCAGTGGGTGGGCGTGCAGAAGGACCTGCGGTTGCTCTGGGTGTGGAGCCACGGCCGGCCTACCCGTGGTTGGAGTGCAGAAGGGCCTGAGGTTACATCTGGTTGTGCCGCCCACGGCCAGCAGACCCGTGGGTGGGGGCGTGCAGAAGGGCCTGCAGTTTCTTCTGGGTTGGCCTTAGCGACCAGCTTACCCGTGGGTGGGCGTGCAGAACTGTGTGCGTGTGCCTCTGGGTGTGCCGCCACGGCCGGCCCAACGGTGGGTGGGCGTGCAGAAAGGTTTGCGTTTGCCTCTGAGTGTGCCACCACGGCCGGCCCACCCGTTGGTGGGTGGGCAGAAGGCCCTGCGGTTGCCTCAAGGTGTGCAGCCACGGCCGGCCTACCCGTGGGTGGGCATGCAGAAGGGCCTGCGTTTACCTCTGAGTGTGCCGACACGGCCGGCCCACCCGTGGGTGGGCGTGCAGAAGGTCCTGCATTTTCTTCTGGGTTGACGCAACGACCAGCTTTCCCGTGGGTCGGCGTGCAGAACTGTTTGCGTGTGCCTCTGGGTGTGCCGCCACGGCCGGCCCACCCGTGGGTGGGCGTGCAGAAGGGTTTGCGTTTGCCTCTGAGTGTGCCGCCACGGCCGGCCCACCCGTGGGTGGGCGTGCAGAAGGGCCTGCGGTTGCCTCTGGGTGTGCCGCCACGGCCGGCCTACCCGTGGGTGGGCGTGCAGAAGGCCCTGCGGTTGCCTCTGGGTGTGCAGCCACGGCCGGCCTACCCGTGGGTGGGCGTGCAAAACTGTTTGCATGTGGCTCTTGGTGTGCCGCCACGGCCGGCTCACCCGTGGGTGGGCGTGCAGAAGGGCCTGCAGTTTTTCTGGGTTGGCCTTAGCGACCAGCTTACCCGTGGGTGGGCGTGCAGAACTGTTTGGGTGTGCCTCTGGGTGTGCCGCCACGGCCGGCAGACCCGCGGGTGGGCGTGCAGAACTGTTTGCGTGTGCCTCTGGGTGTGCCGCCACGGCCGGCCCACCCGTCGGTGGGCGTGCAGAAGGGCCTGTTTTCCCCCTGGGTGTGCCGCCACGGTAGGCCCACCCGTGGGTGGGCGTGCAGAAGGGCCTGCGTTTGACTCTGGGTGTGCCGCCACGGCCGGCCCACCCGTGGGTGGGCGTGCAGAATGGTTTGCGTACGCCTCTGAGTGTGCCGCCACGGCCGGCCCACCCGTGGGTGGGCGTGCAGAAGGGCCTGCGGTTGCCTCTGGGTTGACGCAACGACCAACCCACCCGTAGGTGGGCGTGCAGAACAGTTTGCGTGTGCCTCTAGGTGTGCCGCCACGGCCGGCCCACCCGTGGGTGGGCGTGCGAAGGGCCTGCGGTTGCCTCTGGTTGTGCCGCCCGCGGCCGGCCCACACGTGGGTGGGCGTGAAGAATAACCTGCGCTTGCCTCTGGGTGTTCCGCCGCGGCCGGCCCACCAGTGGGTGGGCGTGCAGAAGGCCCTGCGGTTGCCTCTGGGTGTGCAGCCACGGCCGGCCTACCCGTGGGTGGGAGTGCAGAAGGGCCTGCGGTTACCTCTGGGTGTGCCGCCACGGCCAGCCCACCCGTGGGTGGGCGTGCAGAAGGGCCTGCAGTTTCTTCTGGGTTGACGGAACTACCAGTTTACCCGTGGGTGGGCGTGCAGAACTGTTTGCGTGTGCCTTTGGGTGTGCCGCCACGGCCGGCCAACCCGTGGGTGGGCGTGCAGAAGGGCCTGCTTTTCCCCCTGGGTTTGCCGCCACGGTAGGTCCACCCGTGTGTGGGCGTGCAGAAGGGCCTGCGTTTGCCTGTGGGTGTGCCGCCACGGCCGGCCCACCCGTGGGTGGGCGTGCAGAACTGTTTGCGTTTGCTTCTGAGTGTGCCGCCACGGCCGGCCCACCCGTTGGTAGGCGTGCAGAAGGGTTTGCGTTTGCCTCTGAGTGTGCCGCCACAGCCGGCCCACCCGTGGGTGGGCGTGCAGAAGGGCCTGCGATTTCCTCAGGGTTGACGCAACGGCCAACCCACCCGTAGGTGGGCGTGCAGAACTGTTTGCGTGTGCCTTTGTGTGTGCCGCCACGGCCGGCCCACCCGTGGGTGGGCGTGCAGAAGGGCCTGCGGTTCCCTCTGGGTGTGCCGCCACGGCCAGCCTACGCGTGGGTGGGCGTGCAGAAGGGCCTGCGGTTGCCTCTGGGTGTGCCGCCGCGGCCGGCCCACCAGTGGGTGGGCGTGCAGAAGGCCCTGCGGTTGCCTCTGGGTGTGCAGCCATGGTTGGCCTACCCGTGGGTGCGCGTGCAGAACTGTTTGCATGTGGCTATGGGTGTGCCGCCACAGACTGCTCACCTGTGGGTGGGCGTGCAGAAGGGCCTGCGGTTGACCCTGGGTGTGCAGCCACGGCCGGCCAACCCGTGGGTGGGCGTGCAGAAGGGTTTGCGGTTCCCTCTGGGTTTACGCAACGGCCGGCTCACCCGTGGTTGGGCGTGGAGAACTATTTGGCTGTGTCCCTGGGTGTGCCGCTACGGCCGGCCCTCCCGTGGGTGGGCGTGCAGAAGGGCCTGCGTTTGCCTCTGGGTAATCCGCGACAACCGGCCCACCTGTGGGTGGGCGTGCAGAAGGGCCTGCGGTTGCCTCTGGGTTGACGCAACGACCAGCCCGCCCGTAGGTGGGCGTGCAGAACTGTTTGCGTGTGCCTCTGGGTGTGCCACCACGGTCGGCCCACCCGTGGGTGGGCGTGCAGAACTGTTTGCGTGTGCCTCTGGGTGTGCCGCCACGGCCGGCCCACCCGTGGGTGGGCGTGCAGAAGGCCCTGCGGTTGCCTCTGGGTGTGCCGCTGCGGCCGACCAACCGTGGGTGGGCGTGCAGAACTGTTTGCGTGTGCCTCTGGGTGTGCCGCCACGGCCGGCCCACCCGTGGGTGGGCGTGCAGTATGGCCTGCATTTTCCCCTGGGTGTGCCGCCACGGCCGGCCCACCCGTTGGTGGGTGTGCAGAAGGCCCTGCGGTTGCCTCTGGGTGTGCAGCCCCAACCGGCCTACCCGTGGTTGGGTGTGCAGAAGGGCCTGCGTTTGCCTCTGGGTGTGCCGCCACGGCCGGCCCACCCGTGGGTAAGCGTGCACAACTGTTTGCGTGTGGCTCTGGGTGTGCCGCCACAGCCGGCCCACCCGTGGGTGGGCGTGCAGAAGGGCCTGCGGTTGCCTCTGGGTGTGCCGCCACGGCCGGCCCACCCATTGGTGGGCGTGCAGAAGGGTTTGCGTTTGCCTCTGAGTGCGCCGCCACGGCCGGCCCACCCGTGGGTGGGCGTGCAGAAGGGTTTGCGTTTGCCTCTGAGTGTGCCGCCACGGTCGGCCTACCCGTGGGTGGGCGTGCAGAAGGGCCTCGCGGTTTCCTCTGGGTTGGCCTTAGCGACCAACCCAATCGTAGGTGGGCGTGAAGAACTGTTTGCGTGTGCCTCTGGGTGTGGCGCCACAGCCGGCCCACCCCTGGGTAGGCGTACAGAAGGGCCTGAGGTTGCCTCTGGGTGTGCCGCCACGGCCGGCCCACCCGTGGGTGGGCGTGAAGAAGGGCCTGCGGTTGCCTCTGGGTGTGCCGCCACGGCCGGCCCACCAGTGGGTGGGCGTGCAGAAGGACCTGCGGTTGCCTCTGGGTGTGGAGCCACGGCCGGCCTACCCGTGGTTGGAGTGCAGAAGGGCCTGCGGTTACATCTGGTTGTGCCGCCACGGCCAGCCCACCCGTGGGTGGGCGTGCAGAAGGGCCTGCAGTTTCTTCAGGGTTGACGCAACGACCAGCTTACCCGTGGGTGGGCGTGCAGAACTGTTTGCGTGTGGCTCTGGGTGTGCCGCCACGGTCGGCCCACCCGTGGGTGGGCGTGCAGAAGGGCCAGTTTTTCACCCTGGCTGTGCCGCCACGGCCGGCCCACCCGTGGGTGGGCGTGAAGAAGGGCCTGCGGTTGCCTCTGGGTGTGCCGCCACCGCCGGCCCACCAGTGGGTGGGCGTGCAGAAGGGCCTGCGGTTGCCTCTGGGTGTGCAGCCACGGCCGGCCTACCTGTGGGTGGGCTTGCAAAACTGTTTGCATGTGGCTCTTGGTGTGCCGCCACGGCCGGCTCACCCGTGGGTGGGCGTGCAGAAGGGCCTGCAGTTTTTCTGGGTTGACGCAACGACCAGCTTACCCGTGGGTGGGCGTGCAGAACTGTTTGCGTGTGCCTCTGGTTGTGCCGCCACGGCCGGCAGACCCGCGGGTGGGCGTGCAGAACTGTTTGCGTGTGCCTCTGGGTGTGCCGCCACGGCCGGCCCACCCGTCGGTGGGCGTGCAGAAGGGCCTGTTTTTCCCCTGGGTGTGCCGCCACGGTAGGCCCACCCGTGGGTGGGCGTGCAGAAGGGCCTGCGGTTGCCTCTGGGTTGACGCAACGACCGGCCCACCCGTAGGTGGGCGTGCAGAACAGTTTGCGTGTGCCTCTGGGTGTGCCGCCACGGCCGGCCCACCCGTGGGTGGGCGTGCAGAAGGGTTTGCGTTTGCCTCTGAGTGTGCCGCCACGGCCGGCCCACCCGTGGGTGGGCGTGCAGAAGGGCCTGTGGTTGCCTCTGGGTGTGCCGCCACGGCCGGCCCACCCGTGGGTGGGCGTGCACAAGTGTTTGCGTGTGGCTCTGGGTGTGACGCAACCGCCGGCCCACCCGTGAGTGGGCGTGCACAACTTTTTGCGTGTGGCTCTGGGTCTGCCGCCACGGCCGGCCCACCTGTTGGTGGGCGTGCGGAAGGGCCTGCGGTTTCCTCTGGGTTGACGCAACGACCAACCCACCCGTAGGTGGGCGTGCAGAACGGTTTGCGTGGTCCTCTGGGTGTGCCGCCACGGCCGGCCCACCCCTGGGTGGGCGTGCCGAAGGGCCTGCGGTTGCCTCTGGGTGTGCCGCCACGGCCGGCCCACACGTGGGTGGGCGTGAAGAATAACCTGCGCTTGCCTCTGGGTGTGCCGCCGCGGCCGGCCCACCAGTGGGTGGGCGTGCAGAAGGCCCTGCGGTTGCCTCTGGGTGTGCAGCCATGGGCCGCCTACCCGTGGGTGGGCGTGCAGAACTGTTTGCATGTGGCTGTAGGTGTGCCGCCACGGCCGGCCCACCCTTGGGTGGGCGTGCAGAAGGGCGTGCAGTTGCCTCTGGGTGTGCCGCCACGGCCGGCCCACCCGTGGGTGGGCGTGCATAAGGGCCTGTGGTTGCCCCTGGTTGTGCCGCCACGGCGGGCCCACCCGTGGGTGGGCGTGCAGAGGGGCCTGCGGTTGCCCCTGGTTGTGCCGCCATGGCCGGCCCACCCGTTGGTGGGTGTGCAGAAGGCCCTGCGGTTGCCTCTGGGTGTGCAGCCACGGCCGGCCTACCCGTGGGTGGGAGTGCAGAAGGGCCTGCGGTTACCTCTGGGTGTGCCGCCACGGCCAGCCCACCCGTGGGTGGGCGTGCAGAAGGGCCTGCAGTTTCTTCTGGGTTGACGCAACTACCAGTTTACCCGTGGGTGGGCGTGCAGAACTGTTTGCGTGTGCCTTTGGGTGTGCCGCCACGGCCGGCCAACCCGTGGGTGGGCGTGCAGAAGGGCCTGCTTTTCCCCCTGGGTTTGCCGCCACGGTAGGCCCACCCGTGTGTGGGCGTGCAGAAGGGCCTGCGTTTGCCTCTGGGTGTGCCGCCACGGCCGGCCCACCCGTGGGTGGGCGTGCAGAAGGGTTTGCGTTTGCCTCTGAGTGTGCCGCCACGGCCGGCCCACCCGTGGGTGGGCGTGCAGAAGGGTTTGCGTTTGCCTCTGAGTGTGCCGCCACAGCCGGCCCACCCGTGGGTGGGCGTGCAGAAGGGCCTGCGATTTCCTCAGGGTTGACGCAACGGCCAACCCACCCGTAGGTGGGCGTGCAGAACTGTTTGCGTGTGCCTTTGTGTGTGCCGCCACGGCCGGCCCACCCGTGGGTGGGCGTGCAGAAGGGCCTGCGGTTCCCTCTGGGTGTGCCGCCACGGCCAGCCTACGCGTGGGTGGGCGTGCAGAAGGGCCTGCGGTTGCCTCTGGGTGTGCCGCCGCGGCCGGCCCACCAGTGGGTGGGCGTGCAGAAGGCCCTGCGGTTGCCTCTGGGTGTGCAGCCATGGTTGGCCTACCCGTGGGTGCGCGTGCAGAACTGTTTGCATGTGGCTATGGGTGTGCCGCCACAGCCTGCTCACCTGTGGGTGGGCGTGCAGAAGGGCCTGCGGTTGCCCCTGGGTGTGCAGCCACGGCCGGCCAACCCGTGGGTGGGCGTGCAGAAGGGTTTGCGGTTCCCTCTGGGTTTCACGCTAGCGGCCGGCTCACCCGTGGTTGGGCGTGGAGAACTATTTGGCTGTGTCCCTGGGTGTGCCGCTACGGCCGGCCCTCCCGTGGGTGGGCGTGCAGAAGGGCCTGCGTTTGCCTCTGGGTAATCCGCGACAACCGGCCCACCTGTGGGTGGGCGTGCAGAAGGGCCTCGCGGTTGCCTCTGGGTTGGCCTTAGCGACCAGCCCGCCCGTGGGTGGGGCGTGCAGAACTGTTTCGCGTGTGCCTCTGGGTGTGCCACCACGGTCGGCCCACCCGTGGGTGGGCGTGCAGAACTGTTTGCGTGTGCCTCTGGGTGTGCCGCCACGGCCGGCCCACCCGTGGGTGGAGCGTGCAGAAGGCCCTGCGGTTGCCTCTGGGTGTGCCGCTGCGGCCGACCAACCGTGGGTGGGCGTGCAGAACTGTTTCGCGTGTGCCTCTGGGTGTGCCGCCCGCGGCCGGCCCACCCGTGGGTGGGCGTGCAGTATGGCCTGCATTTTCCCTGGGTGTGCCGCCACGGCCGGCCCACCCGTTGGTGGGTGTGCAGAAGGCCCTGCGGTTGCCTCTGGGTGTGCAGCCCCAACCGGCCTACCCGTGGTTGGGCGTGCAGAAGGGCCTGCGTTTGCCTCTGGGTGTGCCGCCACGGCCGGCCCACCCGTGGGTAAGCGTGCACAACTGTTTGCGTGTGGCTCTGGGTGTGCCGCCACGGCCGGCCCACCCGTGGGTGGGCGTGCAGAAGGGCCTGCGGTTGCCTCTGGGTGTGCCGCCACGGCCGGCCCACCCATTGGTGGGCGTGCAGAAGGGTTTGCGTTTGCCTCTGAGTGCGCCCGCCCGCGGCCGGCCCACCCGTGGGTGGGGCGTGCAGAAGGGTTTGCGTTTGCCTCTGAGTGTGCCGCCACGGTCGGCCTACCGTGGGTGGGCGTGCAGAAGAGGGCCTGCGGTTTCCTCTGGGTTGGCCTTAGCGACCAACCCAATCGTAGGTGGGGCGTGTAGAACTGTTTGCGTGTGCCTCTGGGTGTGGCGCCACAGCCGGCCCACCCCTGGGTAGGCGTACAGAAGGGCCTGCGGTTGCCTCTGGGTGTGCCGCCACGGCCGGCCCACCCGTGGGTGGGGCGTGAAGAAGAGCCTGCGGTTGCCTCTGGGTGTGCCGCCGGCCGACCCACCAGTGGGTGGGCGTGCAGAAGAACCTCGCGGTTGCCTCTGGGTGTGGAGCCACGGCCGGCCTACCCGTGGTTGGAGTGCAGAAGGGCCTGCGGTTACCTCTGGGTGTGCCGCCACGGCCAGCCCACCCGTGGGTGGGCGTGCAGAAGGGCCTGCAGTTTCTTCAGGGTTGACGCAACGACCAGCTTACCCGTGGGTGGGGCGTGCAGAACTGTTTGCGTGTGGCTCTGGGTGTGCCGCCGGTCGGCCCACCCGTGGGTGGGCGTGCAGAAGGGCCAGTTTTTCACCCTGGCTGTGCCGCCGCGGCCGGCCCACCCGTGGGTGGGGCGTGAAGAAGGCCTGCGGTTGCCTCTGGGTGTGCCGCATACGCCCCGGCCCACCAGTGGGTGGGCGTGCAGAAGGGGCCTGCGGTTGCCTCTGGGTGTGCAGCCACGGCCGGCCTACCTGTGGGTGGGCGTGCATAAGGCCCTGCGGTTGCGTCTGGGTGTGCCGCTACGGCCGGCCAACCGTGTGTGGGCGTGCAGAACTGTTTGCGTGTGCCTCTGGGTGTGCAGCCACGGCCGGCCCACCCGTGGGTGGGCGTGCAGAAGGGCCTGCGTTTACCTCTGGGTGTGCCGCCACGGCCGGCCCACCCGTGGGTGGGCGTGCAGAAGGGCCTGCAGTTTCTTCTGGGTTGACGCAACGACCAGCTTTCCGTGGGTCGGCGTGCAGAACTGTTTCGCGTGTGCCTCTGGGTGTGCCGCCACGGCCGGCTCCACCCGTGGTGGGCGTGCAGAACTGTTTGCGTGTGCCTCTGGGTGTGCCGCCGACGGCCGGCCCACCCGTGGGTGGGAGTGCAGAACTGTTTGCGTGTGCCTCTGGGTGTGCCGCCACGGCCGGCCCACCAGTGGGTGGGCGTGCAGAAGTGTTTGCATGTGGCTCTTGGTGTGCCGCCACGGCCGGCTCACCCGTGGGTGGGCGTGCAGAAGGGCCTGCAGTTTCTTCTGGGTTGACGCAACGACCAGCTTACCCGTGGGTGGGTGTGCAGAACTGTTTGCGTGTGCCCCAGGGGGTGCCGCCACGGCCGGCCCACCCGTGGGTGGGCGTGCAGAAGGGCCTGAGGTTCCCCCTGGCTGTGCCGCCAAGGCCGGCCCACCCGTGTGTGGGCGTGCAGAAGGGCCTGCGTTTGCGTCTGGGTGTGCCGCCACGGCCGGCCCACCCGTGGGTGAGCGTGCAGAAGTGTTTGCCTTTGCCTCTGAGTGTGGCGCCACGGCCGGCCCAACGGTGGGTGGGCGTGCAGAAAGGTTTGCGTTTGCCTCTGAGTGTGCCACCACGGCCGGCCCACCCGTTGGTGGGTGTGCAGAAGGCCCTGCGGTTGCCTCTAGGTGTGCAGCCACGGCCGGCCTACCCGTGGGTGGGCATGCAGAAGGGCCTGCGTTTACCTCTGGGTGTGCCGCCACGGCCGGCCCACCCGTGGGTGGGCGTGCAGAAGGTCCTGCAGTTTCTTCTGGGTTGACGCAACGACCAGCTTTCCCGTGGGTCGGCGTGCAGAACTGTTTGCGTGTGCCTCTGGGTGTGCCGCCACGGCCGGCCCACCCGTTGGTGGGCGTGCAGTACGGCCTGCATTTTCCCCTGGGTGTGCCGCCACGGCCGGCCCACCCGTTGGTGGGTGTGCAGAAGGCCCTGCGGTTGCCTCTGGGTGTGCAGCCCCAACCGGCCTACCCGTGGTTGGGTGTGCAGAAGGGCCTGCGTTTGCCTCTGGGTGTGCCGCCACGTCCGGCCCACCCGTGGGTAAGCGTGCACAACTGTTTGTGTGTGGCTCTGGGTGTGCCGCAACGGTCGGCCCACGCGTGCGTGGGCGTGCACAACTGTTTGCGTGTGGCTCTGGGTGTTTCGCCACAGCCGGCCCACCCGTGGGTGGGCGTGCAGAAAAAGCCTGCCGTTGCCTCTGGGTGTGCCGCCCACGGCCGGCCCACCCGTTGGTGGGGCCGTGCAGAAGGGTTTGCGTTTGCCTCTGAGTGTGCGCACGGCCGGCCCACCCGTGGGTGGGGCGTGCAGAAGGGTTTGCGTTTGCCTCTGAGTGTGCCGCCCACGGCCGGCCTACCCGTGGGTGGGCGTGCAGAAGGGCCTGCGGTTTCCTCTGGGTTGACGCAACGACCAACCCAATCGTAGGTGGACGTGCAGAACTGTTTGCGTGTGCCTCTGGGTGTGGCTCCACAGCCGGCCCACCCGTGGGTGGGCTTGCAGAAGGGCATGAGTTTCCCCCTGGCTGTGCCGCCACGGCAGGCCCACCCGTGGGTGGGCGTGAAGAAGGGCCTGCGGTTGCCTCTGGGTGTGCCATACGGCCGACCCACCAGTGGGTGGGCGTGCAGAAAGGCTCCCTGCGGTTGCCTCTGGGTGTGCAGCCACGGCCGGCCTACCCGTGGGTGGGCGTGCAAAACTGTTTGCATGTGGCTCTTGGTGTGCCGCCACGGCCGGCTCACCCGTGGGTGGGCGTGCAGAAGGGCCTGCAGTTTTTCTGGGTTGACGCAACGACCAGCTTACCCGTGGGTGGGCGTGCAGAACTGTTTGCGTGTGCCTCTGGGTGTGCCGCCACGGCCGGCAGACCCGCGGGTGGGCGTGCAGAACTGTTTGCGTGTGCCTCTGGGTGTGCCGCCACGGCCGGCCCACCCGTGGGTGGGCGTGCAGAATGGTTTGCGTACGCCTCTGAGTGTGCCGCCACGGCCGGCCCACCCCTGGGTGGGCGTGCAGAAGGGCCTGCGGTTGCCTCTGGGTTGACGCAACGACCAACCCACCCGTAGGTGGGCGTGCAGAACAGTTTGCGTGTGCCTCTAGGTGTGCCGCCACGGCCGGCCCACCCGTGGGTGGGCGTGCCGAAGGGCCTGCGGTTGCCTCTGGTTGTGCCGCCACGGCCGGCCCACCCGTGGGTGGGCGTGAAGAATAACCTGCGCTTGCCTCTGGGTGTTCCGCCGCGGCCGGCCCACCAGTGGGTGGGCGTGCAGAAGGCCCTGCGGTTGCCTCTGGGTGTGCAGCTATGGGCCGCCTACCCGTGGTTGGGCGTGCAGAACTGTTTGCATGTGGCTGTAGGTGTGCCGCCACGGCCGGCCCACCCTTGGGTGGGCGTGCAGAAGGGCGTGCAGTTGCCTCTGGGTGTGCCGCCACGGCCGGCCCACCCGTGGGTAGGCGTGCATAAGGGCCTGCGGTTGCCGCTGAGTGTGCCGCCACGGTCGGCCCACCCGTGGGTGGGCGTGCATAAGACCCTGCGGTTGCGTCTGGGTGTGCCGCTACGGCCGGCCAACCGTGTGTGGGCGTGCAGAACTGTTTGCGTGTGCCTCTGGGTGTGCCGCCACGGCCGGCCCACCCGTGGGTGGGCGTGCAGAAGGGCCTGCGGTTGCCCCTGGTTGTGCCGCCACGGCGGGCCCACCCGTGGGTGGGCGTGCAGAAGGGCCTGCGGTTGCCCCTGGTTGTGCCGCCACGGCCGGCCCACCCGTTGGTGGGTGTGCAGAAGGCCCTGCGGTTGCCTCTGGGTGTGCAGCCACGGCCGGCCTACCCGTGGGTGGGAGTGCAGAAGGGCCTGCGGTTACCTCTGGGTGTGCCGCCACGGCCAGCCCACCCGTGGGTGGGCGTGCAGAAGGGCCTGCAGTTTCTTCTGGGTTGACGGAACTACCAGTTTACCCGTGGGTGGGCGTGCAGAACTGTTTGCGTGTGCCTCTGGGTGTGCCGCCACGGCCGGCCCACCCGTGGGTGGGCGTGCAGAAGGGCCTGCTTTTCCCCCTGGGTTTGCCGCCACGGTAGGTCCACCCGTGTGTGGGCGTGCAGAAGGGCCTGCGTTTGCCTGTGGGTGTGCCGCCACGGCCGGCCCACCCGTGGGTGGGCGTGCAGAACGGTTTGCGTTTGCCTCTGAGTGTGCCGCCACGGCCGGCCCACCCGTTGGTAGGCGTGCAGAAGGGTTTGCGTTTGCCTCTGAGTGTGCCGCCACAGCCGGCCCACCCGTGGGTGGGCGTGCAGAAGAGCCTCGCGATTTCCTCAGGGGTTGACGCATAACGGCCAACCCACCCGTGGGTGGGCGTGCAGAACTGTTTGCGTGTGCCTTTGTGTGTGCCGCCACGGCCGGCCTACCCGTGGGTGGGGCGTGCAGAAGGGCCTCGCGGTTCCCTCTGGGTGTGCCGCCCACGGCCAGCCCTACAGCGTGGGTGGGGCGTGCAGAAGGGCCTGCGGTTGCCTCTGGGTGTGCCGCCCGCGGCCGGCCCACCAGTGGGTGTAGGCGTGCAGAAAGGCCCTCGCGGTTGCCTCTGGGTGTGCAGCCATGGTTGGCCTACCCGTGGAGTGCGGCGTGCAGAACTGTTTGCATGTGGCTATGGGTGTGCCGCCACAGACTGCTCACCTGTGGGTGGGGCGTGCAGAAGGGCCTGCGGTTGACCCTGGGTGTGCAGCCACGGCCGCGGCCAACCCGTGGGTGGGCGTGCAGAAGGGTTCGCGGTTCCCTCTGGGTTTACGCATAGCGGCCGGCTCACCCGTGGTTGGGGCGTGGAGAACTATTTGGCTGTGTCCCTGGGTGTGCCGCTACGGCCGGCCCTCCCGTGGGTGGGGCGTGCAGAAGGGCCTGCGTTTGCCTCTGGGTAATCGCGACAACCCGGCCCACCTGTGGGTGGGCGTGCAGAAGAACCTGCGGTTGCCTCTGGGTTGGCGCTAGCGACCAGCCCGCCCGTGGGTAGGCGTGCAGAACTGTTTGCGTGTGCCTCTGGGTGTGCCACCACGGTCGGCCCACCCGTGGGTGGGCGTGCAGAACTGTTTGCGTGTGCCTCTGGGTGTGCCGCCACGGCCGGCCCACCCGTGGGTGGGCGTGCAGAAGGCCCTGCGGTTGCCTCTGGGTGTGCCGCTGCGGCCGACCAACCGTGGGTGGGCGTGCAGAACTGTTTGCGTGTGCCTCTGGGTGTGCCGCCACGGCCGGCCCACCCCTGGGTGGGCGCGAAGCAGGGCCTGCGGTTGCCCCTGGTTGTGCCGCCACGGCCGAGGCCCACCCGTGGGTGAAGCGTGCAGAAAAGAGCCTGCGTTTGCCTCTGGGTGTGCCGCCCACGGCCGGCCCACCCGTTGGCGGGTGTGCAGAAGAGCCCTGCGTTTGCCTCTGGGTGTGCAGCCACGGCCGGCCTACCCGTGGTTGAAACAGGTGCAGAAGGGCCTGCCGTTACCTCTGGGTGTGCAGCCACGGCCAGCCCACCCGTGGGTGGGGCGTGCAGAAGAGCCTGCAGTTTCTTCTGGGTTGGCCTTAGCGACAAGCTTATCCGTGGGTTGGCGTGCAGAACTGTTTTGCGTGTGCCTCTAGGTGTGCCGCCGCGGCCCGACCCACCCGTGGGTGAAGCGTACAGAACTGTTTTCGTGTGCCTCTGGGTGTGCCGCCACGGCCGGCCCAGCCGTGGAGTGGCGTGCAAAGGGGCCTGCGGTTGCCTCTGGGTGTGCAGCCCGCGGCCCGGCCTACCCGTGGGTGGGAGTGCAGTAGAGGCGTCGCGGATACATCTGGGTGTGCCGCCCACGGCCAACCCACCCGTGGGTGGGCGTGCAGAAAGAGCCTGCATTTCCTTCTGGGATGGCCTTAGCGGCCAGCTTACCCGTGGGTGGGGCGTGCAGAACTGTTTGCGTGTGCCTCTGGGTGTGCGCCCGCGGCGAGCCCACCGATGGGTAGGCGTGCAGAGATGTTTGGGTGTGCCTCTGGGTGTGCGCCCACGGCCCGGCCCACCCGTGGGTGGGCGTGCAGAAGGGCCTGAATTTGCCCGGGGTGTGCGCATACGGTAGGCCCACCGATGTGTGGGCGTGCAGAAGAGCCTCGGTTGCTTCTGGGTATGCCGCCACGGCCGGCCCACCCGTCGTGAAGTGCAGAAGGGTTTGCGTTTGCCTCTGAGTGTGCCGACCACGGCCAGCCCGATTCGTGGGTGGGCGTGAAGAAGGGTTTGCTTTTGCTTCTGAGTGTGCTGCCGCGGCCGGCCCACCAGTGGGTGGGTGTGCAGAAGAGCCCTACAGTTGCCTCTGGGTGTGCAGCCACGGCGGCCTACCCGTGGGTGGGCATGCAGAAGAGCCTCGCGATTTACCTCTGTGAGTGCCGCCACGGCCAGCCCACCCGTGGGTGGGCGTGCAGAAAAATCCTGCAGTTTCTTCTGGGTTGGCCTTAGCGACCAGCTTTCCCGTGGGTGGGCGTGCAGAACTGTTTGCGTTTGCCATTGGGTGTGCCGCCACGGCCGGCCCACCGATGGGTGGGCGTGCAGAACTGTTTCGCGTGTGACTCTGGGTGTGCCGCCACGGCCGACCCACCCGTGGTTAGGCGTGCAGTAGGGCCTGCATTTTCCCCTGGGTGTGCCGCCCGCGGCCGGCCCACCCGATGTGTGGAGTGTGCAGAAGGCCCTGCTGTTGCCTCTGGGTGTGCAGCCACGGCCGGCCTACCCGTGGGTAGGCGTGCAGAAGGAGCCTCGCGATTACCTCTGGGTGTGCCGCCCGGCCAGCCCACCCGTGGGTGGAAGCGTGCAGAAGAGCCTGCAGTTTCTTCTGGGTTGGCGCAGCGACCAGCTTACCCGTGGGTGGGCGTGCAGAAGGGCCTGCGTTTGTCTCTGGGTGTGCATACGGCCCGGCCCACCGATGGGTGAAGCGTGCAGAAGGGTTTGCGTTTGTCTCTGGCGTGCGCCCACGGCCCGACCCACCCGTGGGTGAAGCGTGCAGAAGGGATTTCGTTTGCCTCTGGGTGTGTAAGCCACGGCCGGCCCTCCGTGAGTGGGGGGCGTGCAGAAGGGCCTCGCGGTTTCCTCCGGGGTTGGCGCAACAACCAACCCACCCGTGGGTGGGCGTGCAGAACTGTTTGCGTGTGCACTCTGGGTGTGCCGCCCGGCCGACCCACCCGTGGGTGGAAGTGCAGAAGGGCCTCGCGGTTGCCCCTGGGTGAGCCGCCACGGCCGGCCCAACCTGTGGGTGAGCGTGCAGAAGGAGCCTGCGCTTGCTTCTGGGTTGACGCAACGACCAGCCCACCCGTAGGTGGGCTTGTAGAACTGTTTGCGTTTGCCTCTGGGTGTGCCGCAACGGTCGGCCCACCCGTGGGTGGGCGTGCAGAACTGTTTGCGTGTGGCTCTGGGTGTGCCGCCACGGCCCGCCCACCCGTGGGTGGGCCTGCAGAAGGCCCTGCGGTTGCCTCTGGGTGTGCCGCTACGGCCGGCCTACTCGTACGTGGGCGTGCAGAACTGTTTGCGTGTGCCTCTGGGTGTGCCGCCACGGCCGGCCCACCCCTGGGTGGGCGTGCAGAAGGGCCTGCGTTTGCCTCTGAGTGTGCCGCCACGGCCGGCCCACTCGTTAGTGGGTGTGCAGAAGGCTCTGCGTTTGCCTCTGGGTGTGCAGCCACGGCCGGCCTCCCCGTGGCTGGGAGTGCAGAAGGGCCTGCGTGTACATCTGGGTGTGCCGCCAAGGCCAATACCACCGTGGGTGAGGCGTGCAGAAGAACCTGCATTTTCTTCTGGGATGGCCCATAGCGACCAGCTTACCCGTGGGTGGCGTGCAGAACTGTTAGCGTGTGCCTCTGGGTGTGCCGCCACGGCCGGCCCACCCGTGGGTGGGCGTGCAGAAGGGCCTGCGGTTGCCCCTGGTAGTGCCGCCACGGCGGGCCCACCCGTGGGTGGGCGTGCAGAAAGGCCTGCGTTTGCCTCTGAGTGTGCCGCCACGGCCGGCCCACTCGTTAGTGGGTGTGCAGAAGGCTCTGCGTTTGCCTCTGGGTGTGCAGCCACGGCTGGCCTCCCTGTGGCTGGGAGTGCAGAAGGGCCTGCGTGTACATCTGGGTGTGCCGCCAAGGCCAGCCCACCCGTGGGTGGGCGTGCAGAAGGGCCTGCATTTTCTTCTGGGATGACGCAACGACCAGTTTACCCGTGGGTGGCCGTGCAGAACTGTTAGCGTGTGCCTCTGGGTGTGCGCCCGCGGCCCGGCCCACCCGTGGGTAGGCGTGCAGAACTGTTTGGGGCGTGCCTCTGGGTGTGCCGCCACGGCCGGCCCACCCGTGGGTGGGCGTGCAGAAGGTCCTGAGATTGCCCCGGGCTGTGCCGCCACGGTAGGCCCACCCGTGTGTGGGCGTGCAGAAGGGCCTGCGGTTGCCTCTGGGTGTGCCGCCACGGCCAGCCCACCCGTGGGTGGGCGTGCAGAAGGGCCTGCAGTTTCTTCTGGGTTGACGCAACGACCAGCTTTCCCGTGGGTGAGGCGTGCCAGAACTGTTCGCGTTTGCCATTGGGTGTGCATGCGGCCGGCCCACCCGTGGAGTGGGCGTGCAGAACTGTTTGCGTGTGCCTCTGGGTGTGCCGCCGCGGGCCGGCCCACCGCGTGGGTGGGCGTGCAGTAGGGCCTGCATTTTTCCCCTGGGTGTGCCGCCGCGGCGGCCCACCCGTGGATGGAGTGTGCAGAAGGCCCTGCGGTTGCCCTCTGGGTGTGCAGCCCGCGGCGGCCTACCCGTGGGTGGGAGTGCAGAAGGGCCTGCGATTACCTCTGGAGTGTGCAGCCACGGCCGGTCTACTTGTGGGTGGGCATGCAGAATGGCCTGCGGTTGGCTCTGGGAGTGCCGCATACGGCCAGCCCACCCGTGGGTGGGGCGTGCAGAACGAGCCTGCAGTTTCTTCTGAGTTGGCGCCCTGCGGCCAGCCTACCCGTGGGTGGGCGTGCAGAAGGGACCTGCAGTTTGCTTCTGAGTTGTGCCTTAGCGACCAACTTTCCCGTGGGTGAGGCGTGCAGAACTGTGTTGCGTTTGTCGCACTCACTGGGTGTGACGCCTGCGGCCCACTGGGTGTGCATGCGGCGGCCCACCCGTGGAGTGGGCGTGCAGTAGGGCCTGCATTTTCCCCTGGGTGTGCCGCCGCGGTTGGCCCACTAGTGGGTGGGTGTGCAGAAGGCTCTCGCGGTTGCCTCTGGGTGTGCAGGCACGGCCGGCCTACCCGTGGGTGGGGAGTGCAGAAGGGCCTGCGATTACCTCTGGGTGTGCCGCTTACGGCCAACCCACCCGTGGGTGAGCGTGCAGAAGGGCCTGCGGTTTCTTCTGGGTTGGCGCAACGACCAGCTTACCTGTGGGTGGGCGTGCAGAACTGTTCGCGTGTGCCTCTGGGTGTGCCGCCCACGGCCGACCCACCCGTGGTGGGGCGTGCAGAAGGGCCTGCGGTTGCCTCTGGGTGTGCCGCCACGGCCAACCCACCCGTGGGTGAGGCGTGCAGAGGGTTTGCCTTTGCCCCTGAGTCTGCCGCTACGGCCCGGCCAACCCGTGGGTGAAGGCGTGCAGAAGGGTTGCGTTTTCCTCAGAGTGTGCATGCGGCCGGCCTACCCGATGGGTGGAAACGTGCAGAAGAGCCTGCGGTTTCCTCTGGGTTGGCGCAGCGACCAGCTACCGTGGGTGAGGCGTGCAAGAACTGTTCGCGTGTGCCTCTGGGTGTGCCGTACGGCCCGACCCACCACGTGGGTGGGCGTGCAGAACTGTTTGCGTGTGTGCCTCTGGGTGTGCCGCCCGCGGCCCGGCCCACCCGTGGGTGGGCGTGCAGAAGGGTTTGCGTTTGCCTCTGAGTGTGCCGCCACGACCGGCCCATTCGTGGGTGAGGCGTGAAGAAGGGGTTTGCGTTTGCCTCTGAGTGTGCGCTACGGCGGCCCACCAGTGGGTGGGTGTGCAGAATGCCCTGCGTTTGCCTCTGGGTGTGCAGCCACGGCCGGCCCACCCGTGGGTGGGCGTGCAGAATGGTTTCTGCGTTTGCCTCTGAGTGTGTCGCCACAGCCCGGCCCACCCAGCGGGTGGGCGTGCAGAAGAGCCTACCCGGTTTCCTCAGGGTTGGCCTTAGCGACCAACCCACCCGTGGGTAGGCGTGCAGAACTGTTTGCGTGTCCCTTTGGGTGTGCATACGGCCGACCCACCACGTGGGTAGGCGTGCAGTAGGGCCTGCGGTTGCCTCTGGGTGTGCCGCCACGGGCCGACCCACCCGTGGGTCGCGGCGTGCAGAACTGTTTGCATGTGGCTATGGGTGTGCCGCCACAGCCCGCTCACCTCTTTGTGGGCGTGCAGAAGGGGCCTGCGATTGCCCTGGGTGTGCAGCCACGGCGGCCCACCCGTCGGGTGGAGGCGTGGAGAAGAGACCTCGCGTTTGCCCCTGGGTGTGCCGCCCTACGGCCGGCCAACCCGTGGGTGAGGTCGTGCAGAAGGGTCTGCGGTTGCCTCTGGGTTTCGCAGCGGCAGGCTCACCCGTGGGTGGCGTGGAGAACTATTTGCCTGTGCCCCTGGGTGTGCCGTTACGGCCGGCCCACCCGTGGTGGGGGGGGCGTGCAGAAGGGCCTCGCAGTTTGCCCCTCGGGTGAGCCGCCCTACGGCCCGACCACCCGTTGGTGGGGCGTGCAGAAGAGCCTGCCGGTTGCCTCTGGGTTGGCCTAGCGACCAACCCACCCGTGGAGTGGCGTGCAGAACTGTTTCTGCGTGTGCCTTTGGGTGTGCACGCCGCGGCGGCCCACCCGTGGGTGGGCGTGCAGAAGGGGCCTGCGGTTGCCTCTGGGTGTGCGCTAGCGGCGGCCCACCAGTGGGTGGGCCTGCAGAAGGCCCTGCGTTTGCCTCTGGAGTGTGCAGCCATGGCCGGTTTACCGGTGGGTGCTGGCGTGCAGAACTGTTTGCATGTGGCTATGGGTGTGCGCCCGCAGCCGCTCACCTCTTTGTGGAGAGTGCAGAAGGGCCTCGCGTTTGCCCCTGGGTGTGCAGCCACGGCCGGCCCACCCGTGGGTGGGGCGTGGAGAAGGTCCTGCGTTTGCCCCTGGGTGTGCACGCCACGCCCGGCCAACCCGTGGGTGGAGAGTGCAGAAGGGTCTCGCGGTTGCCTCTGGGTTTCACGCAGCGGCAGAGCTCACCGTGGGTGGGCGTGGAGAACTATTTGCCTGTGCCCCTGGGTGTGGCTGTTCACGGCCGGCCCACCCGTGGGTGGGCGTGCAGAAGAGCCTGCGGTTGCCCTGGGTGTGCCGCCACGGCCGGCCCACCGTGAATGGGGGCGTGCAGAAGGGCCTCGCGGTTGCCTCTGGGTTGACATAGCGACCAGCCCACCCGTGGGTGGGCGTGTAGAACTGTTCGCGTGTGCCTCTGGGTGTGCCGCAACCGTCGACCCACGCGTGGGTGAGGCGTGCAGAACTGTTTCGCGTGTGGCTCTGGGTGTGCCGCATACGGCCGACCCACCCGTGGGTGGGCGTGCAGAAGGCCCTGCGTTTGCCTCTGGGTGTGCGCTACGACCCGACCAACGGTGGGTGAGGCGTGCAGAACTGTTTGCGTGTGCCTCTGGGTGTGCGCCGCGGCGGCCCACCCTGGGTGGGCGTGCAGAAGGGACTCGCGGTTGCCCCCTGGTTGTGCACGCCCACGGCGGAGCCCACCACGTGGGTGAGGCGTGCAGAAAAACCCTCACGTTTACCTCTGGGTGTGCAGCCATGGCGGTTTACCCGTGGAGTGCGGCGTGCAGAACTGTTTGCATGTGGCTATGGGTGTGCCGCCACAGCCGCTCACCTCTTTGTCTGCGTGCAGAAGGGGCCTGCGGTTGCCCCTGGGTGTGCAGCCACGGTCGGCCCACCCGTGGGTGGGGCGTGGAGAAAAGAGCCTACTTTTGCCCCTGGGTGTGCCGCCCGCGGCCGGCCACCCCGTGGGTGGGCGTGCAGAAGAGGTCTCCGGTTGCCTCTGGGTTTCACGCAGCGGCAGGCTCACCCGTGGGTGGGCGTGGAGAACTATTTGCCTGTGCCCCTGGGTGTGCCCTTACAGAGCGCCCCACTTGTGGGTGAGCGTGCAGAAGCGCCTCGCGGTTGCCCCTGGGTGAGGCAGCTACGGCCGACCCACCCGTGGGTGGGCGTGCAGAAGGGCCTCGCGGTTGCCTCTGGGTTGGCCTTAGCGACCAACCCATCCCGTGGGTGGGGCGTGCAGAACTGTTTCGCGTGTGCCTTTGGGTGTGCAGCCACGGCCCGGCCTACCCGTGGGTGGGCGTGCAGAAGAGCCTCGCGGTTGCCTCTGGGTGTGCGCCACGGCCGCCCCACCCGTGGGTGGCGTGCGAAGAGCCTACGGTTGCCTCTGGGTGTGCAGCCACGGCGGCCCACCAGTGGGTGAAGCGTGCAGAAGGCCCTGCGGTTGCCTCTGGGTGTGCAGCCATGGCCGTTTTACCCCGTGTGGGTGTGGCGTGCAGAACTGTTTGCATGTGGCTATGGGTGTGCGCCATAGCCCGCTCACCTCTTTATTGGGGCGTGCAGAAGGGCCTGCGGTTGCCCTCTGGGTGTGCAGCCACGGCCGACCCACCCGATGGGTGAGGCGTGGAGAAGAGCCTACGTTTGCCCCCTGGGTGTGCGCTGCGGCCCGGCCAACCCGTGTGTGGGGCGTGCAGAAGGGGTCTGCGGTTTGCCTCTGGGTTTGTGCATAGCGACCAGCCCCACCCGTGGGTGGGGCGTGTAGAACTGTTTCGCGTTTGCCTCTGGGTGTGCCCGTACGACCGGCCAACCCGTGGGTGGGCGTGCAGAACTGTTTGCGTGTGCCTCTGGGTGTGCCGCCGCGGCGGCCCACCCCTGGAGTAGGCGTGCAGAAGGGCCTGCAGTTTCTATTGCGTTGATGCAGCGACCAGCTTACCCGTGGGTGGGGCGTGCAGAACTGTTTCGCGTGTGCCACTGGGTGTGCATAAGGCGGCCCACCCGATGGGTGGGCGTGCAGAACTGTTTGCGTGTTGCCTCTGGGTGTGCGTACGGCCCGGCCCACCCGTGGGTAGAGGCGTGCAGTGGGGCCTCGCGGTTCCTCTGGGTGTGCCGCCCGCGGCCCGGCCCACCCGTTGGTGGGTGTGCAGAAGGCCCTGCGGTTTGCCTCTGGGCGTGCAGCCACGGCCGGCCTACCCGTGGGTGGGAGTGCAGAAAGAGCCTGCGGGTACATCTGGGTGTGCGCCATACGGCCCGGCCCACCCGATGGGTGGGGCGTGCAGAAGAGGGCCTGATGTTGCCCGTGGTGTGCACGCCCGCGGTAGGCCCACCGTGTGTGAAGCGTGCAGAAGGGCCTCGCGGTTGCCTCTGGGTGTGCCCGCCCGGCGGCCACACCCTGGGTGGGGCGTGCAGATGGGTTTGCGTTTGCCTCTGGGTGTGCCGCCCGCGGCGGCCCATTAGGTGGGTGAGGCGTGAAGAAGGGCTTTCGCGCTTGCCTCTGGGTGTGCGGCGCACGGCCGTCACCCAGTGGGTGGGTGTGCAGAAGGCCCTCGCGTTTGCCTCTGGGTGTGCAGCCACGGCCCGGCCCACCCGTGGGTGGTACAGAAGGGTTCGCGTTTGCCTCTGGGTGTGCCGCCACAGCCGGCCCACTGCGATGGGTGAAGGCGTGCAGAAGAGCCTACGGTTTTCCCTCTAGGGGTTGGCATAGCGACCAACCCACCCGTAGGGTAGGCGTGCAGAACTGTTTCGCGTGTGCCTTTGGGTGTGCACTCACGGCCCGGCCACCCGTGGGTGAGGCGTGCAGAAGGGCCTGCGGTTGCCTCTGGGTGTGCGCCCGCGGCTGGCCCACCCGTGGGTGAGGCGTGCAGAAGACCCTGCGTTTGCCTCTGGGTGTGCAGCCATGGCGGCTACCCGTGGGTGCTTGGCGTGCAGAACTGTTTGCATGTGGCTATGGGTGTGCCGCCACAGCGGCTCACCTGTGGGTGGGGAGTGCAGAAGGGCCTGCGGTTTACCTCTGGGTGTGCCACCTCGGCCAGCCCACCCGTGGGTGGGCGTGCAGAAAAAACCTGCAGTTTCTTCTGGGTTGGCTATAGCGACCAGCTTACCCGTGGGTGGGGCGTGCAGAACTGTTCGCGTGTGTGCCTCTGGGTGTGCCCGCCCGCGGCCGGCCCACCCGATGGGTGAAGCGTGCAGAAGGGCCTCGCGGTTGCTCCTGGTTGTGCAACCCGGCGGAGCCCACCGTGGGTGGGGCGTGCGAGAAGAGCCTCGCGGTTGCCTCTGGGTGTGCCGCCGCGGCGCGCCCCACCCGTGGGAGTGGCGTGCAGAAACGGGGACCTCGCGGTTGCCTCTGGGTATGCAGCGCGGCCGGCCACCAGTGGAGTGGGCGTGCAGAAGACCCTGCGGTTGCCTCTGGGTGTGCAGCCATGGCGTTTACCCGTGGAGTGCTGGCGTGCAGAACTGTTTGCATGTGGCTATGGGTGTGCGCTACAGCCGCTCACCTCTTTGTGGGGCGTGCAGAAGAACCTCGCGGTTGCCCCTGGGTGTGCAGCCCACGGCCGACCCACCCGTGGGTGAAGTGCGTGGAGAAGAACCTGCGTTTGCCCCTGGGTGTGCCGCCCACGACGACCAACCCGTGGGTGGGGCGTGCAGAAGGGTCTGCGGGTTGCCTCTGGGTTTCGCATAGCGGCAGAGCTCACCCGTGGGTGGCGTGGAGAACTATTGCCTGTGCCCCTGGGTGTGCCGTTCACGGCCGGCCCACCCGTGGGTGAAGCAGTGCAGAAAGAGCCTCGCGATTTGCCTTTGGGTGAGCATGCGGCCGACCCACCGTGGGTGAAGTGCAGAAGAACCTCGCGGTTGCCTCTGGGTTGGCCTTAGCGACCAGCCCACCCGTGGGTGGGCGTGTAGAACTGTTCGCGTGTGCCTCTGGGTGTGCCGCGGTCGCATTACCCTACGTGGTTGAAGCGATGCAGAACTGTTTCGCGTGTGGCTCTGGGTGTGCGGCCGGCGGCCCACACCGTGGGTGGAGCGTGCAGAAGGCCCTCGCGGTTTGCCTCTGGGTGTGCCGCTTCTGACGACCAACAGTGGTGAGGCGTGCAGAATTGTTTCGCGTGTGCCTCTGGGTGTGCCACCACGGCCGGCCCCCCCCACTGGGTGAAGGCGTGCAGAAGGGCCTGCAGTTTCTATTGCGTTGATGCAGCGACCAGCTTACCCGTGGGTGGGGCGTGCAGAACTGTTCGCGTGTGCCACTGGGTGTGCCGCCAAGGCGACCCACACCGTGGAGTGGGCGTGCAGAACTGTTTCGCGTATTGCCTCTGGGGTGTGCCGCCATGGCGGCCCACCCGTTAGTGGATGTGCAGAAGGCCCTGCGGTTGCCTCTGGGTGTGCAGCCCACGGCCGACCTACCGTGGGTGGGAGTGCAGAAGGGCCTCGCGGGGTACATCTGGGTGTGCGCCACGGCCGGCCCACCCGTGGAGTGAAGCGTGCAGAAAGAGCCTGATGTTGCCCGTGGTGTGCCGCCCGCGGTAGGCCCACCCGTGTGTGGGCGATGCAGAAGGGCGCCCTGCGGTTGCCTCTGGGTGTGTGCCGCCCACGGCCGGCCCACCCCTGGGTGGGGGTGCAGAAGGGTTTGCGTTTGCCTCTGAGTGTGCGCCCGACCGGCCCATTCGTGTGTGGGCGTGAAGAAGGGTTTGCGTTTGCCTCTGAGTGTGCATACGGCCGGCCCACCAGTGGGTGGGTGTGCAGAAGGCCCTGCGTTTGCCTCTGGGTGTGCAGCCACGGCCGGCCCACCCGTGGGTGAGGCGTGCAGAAAGGGTTTGCATTTGCCTCTGAGTGTGCCGCCACAGCCGGCCCACCCGTGGAGTAGGCGTGCAGAAGAGCCTCGCGGTTTCCTCAGGGTTGGCCATAGCGACCAAACCACCCGTGGGTGGAGAGTGCAGAACTGTTCGCGTGTGCCTTTGGGTTGTGCCGCCACGGCCCGGCCCACCCGTGGGTGAGGCGTGCAGAAGGGCCTCGCGGTTGCCTCTGGGTGTGCCGCCACGGCCCGACCCACCAGTGGGTGAAGTGGAGAAAACCCTCGCGTTTGCCTCTGGGTGTGCAGCCATGGCGGCCTACCCGTGGAGTCGCGGCGTGCAGAACTGCTTGCATGTGGCTATGGGTGTGCCGCCACAGCCCGGCTCACATGTGGGTGGGAGTGCAGAAGGGCTTGCGGTTACCTCTGGGTGTGCCACCTACGGCCAGAATCCACCCGTGGGTGGGGGGAGTGCGAAAGAGCCTGCAGTTTCTTCTGGGTTGGCATAGCGACCAGCTTACCCGTGGGTGGGCGTGCAGAACTGTTTGCGTGTGCCTCTGGGTGTGCACGCCCGCGGCCGGCCCACCGATGGGTGAAGCGTGCAGAAGGGCCTGCGGTTGCTCCCTGGTTGTGCAGCCCGGCGGGCCCACCCGTGGGTGAGCGTGCAGAAGAGCCTACGTTTGCCTCTGGGTGTGCGCCCGCGGCCGACCCACCCTTTGGTGAGTGTGCAGAAGGGCCTCGCGTTTGCCTCTGGGTGTGCAGCCACGGCCCGGCCTACCGTGGGTGGGGGTGCAGAAGGAGCCTCTGCGATTTACCTCTGGGTTTGCTGCCACGGCCAGCCCACCCGATGGGTGAAGGCGTGCAGAAAGAGCCTACAGTATCTTATGGGTCGGCCTTAGCGACCAGCTTTCCCGTGGGTGGGCGTGCAGAACTGTTTGCGTGTGCCTCTGGGTGTGCGCCCGCGGCCGACCCACCACGTGGGTGAAGCGATGCAGAACTGTTTCGCGTGTGCCTCTGGGTGTGCATACGGCCCGGCCCACCCGTGGGTGAAGTGTGCAGAAGAGCCTGCGGTTGCCTCTGGTTGTGCAGCCACGGCCGGCCCACCCGATGGGTGGGGCGTGCAGAAGAGGTTCGCGTTTGCCTCTGAGTGTGGCGCCACGGCGGCCCACCGATGGTTGAGGCGTGCAGAAGAGTTTCGCGTTTGCCTCTGAGTGTGCCGCCATGGCGGCCCACCCGTGGAGTGGCGTGCAGAACTGTTGCGTGTGCCTCTGGGTGTGCGCCCACGGCCCGACCCCACCCGTGGGTGGGCGTGCAGAACTGTTTCTGCGTGTGCCTCTGGCTGTGCCACCACGGCGGCCCACCGATGTGTGGGCGTGCAGTGGGGGCCTCGCGGTTTAACTCCTGGGTGTGCCGCCCGCGGCGACCACCCGTTGGTGGGGTGTGCAGAAGGGCCTGCGGTTTGCCTCTGGGTGTGCAGCCAGCCGGCCTACCCGTGGGTGGGAGTGCAGAAAAGCCTGCGGGTACATCTGGGTGTGCCGCCCGCGGCCAACCCACTCGTGGTTGTCGTGCAGAAGGGCCTGCATTTTCTTCTGGGATGGCGCTTAGCGACCAGCTTACCCGTGGGTGGGCGTGCAGAACTGTTAGCGATGTGCCTCTGGGTGTGCGCCCGCGGCCCGACCCAACCCGTGGAGTGGGCGTGCAGGACTGTTTGGGTGTGCCTCTGGGTGTGCGCCCGCGGCCCGACCCACCCGTGGGTGAAGCGTGCAGAAGGTCCTGAGATTGCCCGGGGTGTGCGCCCACGGTAGGCCCACCGATGTGTGCGTGCAGAAGAGGCCTGCGGTTGCCTCTGGGTGTGCGCCCGCGGCCAGCCCACCCGTGGGTGGGAGTGCTGAAGGGCCTGCAGTTTCTTCTGGGTTGGCATAGCGACCAGCTTTTCCCGATGGGTGGGCGTGCAGAACTGTTTGCGTGTGCCTCTGGGTGTGCACGCCCACGGCCGGCCCACCGATGGGTGGCGTGCAGATCTGTTTCGCGTGTGCCTCTGGGTGTGCCGCCCACGGCCCGGCCCACCGATGGAGTGGGCGTGCAGTAGGGCCTACATTTTCCCCTGGGGTGTGCCGCCCGGCCGGCCCACCCGTGGAGTGAGTGTGCAGAAGGCCCTGCGGTTGCCTCTGGGTGTGCAGCCACGGCCGGCCTACCCGTGGGTGAGGGAGTGCAGAAGGGCCTCGCGATTACCTCTGGGTGTGCAGCCCGCGGCCGGTCTACCGATGGGTGGGCATGCAGAATGGCCTCGCGGTTGGCTCTGGGAGTGCATACGGCCAACCCACCCGTGGGTGGGGCGTGCAGAAAGAGCCTGCAGTTTCTTCTGAGTTGGGCATACGGCCAGCCCACCCGTGGGTGGGCGTGCAGAAGGGCCTGCAGTTTCTTCTGAGTTGGCATAGCGACCAGCTTTCCCGTGGGTGGGCGTGCAGAACTGTTCTGCGTTTGCCATTGGCTGTGCACGCCACGGCCGGCCCACCCGATGGGTGAGGCGTGCAGAACTGCAGTTCGCGTGTGCCTCTGGGTGTGCATACGGCCGACCCACCCGTGGAGTGGGCGTGCATTAGGGCCTGCATTTTTCCCCTGGGTGTGCCGCCCACGGTTGGCCCACTCGTGGTTGGGTGTGCAGAAGGCCCTGCGGTTGCCTCTGGGTGTGCGAGCACGGCCGGCCTACCCGTGGGTGGGAGTGCAGAAGGGCCTCGCGATTACCTCTGGGTGTGCGCCACGGCCAGCCCACCCGATGGGTGAACGTGCAGAAGGGCCTGCAGTTTCTTCTGGGTTGGCCTTAGCGACCAGCTTACCCGTGGGTGGGCGTGCAGAACTGTTTGCGTGTGGCTCTGGGTGTGCGCCGCACGGCCCGGCCCCACCCGTGAGTGGGGGCGTGCAGAAGGGCCTCGCGGTTGCCTCTGGGTGTGCGCCCGCGGCCACACCCGTGGGTGGAGGCGTGCAGAGAGGTTTGCCTTTGCCTCTGGAGTCTGCGCGCGGCGGCGGCCAACCCGATGGAGTGGAAGCGTGCAGAAGGTTTGCGTTTTCCTCAGAGTGTGCCGCCACGGCGGCCTACCCGTGGGTGGGGCGTGCAGAAGGGCCTGCGGTTTCCTCTGGGTTGGCCTTAGCGACCAACTTACCACCGTGGGTGGGCGTGCAGAACTGTTTCGCGTGTGCCTCTGGGTGTGCCGCCACGGCCGGCCCACCCGTGGGTGAGGCGTGCAGAACTGTTTCGCGTGTGCCTCTGGGTGTGCTAGCCACGGCCGGCCCACCCGATGGGTGAAGCGTGCAGAAGGGTTTCGCGTTTGCCTCTGAGTGTGCCGCCACGACCGGCCCATTCGTGGGTGGGCGTGAAGAAGGGGTTCGCGTTTGACTCTGGGTGTGCACGCCCGGCCCGACCCACCAGTGGGTGGGTGTGCAGAATGCCCTGCGTTTGCCTCTGGGTGTGCAGCCACGGCCGGCCCACCCGTGGGTAGGCGTGCAGAAGGGATTTGCGTTTGCCTCTGGGTGTGCAGCCACAGCCGGCCCACCCGCGGGTAGGCGTGCAGAAGAGCCTCGCGGTTTCCCTCAGGGTTGGCCTTAGCGACCAACCCACCACGTGGGTGGAGAGTGCAGAACTGTTTCGCGTGTCCCTTTGGGTGTGCCGCCACGGCCGGCCCACCCGTGGGTGAAGGCGTGCAGAAGGGCCAGCGGTTGCCTCTGGGTGTGCGCACATGCGGACTGACCCACCCGTGGAGTCTTGGCGATGCAGAACTGTTTGCATGTGGCTATGGGTGTGCCGCCACAGCCCGCTCACCTCTTTGTGGAGAGTGCAGAAGGGCCTGCGATTGCCCCTGGGTGTGCAGCCGCGGCCGGCCCACCCGTGGGTGAGGCGTGGAGAAGGGCCTGCGTTTGCCCTGGGTGTGCGCCCGCGGCCGGCCAACCCGTGGGTGAGTCGTGCAGAAGGGTCTCGCGGTTGCCTCTGGGTTTTACGCTAGCGGCAGGCTCACCCGTGGAGTGGGCGTGGAGAACTATTTGCCTGTGCCCTGGGTGTGCCGTTCACGGCCCGACCCACCCGTGAGTGAAGCGTGCAGAAGGGCCTGCGGTTGCCCCTCGGTGAGCGCTTCACGGCGACCCACCCGTTGGTGGGCGTGCAGAAGAACCTCGCGGTTGCCTCTGGGTTGGCCCATAGCGACCAACCCACCCGTGGGTGGGCGTGCAGAACTGTTTCGCGTGTGCCTTTGGGTGTGCATGCGGCCGGACCACCCGTGGAGTGAAGCGTGCAGAAGGGCCTGCGGTTGCCTCTGGGTGTGCATAGCGGCCGGCCCACCAGTGGGTGGGCCTGCAGAAAACCCTGCGTTTGCCTCTGGAGTGTGCAGCCATGGCGGTTTACCAGTGGTGCTGGCGTGCAGAACTGTTTGCATGTGGCTATGGGTGTGCGCCACAGCCCGCTCACCTCTTTGTGGGGGCGTGCAGAAGGAGCCTGCGGTTGCCCCTCGGTGTGCAGCCGCGGCCGGCCCACCCGTGGGTGGGCGTGGAGAAGAGCCTGCGTTTGCCCCTGGGTGTGCGCCCGCCCGGCCAACCGATGGGTGGGGAGCGTGCAGAAGAGTCTGCGGTTGCCTCTGGGTTTCACGCAGCGGCAGGCTCACCCGTGGGTGAAGGCGTGGAGAACTATTTGCCTGTGCCCCTGGGTGTGGCGTTACGGCCGGCCCACCACGTGGGTGAAGTGCAGAAGAGCCTGCGGTTGCCCCTGGGTGTGCCCGCCCGCGGCCGACCCACCCGTGAATGAGGCGTGCAGAAGGGCCTCGCGGTTGCCTCTGGGTTGGCGCAGCGACCAGCCCACCCGTAGGTGGGCGTGTAGAACTGTTCTGCGTGTGCCTCTGGGTGTGCGCAACCGTCCGTACAGCGTGGGTGGGCGTGCAGAACTGTTTCGCGTGTGGCTCTGGGTGTGCCGCCGGCCGGCCCACCCGATGGGTGGGCGTGCAGAAGGCCCTGCGTTTGCCTCTGGGTGTGCAGCTACGACCCGACCCAACGGTGGGTGGAGCGTGCAGAACTGTTCGCGTGTGCCTCTGGGTGTGCGCATACGGCCGGCCCACCCTGGGTAGGCGTGCAGAAGGACTGCGGTTGCCCTGGTTTGTGCGCCCGCGGGCGGAGCCCCACCGATGGGTGGGGGCGTGCAGAAAAACCCCTGCGTTTGCCTCTGGGTGTGCAGCCATGGCGGTTTACCCGTGGAGTCGCGTGCAGAACTGTTTGCATGTGGCTATGGGTGTGCCGCCACAGCCCGCTCACCTCTTTGTCTGCGTGCAGAAGGGCCTCGCGGTTGCCCCTGGGTGTGCAGCCCTACGGTCGGCCCACCGTGGAGTGAAGCGTGGAGAAGAACCTGCTTTTGCCCCTGGGTGTGCCGCCCTACGGCCGGCCACCCGTGGAGTGAGGCGTGCAGAAGGGTCTCCGGTTGCCTCTGGGTTTCGCATAGCGGCAGGCTCACCCGTGGGTAGGCGTGGAGAACTATTTGCCTGTGCCCCTGGGTGTGCCCTTACAGGCGCCCCACTTGTGGGTGAGGCGTGCAGAAGCGCCTCGCGGTTGCCCTGGGTGAGCCGCTACGGCCGACCCACCCGTGGGTGAAGTGCAGAAGAGCCTCACGGTTGCCTCTGGGTTGGCATAGCGACCAACCCATCCGTGGAGTGGGCATGCAGAACTGTTTGCGTGTGCCTTTGGGTGTGCAGCCACGCCCGGCCTACCGTGGGTGGAAGTGCAGAAGAACCTCGCGGTTGCCTCTGGGTGTGCCGCCACGGCCGCCCCACCCGTGGGTGGCGTGCAGAAGGGCCTGCGGTTGCCTCTGGGTGTGCGCCCACGGCCGGCCCCACCAGTGGAGTGGGCGTGCAGAAAGCCCTCGCGGTTGCCTCTGGGTGTGCAGCCATGGCGTTTTACCCGTGGGTGCTGGCGTGCAGAACTGTTTGCATGTGGCTATGGGTGTGCCGCCATAGCCAGCTCACCTCTTTGTGGGCGTGCAGAAGGGCCTGCGGTTGCCCCTGGGTGTGTGCAGCCGACGGTCGACCACCGTGGGTGAGAGCGTGGAGAAGGGCCTGCGTTTGCCCCTGGGTGTGCCGCCCACGGCCGGCCAACCCGTGTGTGAGGGCGTGCAGAAGGGTCTGTGGTTGCCTCTGGGTTTACGCATAGCGGCAGGCTCACCCGTGGGTGGGCGTGGAGAACTATTTGCCTGTGCCCTGGGTGTGCCGTTACGGCGGCCCACCCGTGGGTGGGCGTGCAGAAAGAGCCTCACGGTTTCCTTTGGGTGAGCATACGGCCCGGCGCCCACCCGTGGGTGGGGCGTGCAGAAGGGCCTCGCGGTTGCCTCTGGGTTGGCGCAGCGACCAGCCCACCCGTGGGGTAGGCGTGTAGAACTGTTTGCGTTTGCCTCTGGGTGTGCCGCTCTGACACGACCAACCCGTGGGTAAGGCGTGCAGAACTGTTTGCGTGTGTGCCTCTGGGTCGCGCCGCCACGGCCGACCCACCCCTGGGTGAAGCGTGCAGAAAGAGCCTGCAGTTTCTATTGCGTTGATGCAGCGACCAGCTTACCCGTGGGTGGGCGTGCAGAACTGTTTCGTGTGCCACTGGGTGTGCCGCCAAAGGCCCGACCCACCCGTGGGTGGGCGTGCAGAACTGTTTGCGTGTGCCTCTGGGTGTGCACGCCCACGGCCGGCCCACCCGTGGGTAGGCGTGCAGTGGGGCCCTGCGGTTCCTCCTGGGTGTGCCGCCCGCGGCCGGCCCACCCGTTGGTGGGTGTGCAGAAGAGCCCTACGGTTGCCTCTGGGGCGTGCAGCCACGGCCGGCCTACCCGTGGGTGGGAGTGCAGAAGAGCCTGCGGGTACATCTGGGTGTGCCCGCCACGGCCCGGCCCACCCGTGGGTAGGCGTGCAGAAGAGCCTGATGTTGCCCCGTGGTGTGCACGCCACGGTAGGGCCCACCCGTGGTGGCGTGCAGAAGGAGCCTGCAGAGTTGCCTCTGGGTGTGCATGCGGCGGCCCACCCCTGGGTGGGCGTGCAGATGGGTTTGCGTTTGCCTCTGAGTGTGCGCCACGACCGGCCCGATGCATTGGGTGGAGAGTGAAGAAGGGTTCAGCGCTTGCCTCTGAGGTGTGCCCGGCCGCGGCCATCCCACCAGTGGGTGGGTGTGCAGAAGGCCCTGCGTTTGCCTCTGGGTGTGCAGCCACGGCCGGCCCACCCGTGGGTGAAGCGTGCGAAGGGTCTCGCGGTTGCCTCTGGGTGTGCCGCCACGGCTGGCCCACCCGTGGGTGAGGCGTGCAGAAGGCCCTGCGTTTGCCTCTGGGTGTGCAGCCATGGCGGCCTACCCGTGGAGTGCGGCGTGCAGAACTGTTTGCATGTGGCTATGGGTGTGCCGCCACGGCGGCCAACCGTGGGTGAGTCGTGCAGAAGGGTCTCTGCGGTTGCCTCTGGGTTTCGCAGCAGCAGGCTCACCCGTGGGTGGGCGTGGAGAACTATTTGCCTGTGCCCCTGGGTGTGCCGTTACGGCCGGCCCACCCGTGAGTGGGCGTGCAGAAGGGCCTCGCGGTTGCCCCTCGGTGAGCCGCTACGGCCGGCCCACCCGTTGGTGAAGCGTGCAGAAGAGCCTCGCGGTTGCCTCTGGGTTGACGCAGCGACCAACCCACCCGTGGGTAGGCGTGCAAGAACTTTGTTTGCGTGTGCCTTTGGGTGTGCCGCCCACGGCCGGCCCACCCGTGGAGTGGGGCGTGCAGAAGGGCCTCGCGGTTGCCTCTGGGTGTGCCGCAACGGCCGACCCACCAGTGGAGTGGGCCTGCAGAAGACCCTGCGTTTGCCTCTGAGAGTGTGCAGCCATGGCGGTTTACCAGTGGGTCGCGGCGTGCAGAACTGTTTGCATGTGGCTATGGGTGTGCCGCCACAGCCCGCTCACCTCTTTGTGAAGCGTGCAGAAGGGCCCTGCGGTTGCCCCTCGGGTGTGCAGTGCACGGCCCGGCCCACCCGTGGGTGGGGCGATGGAGAAAGAAACCTGCGTTTGCCCCTGGGTGTGCCGCCCACGCCCGGCCAACCCGATGGGTGGGGCGTGCAGAAGGGTCTGCGGTTGCCTCTGGGTTTACGCAGCGGCAGGCTCACCCGTGGGTGGGCGTGGAGAACTATTTGCCTGTGCCCCTGGGTGTGGCGTTACGGCCGGCCCACCCGTGGGTGGGCGTGCAGAAGAGCCTCACGGTTGCCCCTGGGTGTGCCGCCCACGGCCGACCCACCCGTGAATGGGCGTGCAGAAGGGCCTGCGGTTGCCTCTGGGTTGGCGCAGCGACCAGCCCACCCGTGGGTGAGGCGTGTAGAACTGTTGCGTGTGCCTCTGGGTGTGCCGTAACCGTCGGCCCTACGCGTGGGTGGGCGTGCAGAACTGTTTGCGTGTGGCTCTGGGTGTGCCGCCCACGGCCGGCCCACCGTGGGTGGGGCGTGCAGAAGGCCCTCACGTTTGCCTCTGGGTGTGCCGCTCACGACCCGACCAACAGTGGGTGGGGCGTGCAGAACTGTTGCGTGTGCCTCTGGGTGTGCATACGGCCCGGCCCACCTGGGTGGGCGTGCAGAAGGGACTGCGGTTGCCCCTGGTTGTGCACGCCACGGCCGAGCCCACCCGTGGGTGAGGCGTGCAGAAAAACCCTACGTTTGCCTCTGGGTGTGCAGCCATGGCCGGTTTACCCGTGGGTGCGGCGTGCAGAACTGTTTGCATGTGGCTATGGGTGTGCCGCCACAGCCGCTCACCTCTTTGTCTGCGTGCAGAAGGGCCTGCGCGGTTGCCCCTGGGTGTGCAGCCACGGTCCGACCCACCGATGGGTGGGCGTGGAGATGGGCCTGCTTTTGCCCCTGGGTGTGCACGCGGCCGACCACCCGTGGGTGAGCGTGCAGAAGGGTCTCCGGTTGCCTCTGGGTTTCACGCTAGCGGCAGGCTCACCCGTGGGTGGGCGTGGAGAACTATTTGCCTGTGCCCCTGGGTGTGCCCTTACAGGCGCCCCACTTGTGGGTGGGCGTGCAGAAGCGCCTCGCGGTTGCCCCTGGGTGAGCGCTGACGGCGGCCCACCCGTGGGTGAGGCGTGCAGAAGAGCCTGCGGTTGCCTCTGGGTTGGCGCTTAGCGACCAACCCATCCGTGGAGTGAAGGCGTGCAGAACTGTTTGCGTGTGCCTTTGGGTGTGCAGCCACCGCCGACTACCCGATGGGTGGGCGTGCAGAAGAGCCTGCAGGTTGCCTCTGGGTGTGCATGCGGCCGCTACCCGTGGGTGGCGTGCAGTAGGGCCTGCGGTTGCCTCTGGGTGTGCCGCCCGGCCGGCCCACCAGTGGGTGAAGCGTGCAGAAGGCCCTGCGGTTGCCTCTGGGTGTGCAGCCATGGCCGTTTTACCCGTGGAGTGCGCGTGCAGAACTGTTTGCATGTGGCTATGGGTGTGCACGCCATAGCCACGACTCACCTCTTTGTGGGCGTGCCAGAAGGGCCTCGCGGTTGCCCCTGGGTGTGCAGCCACGGCGGCCCACCCGTGGGTGGGCGTGGAGAAAGAGCCTGCGTTTGCCCCTGGGTGTGCCGCCACGGCCGGCAACCCGTGTGTGGGCGTGCAGAAGGGTCTGCGTTTGCCTCTGGGTTTCGCATAGCGGCAGGCTCACCCGTGGGTGGGCGTGGAGAACTATTTGCCTGTGCCCCTGGGTGTGCCGTTACGGCCCGGCCCACCCGTGGGTGGGCGTGCAGAAGGAGCCTGCGGTTTCTTTGGGTGAGCCGCCCGGCCCGACCCACCCGTGGGTGGGCGTGCAGAAGGTAGAGCCTGCGGTTGTGCCTCTGGGTTGGCCGCAACGACCAGCCCACCCGTGGGTAGGCGTGTAGAACTGTTCGCGTTTGCCTCTGGGTGTGCCGCTACGGCCCGACCAACACGTGGGTGAGGCGTGCAGAACTGACTGCGTGTGCCTCTGGGTGTGCATACGGCCGGCCCACCCCTGGGTGAGGCGTGCAGAAGGGCCTGCAGTTTCTCTATTGCGTTGATGCAGCGACCAGCTTACCACGATGGGTGGGCGTGCAGAACTGTTGCGTGTGCCACTGGGTGTGCCGCCAAGGCGGCCCACCCGTGGGTAGGCGTGCAGAACTGTTTCGCGTGTGCCTCTGGGTGTGCCGCCACGGCCGGCCCACCCGTGGGTAGGCGTGCAGTGGGGCCTCGCGGTTCCTCCTGGGTGTGCCGCCCGCGGCCGACCCACCCGTTGGTGGGTGTGCGAAGGCCCTCGGTTGCCTCTGGAGGCGTGCAGCCACGGCGGCCTACCCGTGGGTGGGAGTGCAGAAGGGCCTCGCGGGTACATCTGGGTGTGCCGCCCTGACGGCGGCCCACCCGTGGGTGGGCGTGCAGAAGGAGCCTGATGTTGCCCGTGGTGTGCCGCCACGGTAGGCCCACCCGATGTGTGGGCGTGCAGAAGGGCCTACGGTTGCCTCTGGGTGTGCCGCCACGGCGGCCCACCCCTGGGTGAGGCGATGCCAGATGGGTTTCGCGTTTGCCTCTGAGTGTGCCGCCACCGACCCGGCCCATTCGTGGGTGGGGCGTGAAGAAGGGTTTGCGCTTGCCTCTGGGTGTGCCGGCACGGCAAGCCACCAGTGGGTGGGTGTGCAGAAGGCCCTGCGTTTGCCTCTGGGTGTGCAGCCGCGGCCGGCCCACCCGTGGGTGGGGCGTGCAGAAGGGTTTGCGTTTGCCTCTGGGTGTGCCGCCAGCGGCCGCCCTGCGATGGGTGAAGCGTGCAGAAGGGCCTGCGGTTTCCCTCAGGGTTGGCCATAGCGACCAACCCACCCGTGGGTGGGGCGTGCAGAACTGTTTGCGTGTGGCTTTGGGTGTGCCGCTACGGCCCGGCCCACCCGTGGGTGGAAGCGTGCAGAAGGGCCTCGCGGTTGCCTCTGGGTGTGCCGCCCACGGCTAGCCCACCGATGGGTGGAAGCGTGCAGAAGAGCCCTACGTTTGCCTCTGGGTGTGCAGCCATGGCCGGCCTACCGTGGGTGCGGCGTGCAGAACTGTTTGCATGTGGCTATGGGTGTGCCGCCACAGCCGGCTCACCCTGTGGGTGGGAGTGCAGAAGGGCCTGCGGTTACCTCTGGGTGTGCCACCTCGGCCAGCCCACCCGTGGGTGGGGCGTGCAGAAGAGCCTACAGTTTCTTCTGGGTTGGCCGTAGCGACCAGCTTACCCGTGGGTGGGCGTGCAGAACTGTTTCGCGTGTGCCTCTGGGTGTGCGCCACGGCCCGGCCCACCCGTGGGTGGGCGTGCAGAAGGGCCCTGCGGTTGCTCCTGGTTGTGCAGCACGGCGGGCCCACCCGTGGGTGGGGCGTGCAGAAGGGACCCTGCGGTTGCCTCTGGGTGTGCCGCCACGGCCGCCCCACCCGTGGAGTGGCGTGCAGAACGGGCCTGCGGTTGCCTCTGGGTATGCCGCCCACGGCCCGACCCACCAGTGGGTGGGGCGTGCAGAAGAGCCCTCGGTTGCCTCTGGGTGTGCAGCCATGGCCGTTTACCCGTGGGTGCGCGCGTGCAGAACTGTTTGCATGTGCCTATGGGTGTGCCGCCACAGCCCGCTCACCTCTTTGTGGAGAGTGCAGAAGGGCCTGCGGTTGCCCCTGGGTGTGCAGCCACTGCCCGGCCCACCCGTGGGTGGGAGAGTGGAGAAAAGAGCCTGCGTTTGCCCCTGGGTGTGCGCCCGCGACCCGACCAACCCGTGGGTGGGGCGTGCAGAAGAGGTCTGCGGGTGCCTCTGGGGTTTACGCGTAGCGGCAGGCTCACCCGTGGAGTGGCGTGGAGAACTATTTGCCTGTGCCCCTGGGTGTGCCCGTTCACGGCCGGCCCACCCGTGGGTGGGCGTGCAGAAGAGCCTCGCGGTTTCCTTTGGGTGAGCCGCCGACGGCCGGCCCACCCGTGGGTGGGCGTGCAGAAGAACCTACGGTTGCCTCTGGGTTGGCCGCAACGACCAACCCACCCGTGGGTGGGGCGTGTAGAACTGTTTGCGTTTGCCTCTGGGTGTGCCCGCTTCACGGCCCGACCCAACCGTGGGTGGGCGTGCAGAACTGTTTGCGTGTGCCTCTGGGTGTGCCGCCACGGCCGGCCCACCCCTGGGTGGGCGTGCAGAAGGGCCTGCAGTTTCTATTGCGTTGATGCAACGACCAGCTTACCCGTGGGTGGGCGTGCAGAACTGTTTGCGTGTGCCACTGGGTGTGCCGCCAAGGCCGGCCCACCCGTGGGTGGGCGTGCAGAACTGTTTGCGTGTGCCTCTGGGTGTGCCGCCACGGCCGGCCCACCCGTGGGTAGGCGTGCAGTGGGGCCTGCGGTTCCTCCTGGGTGTGCCGCCACGGCCGGCCCACCCGTTGGTGGGTGTGCAGAAGGCCCTGCGGTTGCCTCTGGGCGTGCAGCCACGGCCGGCCTACCCGTGGGTGGGAGTGCAGAAGGGCCTGCGGGTACATCTGGGTGTGCCGCCACGGCCGGCCCACCCGTGGGTGAAGCGTGCAGAAAAAAGAGCCTGATGTTGCCCGTGGTGTGCGCCACGGTAGGGCCCACCGTGTGTGGGCGTGCAGAAGAGCCTCGCGGTTGCCTCTGGGTGTGCCGCCACGGCGGCCCACCCCTGGGTGAGCGTGCAGATGGGTTTGCGTTTGCCTCTGAGTGTGCCGCCACGACCCGGCCCATTAGTGGGTGGGGGGGGCGTGAAGAAGGGGTTTGCGCTTGCCTCTGGAGTGTGCCGACGCGGCGGCCCACCAGTGGGTGGGTGTGCAGAAGGCCCTGCGTTTGCCTCTGGGTGTGCAGCCCGCGGCCCGGCCCACCCGTGGGTGAAGCGTGCAGAAGGGTTTCGCGTTTGCCTCTGAGTGTGCCGCCACAGCCGGCCCACTGCGTGGGTGGGCGTGCAGAAGGGCCTCGCGGTTTCCTCAGGGTTGACGCAACGACCAACCCACCCGTGGGTGGGCGTGCAGAACTGTTTGCGTGTGGCTTTGGGTGTGCCGCTACGGCCGGCCCACCCGTGGGTGGGCGTGCAGAAGGGCCTGCGGTTGCCTCTGGGTGTGCCGCCACGGCTGGCCCACCCGTGGGTGGGCGTGCAGAAGGCCCTGCGTTTGCCTCTGGGTGTGCAGCCATGGCCGGCCTACCCGTGGGTGCGCGTGCAGAACTGTTTGCATGTGGCTATGGGTGTGCCGCCACAGCCGGCTCACCTGTGGGTGGGAGTGCAGAAGGGCCTGCGGTTACCTCTGGGTGTGCCACCTCGGCCAGCCCACCCGTGGGTGGGCGTGCAGAAGGGCCTGCAGTTTCTTCTGGGTTGGCCTTAGCGACCAGCTTACCCGTGGGTGGGCGTGCAGAACTGTTTGCGTGTGCCTCTGGGTGTGCCGGCACGGCCGGCCCACCCGTGGGTGGGCGTGCAGAAGGGCCTGCGGTTGCTCCTGGTTGTGCAGCCACGGCGGGCCCACCCGTGGGTGGGCGTGCAGAAGGGCCTGCGGTTGCCTCTGGGTGTGCCGCCACGGCCGCCCCACCCGTGGGTGGCGTGCAGAACGGGCCTGCGGTTGCCTCTGGGTATGCCGCCACGGCCGGCCCACCAGTGGGTGGGCGTGCAGAAAACCCTACGGTTGCCTCTGGGTGTGCAGCCATGGCCGTTTACCACGATGAGATGTGGCGTGCAGAACTGTTTGCATGTGCCTATGGGTGTGCGCCACAGCCCGCTCACCTCTTTGTGGGCGTGCAGAAGGGCCTCGCGGTTGCCCCTGGGTGTGCAGCCACTGCCGGCCCACCCGTGGGTGAAGGCGTGGAGAAGGGCCTGCGTTTGCCCCTGGGTGTGCCGCCCGCGACCCGGCCAACCGTGGGTGGGAGTGCAGAAGGGTCTGCGGGTTGCCTCTGGGTTTGCATAGCGGCAGGCTCACCCGTGGGTGGGCGTGGAGAACTATTTGCCTGTGCCCTCTGGGTGTGCCGTTACGGCCCGGCCCACCCGTGGAGTGAAGGAGTGCAGAAGAGCCTGCGGTTGCCTTTGGGTGAGCCGCCCGCGGCCGCAGCCCACCCGTGGGTGAAGCGTGCAGAAGAGCCTGCGGTTGCCTCTGGGTTGGCCGCTAGCGACCAGCCCACCCGTGGGTAGGCGTGCAGAACTGTTTGCGTGTGCCTCTGGGTGTGCGCATCACGGCCCGGCCAACCCGTGGGTGGGGCGTGCAGAACTGTTGCCCTGCGATGTGCCTCTGGGTGTGCGCACCAGGGCCGGCCCCCACCGTGGGTGGGGCGTGCAGAAGGGCCTGCAGTTTCTATTGCGTTGATGCAACGACCAGCTTACCCGTGGGTGGGCGTGCAGAACTGTTTGCGTGTGCCACTGGGTGTGCCGCCAAGGCCGGCCCACCCGTGGGTGGGCGTGCAGAACTGTTTGCGTGTGCCTCTGGGTGTGCCGCCATGGCCGGCCCACCCGTTGGTGGATGTGCAGAAGGCCCTGCGGTTGCCTCTGGGTGTGCAGCCACGGCCGGCCTACCCGTGGGTGGGAGTGCAGAAGGGCCTGCGGGTACATCTGGGTGTGCCGCCACGGCCGGCCCACCCGTGGGTGGGCGTGCAGAAGGGCCTGATGTTGCCCCGTGGTGTGCCGCCACGGTAGGCCCACCCGTGTGTGGGCGTGCAGAAGCGCCTGCGGTTGCCTCTGGGTGTGCCGCCACGGCCGGCCCACCCCTGGGTGGGGGTGCAGAAGGGTTTGCGTTTGCCTCTGAGTGTGCCGCCACGACCGGCCCATTCGTGGGTGGGCGTGAAGAAGGGTTTGCGTTTGCCTCTGAGTGTGCCGCCACGGCCGGCCCACCAGTGGGTGGGTGTGCAGAAGGCCCTGCGTTTGCCTCTGGGTGTGCAGCCACGGCCGGCCCACCCGTGGGTGGGCGTGCAGAAGGGTTTGCATTTGCCTCTGAGTGTGCCGCCACAGCCGGCCCACCCGTGGGTGGGCGTGCAGAAGGGCCTGCGGTTTCCTCAGGGTTGACGCAACGACCAAGCCACCCGTAGGTGGGCGTGCAGAACTGTTTGCGTGTGCCTTTGGGTGTGCCGCCACGGCCGGCCCACCCGTGGGTGGGCGTGCAGAAGGGCCTGCGGTTGCCTCTGGGTGTGCCGCCACGGCCGGCCCACCCGTGGGTGGGCGTGGAGAAGGCCCTGCGGTTGCCTCTGGGTGTGCAGCCATGGCCGGCCTACCCGTGGGTGCGCGTGCAGAACTGCTTGCATGTGGCTATGGGTGTGCCGCCACAGCCGGCTCACATGTGGGTGGGAGTGCAGAAGGGCTTGCGGTTACCTCTGGGTGTGCCACCTCGGCCAGTCCACCCGTGGGTGGGCGTGCAGAAGGGCCTGCAGTTTCTTCTGGGTTGACGCAACGACCAGCTTACCCGTGGGTGGGCGTGCAGAACTGTTTGCGTGTGCCTCTGGGTGTGCCGCCACGGCCGGCCCACCCGTGGGTGGGCGTGCAGAAGGGCCTGCGGTTGCTCCTGGTTGTGCAGCCACGGCGGGCCCACCCGTGGGTGGGCGTGCAGAAGGGCCTGCGTTTGCCTCTGGGTGTGCACGCCCGGCCCGACCCACCCTTTGGTGGGGTGTGCAGAAGGGCCTCGCGTTTGCCTCTGGGTGTGCAGCCACGGCCCGGCCTACCCGTGGGTGGGAGTGCAGAAGGGCCTGCGGTTACCTCTGGGTTTGCTGCCACGGCCAGCCCACCCGTGGGTGAGGCGTGCAGAAGAAGCCTGCACAGTATCTTATGGGTCGACGCAGCGACCAGCTTTCCCGTGGGTGGGGCGTGCAGAACTGTTTGCGTGTGCCTCTGGGTGTGCGCACGGCCGGCCCACCCGTGGGTGGGCGTGCAGAACTGTTTGCGTGTGCCTCTGGGTGTGCCGCCACGGCCGGCCCACCCGTGGGTGGGCGTGCAGAAGGGCCTGCGGTTGCCTCTGGTTGTGCAGCCACGGCCGGCCCACCCGTGGGTGGGCGTGCAGAAGGGTTTGCGTTTGCCTCTGAGTGTGGCGCCACGGCCGGCCCACCCGTGGTTGGGCGTGCAGAAGGGTTTGCGTTTGCCTCTGAGTGTGCCGCCATGGCCGGCCCACCCGTGGGTGGGCGTGCAGAACTGTTTGCGTGTGCCTCTGGGTGTGCCGCCACGGCCGGCCCACCCGTGGGTGGGCGTGCAGAACTGTTTGCGTGTGCCTCTGGCTGTGCCACCACGGCCGGCCCACCCGTGTGTGGGCGTGCAGTGGGGCCTGCGGTTGCTCCTGGGTGTGCCGCCACGGCCGGCCCACCCGTTGGTGGGTGTGCAGAAGGGCCTGCGGTTGCCTCTGGGTGTGCAGCCACGGCCGGCCTACCCGTGGGTGGGAGTGCAGAAAAGCCTGCGGGTACATCTGGGTGTGCCGCCACGGCCAGCCCACCCGTGGTTGGGCGTGCAGAAGGGCCTGCATTTTCTTCTGGGATGACGCAACGACCAGCTTACCCGTGGGTGGGCGTGCAGAACTGTTAGCGTGTGCCTCTGGGTGTGCCGCCACGGCCGGCCAACCCGTGGGTGGGCGTGCAGGACTGTTTGGGTGTGCCTCTGGGTGTGCCGCCACGGCCGGCCCACCCGTGGGTGGGCGTGCAGAAGGTCCTGAGATTGCCCCGGGGTGTGCACTTACGGTAGGCCCACCGATGTGTGAGCGTGCAGAAGGGCCTGCGGTTTGCCTCTGGGTGTGCCGCCGCGGCCAGCCCACCCGTGGGTGGGAGTGCTGAAGAGGCCTGCAGTTTCTTCTGGGTTGGCCCGCAGCGACCAGCTTTACCCGTGGGTGGGCGTGCAGAACTGTTCGCGTGTGCCTCTGGGTGTGCACGCCCGCGGCGGCCCACCCGTGGGTGGGCGTGCAGATCTGTTTCGCGTGTGCGCTCTGGGGTGTGCCGCCACGGGCCCGGCCCACCCGTGGGTGAGGCGTGCAGTAGGTCCTGCATTTTCCCCTGGGTGTGCCGCCACGGCCCGGCCCACCCGTGGGTGGGGTGTGCAGAAGGCCCTCGCGGTTGCCTCTGGGTGTGCCGCCCACGGCCCGGCCCACCCGTGGGTGGGCGTGCAGAAGGGTTTGCGTTTGCCTCTGAGTGTGCCACCACGGCCCGGCCCACCCGTGGGTGGGTGTGCAGAAAGGGTTTCGCGTTTGCCTCTGGAGTGTGCGCCACAGCCGGCCCACCCGTGGAGTGAGGCGTGCAGAAGAGCCTCGCGGTTTCCTCGGGGTTGGCCTTAGCGACCAACCCACCCGTGGAGTGAGGCGTGCAGAATTGTTTCGCGTGTGCCTTTGGGTGTGCCACACGGCCGGCCCACCCGTGGGTGGGGCGTGCAGAAGGGCCTGCGGTTGCGTCTGGGTGTGCCCGCAGCGGCCGGCCCACCCGTGGGTGGGCGTGCAGAAAACCCTGCGGTTGCCTCTGGGTGTGCAGCCATGGTTGGCCTACCCGTGGAGTGCTGGCGTGCAGAACTGTTTGCATGTGGCTATGGGTGTGCATACAGCCCGCTCACCTGTGGGTGGGCGTGCAGAAGAGCCTGAAATTGCCCCTGGGTGTGCAGCCCGCGGCCGGCCCACCCGTGGGTGGGCGTGGAGAAGAGCCTGCCGTTTGCCCTCTGGGTGTGCCGCCACAGCCACGGCCAACCCGTGGAGTGAGGCGTGCAGAAGGGTCTGCGGTTGCCTCTGGGTTTACGCTAGCGGCCGGCTCACCCGTGGGTGGGCGTGCAGAAAGGCGCCCTGTGGTTGCCTCTGGGTGTGCGCTCGCGGCCCGACCAACCCGTGGGTGGGCGTGCAGAACAGTTTGCGTGTGCCTCTGGGTGTGCCGCCCGCGGCGGCCCACCCCTGGGTGAGGCGTGCAGAAGGGCCTCGCGGTAGCCCCTGGGTTGTGCACGCGGCGGGCCCACCCGATGGGTGGGGCGTGCAGAAAAGGCCTGCGGTTGCCTCTTGGTGTGCCGCCACGGCAGGCCCACCCGTTGGGTGGGTGTGCAGAAGGCCCTGCGTTTGCCTCTGGGTGTGCAGCCACAGCCGGCCTACCCGTGGTTGGGCGTGCAGAAGGGCCTCGCGGTTACCTCTGGGTGTGCCGCCACGACCAGCCCACCCGTGGGGTGGGGCGTGCAGAAAGGGCCTGCAGTTTCTTCTGGGTTGTGGCCTTAGCGACCAGCTTACCCGTGGGTGGGCGTGCAGAACTGTTTGAGTGTGCCTCTGGGTGTGCCGCCCACGGCCGGCCCACCCGTTGGTGGGCGTGCAGTAGGGGCCTCGCGTTTGCCTCTGGGTGTGCCGCCACGGCCCGGCCCACCCGATGGGTGAGGCGATGCAGAAGTGTTTGCATTTGCCTCTTGAGTGTGCCGCCACGGCCGGACTACCCGTGGGTGGGCATGCAGAAGGGCCTGCGTTTACCTCTGGGTGTGCCGCCACGGCAAGCCCACCCGTGGGTGAGGGCGTGCAGAAGGGCCTGCAGTTTCTTTTAAGTTGGCGCTTAGCGACCAGCTTTCCCGTGGGTGGGCGTGCAGAACTGTTTGAGTCTGCCACTGGGTGTGCACGCGGCCGGCCCACCCGTGGGTGAGCGTGCAGAAGGGCCTGCATTTTTTCCCCTGGGTGTGCCGCCACGGCCCGGCCCACCCGTTGGTGGAGTGTGCAGAAGGGCCTGCGGTTGCCTCTGGGTGTGCAGCCACGGCCGGCCTACCCGTGGGTGGGAGTGCAGAAAAGCCTGCGGGTACATCTGGGTGTGCGCCACGGCCAACCCACCACGTGGTTGGAGGCGTGCAGAAGGGCCTGCATTTTCTTCTGGGATGGCGCTAGCGACCAGCTTACCCGTGGGTGGGCGTGCAGAACTGTTAGCGTGTGCCTCTGGGTGTGCCGCCACGGCCGGCCCACCCGTGGGTGGGCGTGCAGGACTGTTTGGGTGTGCCTCTGGGTGTGCCGCCACGGCCGGCCCACCCGTGGGTGGGCGTGCAGAAGGTCCTGAGATTGCCCCGGGGTGTGCCGCCACGGTAGGCCCACCCGTGTGTGGGCGTGCAGAAGGGCCTGCGGTTGCCTCTGGGTGTGCCGCCACGGCCAGCCCACCCGTGGGTGGGGAGTGCAGAAAGGAGCCTACAGTTTCTTCTGGGTTGGCCTTAGCGACCAGCTTTCCCGTGGGTGGGCGTGCAGAACTGTTTGCGTGTGCCTCTGGGTGTGCCGCCGCGGCCCGGCCCACCCGATGGGTGGGCGTGCAGATCTGTTTGCGTGTGCCTCTGGGTGTGCCGCCACGGGCCGGCCCACCCGTGGGTGAAGCGTGCAGAAGAGCCTGCATTTTCCCCTGGGTGTGCGCCGCGGCGGCCCACCCGTGGGTGGAGTGTGCAGAAGGCCCTGCGGTTGCCTCTGGGTGTGCAGCCGCGGCCGGCCTACCGTTGGTGGGAGTGCAGAAGGGCCTGCGATTACCTCTGGGTGCGCCGCCACGGCCAGCCCTACCGTGGGTGAGCGTGCAGAAGGGCCTGCAGTTTCTTCTGGGTTGGCCTTAGCGACCAGCTTACCCGTGGGTGAAGCGTGCAGAAGGGCCTGCGTTTGCCTCTGGGTGTGCCGCCCGCGGCCCGGCCCACCCGTGGGTGAAGCGTGCAGAAGGGTTTGCGTTTGCCTCTGAGTGTGCCGCCGCGGCCCGGCCCACCACGTGGGTGAAGCGTGCAGAAGGGTTTGCGTTTGCCTCTGAGTGTGCCGCCACAGCCCGGCCCACCCGTGGGTGAGAAGTGCAGAAGAGCCTGCGGTTTCCTCAGGGTTGGCCCTAGCGACCAACCCACCCGTGGGTGGTAGTGCAGAATTGTTTGCGTGTGCCTTTGGGTGTGCCGCCCTGCGGCCCGGCCCACCCGTGGGTGAAGCGTGCAGAAGCAACGGCCTGCGGTTTGCATCTGGGTGTGCATGCGGCCCGGCCCACCCGTGGAGTGGCGTGCAGAAGGGCCTGCGGTTGCCTCTGGGTGTGCACGCACGGCCGGCCCACCAGTGGGTGGGCGTGCAGAAGGCCCTGCGGTTGCCTCTGGGTGTGCAGCCATGGTTGGCCTACCCGTGGAGTGCGGCGTGCAGAACTGTTTGCATGTGGCTATGGGTGTGCGCCACAGCCCCGGCTCACCTGTGGGTGGGCGTGCAGAAGAGGCCTGAGGTTGCCCTCTGGGTGTGCAGCCCAGCGGCCCGGCCCACCCGTGGGTGGGCGTGGAGAAAAGACGCCGTTTGCCCCTGGGTGTGCCGCCACAGCCGGCCAACCCGTGGGTGAGGCGTGCAGAAGGGTCTGCGGTTGCCTCTGGGTTTGCGCTAGCGGCGGCTCACCCGTGGGTGGGCGTGCAGAAGGCCCTGTGTTTGCCTCTGGGTGTGCGCTGCGGCCGGCCCAACCCGTGGGTGGGCGTGCAGAACTGTTTGCGTGTGCCTCTGGGTGTGCGCCCACGGCGGCCCACCCGTGGGTAGGGCGTGCAGAAGGGCCCTGCGGTAGCCCCTCTGGGTTGTGCCGCACGGCGGGCCCACCCGTGGGTGGGCGTGCAGAAAGGCCTGCGTGTTGCCTCTGGGTGTGCCGCCACGGCAGACCCACCCGTTGGGTGGGTGTGCAGAAGGCCCTGCGTTTGCCTCTGGGTGTGCAGCCACAGCGGCCCTACCCGTGGTTGAAGCGTGCAGAAGGGCCTGCGGTTACCTCTGGGTGTGCCGCCACGGCCAGCCCACCCGTGGGTGGGGCGTGCAGAAAGGGCCTGCAGTTTCTTCTGGGTTGACGCCAACAACCAGCTTACCCGTTGGTGGGGCGTGCAGAACTGTTTGAGTCTGCCTCTGGGTGTGCGCTCACGGCCGGCCCACCGTGGGTGGGCGTGCAGAAGGGGCCTGCGGTTGCCTCTGGGTGTGCCGCCCGCGGCCCGGCCCACCCGTGGGTGGGGCGTGCAGAAGGGCCTGCGTGTTGCCTCTGGGGTGTGCGCCCGCGGCCGGCCCACCCGTGGGTGGGCGTGCAGAAACGGGCCTCGCGTGTGCCTCTGGGTGTGCGCCCGCGGCGGCCCACCCGTGGGTGAAGCGTGCAGAAGGGCCTGCAGTTTTCCCCTGGGTCGTGCCGCCCGCGGCCGGCCCACCCGTGGGTGGGTGTGCAGAAGGCCCTGCGGTTGCCTCTGGGTGTGCAGCCACGGGCCCGACCCTACCGTTGGTGGGGCGTGCAGAAGGGCCTGCGGTTTGCCTCTGGGTGTGCCGCCACGGCCAGCCCTACACGTCGGGTGAGCAGTGCAGAAGGAGCCTGCAGTTTGCTTCTGGGTTGTGCGCTAGCGACCAGCTTACCCGTGGGTGGGCGTGCAGAAGGGCCTGCGTTTGCCTCTGGGTGTGCCGCCACGGCCGGCCCACCCGTGGAGTGAAGCGTGCAGAAGGGTTTGCGTTTGCCTCTGGGTGTGCCCTAGCCGGCCGGCCCACCCGTGGGTGGGGCGTGCAGAAGGTTTGCGTTTGCCTCTGGGTGTGCGCCCACGGGCCCGGCCCACCCGTGGGTGGGGCGTGCAGAAGGGCCTCGCGGTTTGCCTCTGGGGTGTGCGCCCAGCGACCAGCCCACCCGTGGGTGGGCGTGCAGAAGTGTCTGCGTGTGCCTCTGGGTGTGCCGCCACGGCGGCCCACCCGTGGGTGGGCGTGCAGAAGGGCCTGCGGTTTGCATCTGGGTGTGCCGCCCGCGGCCGGCCCACCCGTGGGTGGCGTGCAGAAGGCCCTGCGGTTGCCTCTGGGTGTGCAGCCACGGCCGGCCTACCCGTGGGTGGGAAGTGCAGAAGGGCCTGCGATTACATCTGGGTGTGCCGCCACGGCCAGCCCACCGTGGGTGAGGCGTGCAGAAGGGCCTGCAGTTTCTTCTGGGTTGGCATAGCGACCAGCTTACCCGTGGGTGAGCGTGCAGAACTGTTTGCGTGTGCCTCTGGGTGTGCACGCCACGGCCGGCCTACCCGTGGGTGGGCGTGCAGAAGGGCCTGCGCTTGCCTCTGGGTGTGTAGCCACGGCCGACCTACCCGTGGGTGGGCGTGCAGAAGGGCCTGCGTTTGCCTCTGGGTGTGCCGCCACGGCCAGCCCACCCGTGGGTGAGGCGTGCAGAAGGGCCTGCAGTTTCTTCTGGGGTTGGCCTTAGCGACCAGCTTTCCCGTGGGTGGGCGTGCAGAACTGTTTGCGTGTGCCTCTGGGTGTGCCGCCACGGCAGGCCCACCCGTGGGTGGGCGTGCAGAAGGGCCTGCGTGTTGCCCTCTGGGTGTGCCGCCCGCGGCCGACCCACCCGTTGGGTGGGTGTGCAGAAGGGCCCTGCGGTTGCCTCTGGGTGTGCAGCCACGGCCGGCCCACCCGTGGGTGGGGCGTGCAGAACTGTCTGCGTGTGGCTCTGGGTGTGCCGCCCGCGGCCGGCCCACCCTGGGTGAGCGTGCAGAAGGGTTTCGCGTTTGCCTCTGAGTGTGCGCTACGGCCGGCCCACCCCTGGGTGAAGCGTGCAGAGCAGTTTGCGTTTGCCTCTGGGTGTGCCACCGCGGCGACCCACCCGTGGGTGGGGCGTGCAGAAAGGTGCTGCGTTTGCCTCTGGGTGTGCAGCCACGGCCCGGCCCTACCCGTGGGTGGGGAGTGCAGAAGGGCCTGCGGTTGCCTCTGGGTGTGCCGCCACGGCCAGCCCACCCGTGGGTGGGCGTGCAGAAGAGCCTGCAGTATCTTCTGGGTTGCGCCAGCGACCAGCTTTCCCGTGGGTGGGCGTGCAGAACTGTTTGCGTGTGCCTCTGGGTGTGCGCATGCGGCCCGGCCCACCCGTGGGTGGGCGTGCAGAATGGCCCTCGCGTGTGCCTCTGGGTGTGCACGCCCGCGGCCGGCCCACCCGTGGGTGGGGCGTGCAGAAGGGCCTGCGGTTTGCCTCTGGGTGTGCCGCACGGCCGGCCCACCCGTGGGTTGGGCGTGCAGAAGGGTCTGCGTTTGCCTCTGGGTGTGCCGCCACGGCCCAGGCCCACCCGTGGGTGGGCGTGCAGAACTGTTTGCGTGTGCCTCTGGGTGTGCACGCACGGGCCCGGCCCCACCCGTGGGTGGGCGTGCAGAACTGCTTTGCGTGTGCCTCTGGGTGTGCGCCACGGGCCCGGCCCACCCGTGGGTGGGGCGTGCAGAAGGGACCTGCAGTTTGCTCCCTGGGTGTGCATGCGACCCGGCCCACCCGTGGGTGGGTGTGCAGAAGGCCCTCGCGATTTGCCTCTGGGTGTGCAGCCCAGCGGCCGGCCCTACCCGTGGGTGGGGCGTGCAGAAAAAGCCTCGCGGGTACCTCTGGGTGTGCCGCCCGGCCAACCCACCCGTGGGTGGAGGGTGCAGAAGGGCCTGCAGTTTTCTTCTGGGTTGACATAGCGACCAGCTTACCCGTGGGTGGGGCGTGCAGAACTGTTTAGCGTGTGCCTCTGGGTGTGCGCCCACGGCCGACCCACCTGTGGGTGGGCGTGCAGGATTGTTTGGGTGTGCCTCTGGGTGTGCCGCTGCGGCCGATAACCGTGGGTGGGAGCGTGCAGAACTGTTTCTGCGTGTGCCTCTGGGTGTGCGCCCGGCCGGCCCACCCTGGGTGAAGCGTGCAGAAGGGCCTGCGGTAGCCCCTGGTTGTGCCGCCACGGGCCCGGGCCCACCCGTGGGTGAGCGTGCACAAAGGGCCTGCGGTTGCCTCTGGGTGTGCCGCCACGGCGGGCCCACCCGTTGGTGTAAGGTGTGCAGAAGGCCCTGCGTTTGCCTCTGGGTGTGCAGCCACGGCCCGGCCTACCCGTGGTTGAGCGTGTAGAAGAGCCTGCGGTTACCTCTGGGTGTGCCGCCACGGCCAGCCCACCCGTGGGTGGGGCGTGCAGAAAGAGCCTGCAATTTCTTCTGCGTTGGCGCTAGCGACCAGCTTACCCGTGGGTGGGCGTGCAGAACTGTTTGCGTGTGCCTCTGGGTGTGCCGCCCGCGGCCCGGCCCACCCGTGAGTGGGCGTGCAGTGAGGGCCTCGCGTGTTGCTCCTGGGTGTGCCGCCCACGGCCCGGCCCACCCGTGGGTGGGCGTGCAGAAGGGCCTGCGTTTGCCTCTGGGTGTGCCGCCACGGCCGGCCCACCCGTGGGTGGGCGTGCAGAAGTGTTTGCATTTGCCTCTTAGTGTGCATGCGGCGGACTACCCGTGGGTGGGCATGCAGAAGGGCCTGCGTTTACCTCTGGGTGTGCCGCCCACGGCAAGCCCACCCGATGGGTGGGCGTGCAGAAGAGCCTGCAGTTTCTTTTAAGTTGGCGTAGCGACCAGCTTTCCCGTGGGTGGGGCGTGCAGAACTGTTTGAGTGTGCCACTGGGTGTGCGCCACGGCCGGCCCACCCGTGGGTGGGCGTGCAGAAGGGCCTGCATTTTTCCCCTGGGTGTGCGCCACGGCCGGCCCACCCGTTGGTGGAGTGTGCAGAAGGGCCCTGCGGTTGCCTCTGGGTGTGCAGCCCCGACCGGCCTACCCGTGTGTGGGGCGTGCAGAAGGGCCTGCGTTTGCCTCTGGAGTGTGCGCCCGCGGCGGCCCACCCGTGGGTGGGGCGTGCAGAAACGGCCTGCAGTTTCTTCTGGGTTGGCCTTAGCGACCAGCTTTCCCGTGGGTGGGGCGTGCAGAATTGTTTTCCGTTTGCCATTGGGTGTGCGCCCGCGGCCCGGCCCACCCGATGGGTGGGCGTGCAGAACTGTTTGCGTGTGCCTCTGGGTGTGCCGCCACGGCCGGCTCACCCGTGGGTGAAGCGTGCAGTGGGGCCTGCATTTTCCCCTGGGTGTACACTTCGGCGGCCCACCCGTGGGTGGGGTGTGCAGAAGGCCCTCGCGGTTGCCTCTGGGTGTGCAGGCACGGCCGGCCTACCGGTGGGTGGGGAGTGCAGAAGGGCCTGCGATTACCTCTGGGTGTGCCGCCACGGCCAGCCCACCCGTGGAGTGAGCGTGCAGAAGGGCCTGCAGTTTCTTCTGGGTTGGCCCATAGCGACCAGCTTACCCGTGGGTGGGCGTGCAGAACTGTTTCGCGTGTGCCTCTGGGTGTGCCGCCACGGCCGGCCCACCCGTGGAGTGGGCGTGCAGAACTGTTTGCGTGTGCCTCTGGGTGTGGCGCGCGGCCGGCCCACCCGTGGGTGAGGCGTGCAGAAAGGGCCTGGTTTTCCCCCTGGGTGTGCGCCACGGTAGGCCCACCCGTGTGTGAAGCGTGCAGAAGGGCCTGCGTTTGCCTCGGGTGTGCCGCCCGCGGCCGGCCCACCCGTGGGTGGGGCGTGCAGAAGGGTTTCGCGTTTGCCTCTGAGTGTGGCGCCATGGCGGCCCACCCGTGGTTAGGGAGTGCAGAAGGGTTTTGCGTTTGCCTCTGGAGTGTGCCGCCACGGCCGGCCTACCCGTGGGTGGGGCGTGCAGAAGAGCCTGCGGTTTTCCTCTGGGTTGGCGCTAGCGACCAACCCACCCGTGGGTGGGCGTGCAGAACTGTGTGCGTGTGCCTCTGGGTGTGCGCCACGGCCCGGCCCACCCGGTGGGTGGGGAGTGCAAAAGGGCCTGCGTGTGCCTCTGGGGTGATGCGCAGCGGCCGGCCCACTCGTGGGTGGGCGTGCAGAACTGTTTGCGTGTGCCTCTGGGTGTGCGCCACGGCCGGCCCACCCGTGTGTGAAAGCGTGCAGAAGGGCCTGCGGTTGCCTCTGGGTGTGCGCCACGGCCAGGCCACCCGTGGAGTGAGGCGTGCAGAGCTGTTTGCGTGTGCCTCTGTGTGTGCCGCCACGGCGGCCTACCCGTGGGTGGGGCGTGCAGAAGTTCCCTCGCGGTTGCTCTTGGGTTGTGCCGCCCACGGCCGGCCCACCCGTGGGTGGGAGTGCAGAAGGAGCCTGCGTTTGCCTCTGGGTGTGCCGCCACGGCGGTCCACCCGTTGGTGGGTGTGCAGAAGGGCCTGCGTTTGCCTCTGGGTGTGCAGCCCGCGGCCGGCCTACCCGTGGGTGGGGTGTGCAGAAGGGCCTGCGGTTGCCTCTGGGTGTGCAGCCACGGCCAGCCCACCCGTGGGGTGGGGCGTGCAGAAGGGCCTGCAGTTTCTTCTGGGGTTGGCGCAACAACCAGCTTACCCGTGGGTGGGGCGTGCAGAACTGTTTCGCGTGTGCCTCTGGGTGTGCCGCCCACGGCCCGGCCCACCCGTGGGTGGGCGTGCAGAACTGTATCGCGTGTGGCTCTGGGTGTGCTGCCACGGGCCGGCCCACCCGTGGGTGGGGCGTGCAGAAGGGCCTGCGGTTGACTCTGGGTGTGCCGCCAAGGCGGCCCACCCGTGGGTGGGGCGTGCAGAAGGGTTTGCGTTTGCCTCTGGGTGTGCGCCGCGGCCGACCCACCACGTGGGTGGGCGTGCAGAAGAGTTTGCGTTTGCCTCTGAGTGTGCGCCACGGGCCCGGCCAGCCCGTGGGTGGGGCGTGCAGAAGAGCCTCGCGGTTTCCTCTGGGTTGGCCTTAGCGACCAACCCACCCGTGGGTGGGCGTGCAGAACTGTTTCGCGTGTGCCTCTGGGTGTGCGCCACGGCCCGGCCCACCCGTGGAGTGAGGCGTGCAGAAGGGCCTGCGGTTGCCTCTGGGTGTGCAGCCACGGCCGGCCCTACCCGTGGGTGGAATGCAGAAGGGCCTGCAATTACATCTGGGTGTGCCGCCCGCGGCCAGCACACCCGTGGGTGAAGCGTGCAGAGCGGGGCCTGCAGTTTCATCTGGGTTGGCCATAGCGACCAGCTTACCCGTGGGTGGGCGTGCAGAACTGTTTGCGTGTGCCTCTGGGTGTGCGCCACGGCCGACCCACCCCTGGGTGGGCGTGCAGAACTGTTTCGCGTGTGCCTCTGGGTGTGCGCCCGCGGCCGACCTACCACGTGGGTGTAGGCGTGCAGAAGGGCCTGCGGTATCCTCTGGGTTGGCCGTAGCGACCAACCCACCCGTGGGTGGGCGTGCAGAACTGTGTCGCGTGTGCCTCTGGGTGTGCACACGGCCCGGCCCACCCGGTGGGTGGGCGTGCAAAAAGGGCCTGCGTGTTGCCTCTGGGTGTGCCGCCACGGCCGTCCCACCCGTGGGTGGGCGTGCAGAACTGTTTGCGTGTGCCTCCTGGGCTGTACGCAGCGGCCGGCCCTACCCGTGGGTGGGTGTGCAGAAGGGCCTGCGGTTTCCTCTGGGTTGGCATAGCGAACAACCCACCCGTGGGTGGGGCGTGCAGAACTGTGTCGCGTGTGCCTCTGGGTGTGCCGCCCGCGGCCGGCCCACCCGTGGGTGGGCGTGAAGAAGGGCCTGCGGTTGCCTCTGGGTGTGCCGCCCACGGGCCCGGCCCACCGTGGGTGGAGCGTGCAGAAGGCCCTGCGCTTTGCCTCTGGTTGTGCAGCCCGCGGCGGACTACCCGTGGGTGGGCATGCAGAAGAGGCCTCGCGTTTACCTCTGTGTTTGCCGCCACGGCCAGCCCACCCGTGGGTGGGCGTGCAGAAGAGCCTGCAGTTTCTTTCTGAGTTGGCGCTAGCGACCAGCTTTCCCGTGGGTGGGCGTGCAGAACTGTTTGAGTGTGCCTCTGGGTGTGCCGCCACGGCGGCCCACCCGTGGGTGGGGCGTGCAGAAGGGCCTGCATGTTTGCCTTGGGTGTGCATACGGCCGGCCCACCCGTTGGTGGAGTGTGCAGAAGGCCCTGCGGTTGCCTCTGGGTGTGCAGCCCGCGGCCGGCCTACCGTGTGTGGGCGTGCAGAAGGGCCTGCGTTTGCCTCTGGGTGTGCGCCGCGGCCGGCCCACCCGTTGGGTGGGTGTGCAGAAGGGCCTGCGTTTGCCTCTGGGTGTGCAGCCACGGCCGGCCTACCCGTGGGTGGGGAGTGCAGAAGGGCCTGCGTGTTGCCTCTGGGGTGTGCACACGGCCAGGCCCACCCGATGGGGTGGGCGTGCAGAAGAGCCCTGCAGTTTCTTCTGGGTTGGCGCTAGCGACCAGCTTACCCGTGGGTGGGCGTGCAGAACTGTTTGCGTGTGCCTCTGGGTGTGCACTACGGCCGGCCCACCCGTGGGTGGGCGTGCAGAACTGTATCGCGTGTGCCTCTGGGGTGTGCTGCCCGCGGCCGGCCCACCCGTGGGTGGAGCGTGCAGAAGGGCCTGCGGTTTGCCTCTGGGTGTGCGCCACGGCCGGCCCACCCGTGGGTGGGCGTGAAGAAAGGTTTGCGTTTGCCTCTGAGTGTGCGCCCTGCGGCGGCCCACCCGTGGGTGGGGAGTGCAGAAGGGACTGCGTTTGCCTCTGGGTGTGCCGCCACGGCCGGCCCACCCGTGGGTGGGGCGTGCAGAAGGGCCTGCGGTTTCCTCTGGGTGTGCGCCCTGCGGCCGGCCCACCCGTGGGTGGGGCGTGCAGAAAGGGCCTGCGGTTGCCTCTGGGTGTGCAGCCCGCGGCCGGCCTACCCGTGGGTGGGAGTGCAGAAGGGCCTGCAGTTTACATCTGGGTGTGCCGCCACGGCCAGCCCACCCGTGGGTGGGCGTGCAGAAGGGCCTGCAGTTTCTTCTGGGTTGGCCTTAGCGACCAACCCACCCGTGGGTGGGCGTTCAGAACTGTGTCTGCGTGTGCCTCTGGGTGTGCAGCCACGGCGGCCCACCGGTGGGTGGGCGTGCAGAAAGGGCCTGCGTGTGCCTCTGGGTGTGCGCCACGGCCCGGCTCCCACCGTGGGTGGGCGTGCAGAACTGTTTGCGTGTGCCTCTGGGGTGTGCCGCCCAGCGGCCCGGCCCTACCCGTGGGTGAGTGTGCAGAAGGGCCTGCGGTTTCCTCTGGGTTGGCCCTTAGCGACCAACCCACCCGTGGGTGGGCGTGCAGAACTGTGTCGCGTGTGCCTCTGGGTGTGCCGCCCGCGGCCGGCCCACCCGTGGGTGGGCGTGCAGAAGGGCCTGCGGTTTGCCTCTGGGTGTGCCGCCACGGGCCGGCCCACCCGTGGGTGGGGTGTGCACAAGGGCCCTGCGCTTTGCCTCTGGGTGTGCAGCCACGGCGGACTACCCGTGGGTGGGCATGCAGAAGGGCCTGCGTTTACCTCTGGGTGTGCCGCCACGGCCAGCCCACCCGTGGGTGGAGCGTGCACAAGAGCCTGCAGTTTCTTTTAAGTTGGCCTTAGCGACCAGCTTTCCCGTGGGTGGGCGTGTAGAACTGTTTGAGTGTGCCTCTGGGTGTGCACGCCACGGCCAGGCCCACCCGTGGAGTGGGGCGTGCAGAAGGGCCTGCATTTTCCCCTGGGTGTGCCGCCACGGGCCGGCCCACCCGTTGGGTGGAGTGTGCAGAAGGCCCTGCGGTTGCCTCTGGGTGTGCAGCCCGACCGGCCTACCCGTGGGTGGGGCGTGCAGAAGGGCCTGCGTTTGCCTCTGGGTGTGCGCCACGGCCGGCCCACCCGTGGGTGGGCGTGCAGAACTGTTTGCGTGTGCCTCTGGGTGTGCGCTCACGGCCCGGCCCACCCGTGGGTGGGGCGTGCAGAAGGGTCTGCGGTTGCCTCTGGGTGTGCCGCGCGGCGGCCCACCCGTGGGTGGGCGTGCAGAACGGTTTGCGTTTGCCTCTGGGTGTGCGCCACGGCCGGCCCACCCGTGGGTGGGCGTGCAGAAGGGACTGCGTTTGCCTCTGGGTGTGCAGCCACGGCCGGCCCTACCCGTGGGTGGGAGTGCAGAAGGAGCCTACGGTTACCTCTGGGTGTGCCGCCACGGCCAGCCCACCCGTGGGTGGGGCGTGCAGAAGGGCCTGCGTGTTGCCTCTGGGTGTGCCGCCACGGGCCCGGCCCACCCGTGGGTGGGCGTGCAGAAGCGGCCTGCGTGTTGCCTCTGGGTGTGCCGCCACGGCCGGCCCACCAGTGGGTGAAGCGTGCAGAAGGGTTTGCGTTTGCCTCTGGGTGTGGCGCCATGGCGGCCCACCCGTGGTTGGGCGTGCAGAAGGGTTTGCGTTTGCCTCTGGGTGTGCGCTACGGGCGACCCACCCGTGGGTGGGCGTGCAGAACTGTTTGCGTTTGCCTCTGGGTGTGCGCCACGGCCCGGCCCACCCGTGGGTGGGCGTGCAGAACTCTTCGCGTGTGCCTCTGGCTGTGCACGCCCGCGGCCGGCCCACCCGTGGGTGGGGCGTGCAGTAGAGGCCTCGCGTTTGCTCTCTGGGTGTGCCGCCGCGGCGGCCCACCCGTTGGTGGGTGTGCAGAAGGCCCTGCGGTTGCCTCTGGGTGTGCAGCCACGGCGGCCTACCCGTGGGTGGGAGTGCAGAAAAGCCTGCGGGTTACATCTGGGTGTGCGCCACGGCCAGCCCACCCGTGGGTGGGCGTGCAGAAGGGCCTGCATTTTCTTCTGGGATGGCCCTAGCGACCAGCTTACCCGTGGGTGGGCGTGCAGAACTGTTAGCGTGTGCCTCTGGGTGTGCGCCCGCGGCCGGCCCACCTGTGGGTGGGCGTGCAGGATTGTTTGGGTGTGCCTCTGGGTGTGCAGCCACGGCGGCCAACCGTGGGTGGGCGTGCAGAACTGTTTGCGTGTGCCTCTGGGTGTGCGCCCAGCGGCCGGCCCACCCCGTGGGTGGGCGTGCAGAAGGGCCTGCGGTAGCCCCTGGGTTGTGCCGCCCGCGGGCAGGGCCCACCCGTGGGTGGGAGCGTGCAGAAGGGCCCTGCGTTTGCCTCTGGGTGTGCAGCCACGGCCCGGCCTACCCGTGGGTTGGGCGTGCAGAAGGGCCTGCGTTTGCCTCTGGGTGTGCCGCCACGGCCGGCCCACCCGTGGGTGGAGCGTGCAGAAGTGTTTGCATTTGCCTCTTAGTGTGCGCCCGCGGCCGGACTTCCCGTGGGTGGGCATGCAGAAGGGCCTGCGTTTACCTCTGGGTGTGCCGCCACGGCAAGCCCACCCGTGGAGTGGGGCGTGCAGAAAGAGCCTGCAGTTTCTTTTAAGTTGGCCTTAGCGACCAGCTTTCCCGTGGGTGGGCGTGCAGAACTGTTTGAGTGTGCCACTGGGTGTGCGCTACGGCCCGGCCCACCACGATGGGTGGGCGTGCAGAAGGGCCTGCATTTTTCCCCTGGGTGTGCGCCCGCGGCCCGGCCCACCCGTTGGTGGGTGTGCAGAAGGCCCTGCGGTTGCCTCTGGGTGTGCAGCCCGACCCGGCCTACCGTGTGTGGGGAGTGCAGAAGAGCCTGCGTTTGCCTCTGGAGTGTGCCGCCACGGGCCCGGCCCACCCGTGGGTGGGGCGTGCAGAAACGGCCTGCAGTTTCTTCTGGGTTGGCCTTAGCGACCAGCTTTCCCGTGGGTGGGCGTGCAGAACTGTTTGCGTTTGCCATTGGGTGTGCCGCCACGGCCGGCCCACCCGTGGGTGGGCGTGCAGAACTGTTTGCGTGTGCCTCTGGGTGTGCCGCCACGGCCGGCCCACCCGTGGGTGGGCGTGCAGTAGGGCCTGCATTTTCCCCTGGGTGTGCCGCCACGGCCGGCCCACCCGTGGGTGGAGTGTGCTGAAGGCCCTGCGGTTTGCCTCTGGGTGTGCGAACGCGGCCGGCCTACCCGTGGGTGGGGAGTGCAGAAGGGCCTGCGATTACCTCTGGGTGTGCCGCCACGGCCAGCCCACCCGTGGGTGAGCGTGCAGAAGGGCCTGCAGTTTCTTCTGGGTTGGCCCTTAGCGACCAGCTTACCCGTGGGTGGGCGTGCAGAACTGTTTCGCGTGTGCCTCTGGGTGAGCGCCACGGCCGGCCCACCCGTGGAGTGGGCGTGCAGAACTGTTTGCGTGTGACTCTGGGTGTGCGCTGCGGCCGGCCCACCCGTGGGTGGGGCGTGCAGAAGGGCCTGCGTTTTCCCCTGGGTGTGCCGCCCGCGGTAGGCCCACCCGTGTGTGAGGCGTGCAGAAGGGCCTGCGTTTGCCTCCGGGTGTGCGCCACGGCCCGGCCCACCCGTGGGTGGGCGTGCAGAAGGGTTTGCGTTTGCCTCTGGGTGTGGCGCCATGGCGGCCCACCACGTGGTTAGGCGTGCAGAAGGGTTTGCGTTTGCCTCTGGGTGTGCCGCCACGGCCCGGCCCTACCCGTGGGTGAAGCGTGCAGAAGGGCCTGCGGTTTCCTCTGGGTTGCGCCCTAGCGACCAGCCCACCCGTGGGTGGGGCGTGCAGAACTGTGTGCGTGTGCCTCTGGGTGTGCCGCCACGGCCGGCCCACCGGTGGGTGGGCGTGCAGAAGGGCCTGCGTTTGCCTCTGGGTTTACGCAACGGCCGGCCCACCCGTGGGTGGGCGTGCAGAACTGTTTGCGTGTGCCTCTGGGTGTGCCGCCACGGCCGGCCCACCCGTGGGTGGGCGTGCAGAAGGGCCTGCGTTTGCCTCTGGGTGTGCCGCCACGGCCAGGCCCACCCGTGGGTGGGCGTGCAGAACTGTTTGCGTGTGCCTCTGGGTGTGCCGCCACGGCCGGCCTACCCGTGGGTGGGGCGTGCAGAAGTTCCTGCGGTTGCTCCTGGTTGTGCAGCTACGGCCGGCCCACCGCTGGGTGGGCGTGCAGAAAGGGCCTGCGTTTGCCTCTGGGTGTGCGCCACGGCGGCCCACCCGTTGGTGGAGTGTGCAGAAGGGCCTGCGTTTGCCTCTGGGTGTGCAGCCCGCGGCCGGCCTACCCGTGGGTGGGAGTGCAGAAGGGCCTGCGGTTACCTCTGGGTGTGCAGCCACGGCCAGCCCACCCGTGGGTGGGGCGTGCAGAAGAGCCTGCAGTTTTCTTCTGGGTTGGCGCAACGACCAGCTTACCCGTGGGTGGGCGTGCAGAACTGTCTGCGTGTGCCTCTGGGTGTGCTGCCCGCGGCCGGCCCACCCGATGGGTGAAGCGTGCAGAAGAGCCTGCGTGTGCCTCTGGGTGTGCCGCCACGGCCGTCCCACCCGTGGGTGGGCGTGCAGAACTGTTTGCGTGTGCCTCTGGGGCGTGCGCAGCGGGCCCGGCCTACCCGTGGGTGGGTGTGCAGAAGGGCCTGCGGTTTCCTCTGGGTTGGCGCTAGCGACCAACCCACCCGTGGGTGGGCGTGCAGAACTGTGTGGGTGTGCACTCTGGGTGTGCGCCCGCGGCCCGGCCCACCCGTGGGTGGGCGTGAAGAAGGGCCTGCGATTTGTCTCTGGGTGTGCCGCCACGGCCCGGCCCTACCCGTGGGTGGGTGTTCAGAAGGCCCTCGCTTTGCCTCTGGGTGTGCAGCCCGCGGCCGGACTACCGGTGGGTGGGCATGCAGAAGGGCCTGCGTTTACCTCTGGGTGTGCCGCCACGGCCAGCCCACCCGTGGAGTGGGCGTGCAGAGCCTACAGTTTCTTTTAAGTTGGCCTTAGCGACCAGCTTTCCCGTGGGTGGGCGTGCAGAACTGTTTGAGTGTGCCTCTGGGTGTGCATACGGCCGAGCCCACCCGTGGGTGGGCGTGCAGAAGGGCCTGCATTTTTCCCCTGGGTGTGCCCGCCCGCGGCCCGGCCCACCCGTTGGTGGGGTGTGCAGAAGGCCCTGCGGTTGCCTCTGGGTGTGCAGCCCGACCGGCCTACCGTGTGTGGGCGTGCAGAAGGGCCTGCGTTTGCCTCTGGGTGTGCGCCCGCGGCCGGCCCACCCGTGGGTGGGCGTGCACAACTGTTCTGCGTGTGGCTCTGGGTGTGCCGCCACGGCCGGCCCACCCTGGGTGGGGCGTGCAGAAGGGTATGCGTTTGCCTCTGGGTGTGCGCCCGCGGCCGGCCCACCCGTGGGTGGGCGTGCAGAAACGGTTGAGTTTGCCTCTGGGTGTGCCACCACGGCGGCCCACCCGTGGGTGGGAGTGCAGAAGGGTTTGCGTTTGCCTCTGGGTGTGCAGCCACGGCGGCCTACCCGTGGGTGGGAGTGCAGAAGGGGCCTGCGGTTACCTCTGGGTGTGCCGCCACAGCCAACCCACCCGTGGGTGAAGCGTGCAGAAGGGGCCTGCAGTATCTTCTGGGTTGGCCTTAGCGACCAGCTTTCCCGTGGGTGGGCGTGCAGAACTGTTTGCGTGTGCCTCTGGGTGTGCGCACGGCCCGGCCCACCCGTGGGTGGGCGTGCAGAACTGTTGCGGTTGCCTCTGGGTGTGCCGCCCGCGGCCCGGCCCACCCGTGGGTGGAGCGTGCACAAGGGCCCTGCGGTTGCCTCTGGGTGTGCAGCCCACGGCCGGCCCACCAGTGGGTGAGCGTGCAGAAGGGCCTCGCGGTTGCCTCTGGAGTGTGCCGTCACGGCCCGGCCCACCCAGTGGGTGAGGCGTGCAGAAGGGGTTTGCGTTTGCCTCTGAGTGTGGCGCCATGGCGGCCCACCCGTGGGTTGGGGCGTGCAGAAGGGTTTGCGTGTGCCTCTGGGGGTGCGCGCGGCCGGCCCACCCGTGGGTAAGGGCGTGCAGTAGGGCCTGCGGTTGCTCCTGGGCTGTGCGCCGCGGGCCCGGCCCACCCGTTGGGTGGAGTTTGCAGAAGGCCCTGCGGTTGCCTCTGGGTGTGCAGCCACGGCCGGCCTACCCGTGGGTGGGAGTGCAGAAAACCTCGCGGGTACATCTGGGTGTGCGCCACGGCCAGCCCACCCGTGGGTGGGCGTGCAGAAGAGCCTGCATTTTCTTCTGGGATGGCGCTTAGCGACCAGCTTACCCGTGGGTGGGCGTGCAGAACTGTTAGCGTGTGCCTCTGGGTGTGCACGCCACGGCCGACCCACCTGTGGGTGGGCGTGCAGGATTGTTTGGGTGTGCCTCTGGGTGTGCGCTGCGGCCGACCCAACCCGTGGATGGGCGTGCAGAACTGTTTGCGTGTGCCTCTGGGTGTGCCGCGCGGCCGGCCCACCCGATGGGTGGGCGTGCAGAAGTGTTTGCATTTGCCTCTGAGTGTGCGCCCGCGGCGGACTACCCGATGGGTGGGCATGCAGAAGAGGCCTACGTTTTTCCTCTGGGTGTGCCGCCACGGCAAGCCCACCCGTGGGTGGGGCGTGCAGAAGAGCCTGCAGTTTCTTTTAATTTGGCCTTAGCGACCAGCTTTCCCGTGGGTGGGGGTGCAGAACTTGTTTAGTGTGCCACTGGGTGTGCATACGGCGGCCCACCCGTGGGTGGGCGTGCAGAAGGGCCTGCATTTTTCCCCTGGGTGTGCGCCACGGCCGGCCCATCCGTTGGTGGGTGTGCAGAAGGCCCTGCGGTTGCCTCTGGGTGTGCAGCCCGACCGGCCTACCGTGTGTGGGGCGTGCAGAAGGGCCTGCGTTTGCCTCTGAGTGTGCGCCCGGGGCGACCCACCCGTGGGTGGGCGTGCAGAAGCGGCCTACAGTTTCTTCTGGGTTGGCATAGCGACCAGCTTTCCACGATGGGTGGAGGCGTGCAGAACTGTTTGCGTTTGCCATTGGGTGTGCCGCCCGCGGCCGGCCCACCCGTGGAGTGGGCGTGCAGAACTGTTTGCGTGTGCCTCTGGGTGTGCCGCCACGGCGGCTCACCCGATGGGTGAAGGCGTGCAGTAGGGCCTGCATTTTTCCCCTGGGTGTGCCGCCATGGCGGCCCACCCGTGGGTGAAGTGTGCAGAAAGGCCCTGCGGTTGCCTCTGGAGTGTGCGAGCACGGCCGGCCTACCCGTGGGTGGGGAGTGCAGAAGGGCCTCGCGATTACCTCTGGGTGTGCAGCCACGGCCAGCCCACCCGTGGGTGAGCGTGCAGAAGGGCCTGCAGTTTCTTCTGGGTTGGCATAGCGACCAGCTTACCCGTGGGTAGGGCGTGCAGAACTGTTTGCGTGTGCCTCTGGGTGTGCACTTACGGCCGGCCCACCACGTGGGTGAAGCGTGCAGAACTGTTTTGCGTGTGCCTCTGGGTGTGGCGCTGCGGCCGGCCCACCCGTGGGTGAGAAGTGCAGAAGAGCCTGGTTTTCCCCCTGGGTGTGCCGCCCACGGTAGGCCCACCCGTGTGTGAAGCGTGCAGAAGGGCCTGCGTTTGCCTCTGGGTGTGCCGCCACGGCGGCCCACCCGTGGGTGAAGCAGTGCAGAAGAGTTTCGCGTTTGCCTCTGAGTGTGCCGCCACGGCGGCCTACCGATGGGTGGGGCGTGCAGAAGGGCCTGCGGTTTCCTCTGGGTTGGCGCAGCGACCAACCCACCCGTAGGTGGGCGTGCAGAACTGTGTCGCGTGTGCCTCTGGGTGTGCGCCCGCGGCCCGGCCCACCGGTGGGTGAAGCGTGCAAAAGGGACCTGCGTGTGCCTCTGGGGAGCGTGCGCCAGCGGCCGACCCACTCGTGGGTGGGCGTGCAGAACTGTTTGCGTGTGCCTCTGGGTGTGCGCTACGGCCCGGCCCACCCGTGGGTGAGGCGTGCAGAAGGGCCTGCGCTTGCCTCTGGGGTAGTGCCGCCACGGCCAGGCCACCCGTGGGTGGGCGTGCAGACCTGTTTGCGTGTGCCTCTGTGTGTGCCGCCACGGCCGGCCTACCCGTGGGTGGGGCGTGCAGAAGTTCCTGCGGTTGCTCCTGGTTGTGCGCACGGCCGGCCCACTCGCTGGGTGGGGCGTGCAGTAGGGCCTGCGTTTTCCCCTCTGGGTGTGCGCCGCGGCGGCCCACCCGTGGGTGGAGTGTGCAGAAGGGCCTGCGTTTGCCTCTGGGTGTGCGCCGCGGCCGTGCCCACCCGTTGGTGGGTGTGCAGAAGGGCCCTGCGTTTGCCTCTGGGTGTGCAGCCACGGCCGGCCCTACCCGTGGGTGGGAGTGCAGAAGGGCCTGCGGTTACCTCTGGGTGTGTAGCCACGGCGGCCCACCCCGTGGGTGAAGCGTGCAGAAAGAGCCTCGCGTGTATCCTCTGGGTTGGCGCTAGCGACCAACCCACCCGTGGGTGGGCGTGCAGAACTGTGTCGCGTGTGCCTCTGGGTGTGCCGCCACGGCGGCCCACCGTGGGTGAAGCGTGCAAAAGGGCCTGCGTGTGCCTCTGGGTGTGCCGCCACGGCCGTCCCACCCGTGGGTGGGCGTGCAGAACTGTTTGCGTGTGCCTCTGGAGTGTGCCGCCACGGCCGGCCTACCGTGGGTGGGGCGTGCAGAAGGAACCTCGCGGTTTCCTCTGGGTTGGCCATAGCGACCAACCCACCCGTGGGTGGGCGTGCAGAACTGTGTTGCGTGTGCCTCTGGGTGTGCATACGGCCGACCCACCACGTGGGTGAAGGCGTGAAGAAGAGCCTGCGGTTGCCTCTGGGTGTGCCGCCCGCGGCCGGCCCTACCCGATGGGTGGGTGTTCAGAAGGCCCTGCAGCTTGCCTCTGGGTGTGCAGCCGCGGCCCGGACTACCGTGGGTGGGCATGCAGAAGGGCCTGCGTTTACCTCTGGGTGTGCCGCCCGGCCAGCCCACCCGTGGGTGAAGCGTGCACAAGAGCCTGCAGTTTCTTTTTAAGTTGGCGCTAGCGACCAGCTTTCCCGTGGGTGGGGCGTGCAGAACTGTTTGAGTGTGCCTCTGGGTGTGCCGCCCGGCAGGCCCACCCAGTGGGTGGGCGTGCAGAAGGGCCTGCATTTTCCCCTGGGTGTGCGCCACGGCCGGCCCACCCGTTGGTGGAGTGTGCAGAAGGCCCTGCGGTTGCCTCTGGGTGTGCAGCCCGGCGGCCTACCCGTGGGTGGGCGTGCAGAAGGGCCTGCGTTTGCCTCTGGGTGTGCCGCCCACGGCCGGCCCACCCGTGGTGGCTGCACAACCGTTCGCGTGTGGCTCTGGGTGTGCAGCCCGCGGCCGGCCTACCGTGGGTGGGAGTGCAGAAGGGCCTGCGGTTACCTCTGGGTGTGCGCGCCACGGCCAGCCCACCCGTGGGTGGGGGCGTGCAGAAGGGCCTGCAGTATCTTCTGGGTCGGCATAGCGACCAGCTTTCCGATGGGTAGGCGTGCAAGAACTGTTTGCGTGTGCCTCTGGGTGTGCAGCCACGGCCGGCCCACCCGTGGGTGGCGTGCAGAACTGTTCGCGTGTGCCTCTGGCTGTGCCGCCACGGCCGGCCCACCCGTGGGTGGGGCGTGCAGAAGGGCCTGCGGTTTGCCTCTGGGTGTGCAGCACGGCGGGCCCACCCGTGGGTGAAGCGTGCAGAAAGGCCTCGCGGTTGCCCGGGGTGTGCCGCCACGGCAGGCCCACCCGTTGGGTGGGTGTGCAGAAGGCCCTGCGGTTGCCTCTGGGTGTGCAGCCCAGCGGCGGCCCTACCGATGGTTGGGGAGTGCAGAAGAGCCCTGCGTTTGCCTCTGGGTGTGCCGCCCACGGCCCGGCCCACCCGTGGGTGAAGCGTGCAGAAGTGTTTGCATTTGCCTCTTAATTGTGCGCCCGCGGCGGACTACCCGATGGTGGGCATGCAGAAGGGCCTCGCGTTTACCTCTGGGTGTGCACGCCACGGCAAACCCACCCGTGGGTGAGGCGTGCAGAAAAGAGCCTGCAGTTTCTTTTAAGTTGGCCTTAGCGACCAGCTTTCCCGTGGGTGGGCGTGCAGAACTGTTTGAGTGTGCCACTGGGTGTGCGTACGGCGGCCCACCCGATGGGTGGGCGTGCAGAAGGGCCTGCATTTTTCCCCTGGGTGTGCGCCACGGCCCGGCCCACCCGTTGGTGGAGTGTGCAGAAGGCCCTGCGGTTGCCTCTGGGTGTGCAGCCCGACCGGCCTACCCGTGTGTGGGGAGTGCAGAAGGGCCTGCGTTTGCCTCTGAGTGTGCGCCACGGGCGGCCCACCCGATGGGTGAAGCGTGCAGAAGCGACCTGCAGTTTCTTCTGGGTTGGCCTTAGCGACCAGCTTTCCCGTGGGTGGAGCGTGCAGAACTGTCTGCGTTGCCATTGGGTGTGCCGCCACGGCCAGCCCACCCGTGGAGTGGGCGTGCAGAACTGTTTGCGTGTGCCTCTGGGTGTGCCGCCACGGGCCCGGCTCACCCGTGGGTGAGGCGTGCAGTAGGGCCTGCATTTTTCCCCTGGGTGTGCCGCCCGCGGCCCGGCCCACCCGTGGGTGGAGTGTGCAGAAGGGCCTGCGTTTGCCTCTGGGTGTGCGCCACGGCGGCCCACCCGTTGGTGGGTGTGCAGAAGGGCCTGCGTTTGCCTCTGGGTGTGCAGCCACGGCCGGCCTACCCGTGGGTGGGAGTGCAGAAGGGCCTGCGGTTACCTCTGGGTGTGCAGCCCGGCCGGCCCACCCTGGGTGAGCGTGCAGAAAGAGCCTACGGTATCCTCTGGGTTGGCATAGCGACCAACCCACCCGTGGGTGGGCGTGCAGAACTGTGTCGCGTGTGCCTCTGGGTGTGCGCCACGGCCGGCCCACCCGGTGGAGTGGGGCGTGCAGAAGGGCCTGCGTGTGCTTCTGGGTGTGCCGCCCGCGGCCGTCCCACCGATGGGTGGGAAGTGCAGAACTTGTTGCGTGTGCCTCTGGAGTGTGCCGCCGCGGCCGACCCTACCGTGGGTGGGGCGTGCAGAAGGGCCTGCGGTTTCCTCTGGGTTGGCCGCAGCGACCAACCCACCCGTGGGTAGGCGTGCAGAACTGTGTGCGTGTGCCTCTGGGTGTGCAGCCCGCGGCGGCCCACCCGTGGAGTGAAGCGTGAAGAAGAGCCTCGCGATTTGCCTCTGGGTGTGCGCCCGGCCCGGCCTACCCGTGGGTGGGTGTTCAGAAGGCCCTGCGCTTGCCTCTGGGTGTGCAGCCCACGGCGGACTACCGTGGGTGGGCATGCAGAAGGGCCTGCGTTTACCTCTGGGTGTGCGCCCTACGGCCAGCCCACCGATGGTGTAGGCGTGCAGAAAGGAGCCTGCAGTTTCTTTCTAAGTTGGCCGCTAGCGACCAGCTTTCCCGTGGGTGGGCGTGCAGAACTGTTTGAGTGTGCCTCTGGGTGTGCCGCCACGGCGGCCCACCGGTGGGTGAGGCGTGCAGAAGAGCCTGCGTTTTCCCCTCTGGGGTGTGCCGCCACGGGCCCGGCCCACCCGTTGGTGGGTGTGCAGAAGGCCCTGCGGTTGCCTCTGGGTGTGCAGCCCGACCGACTACCGTGGGTGAGGCGTGCAGAAGAGCCTGCGTTTGCCTCTGGAGTGTGCCGCCACGGCCGGCCCACCCGTGGGTGGCGTGCAGACGGGTTTCGCGTGTTGCTCTGGGTGTGCGCCACGGCCCGGCCCACCGTGGGTGGGCGTGCAGAAGCTGTCTGCGTTTGCCTCCTGAGTGTGCACGCCCACGGCCGGCCCACCCGTGGGTGAGCGTGCAGAACGGTCTCGCGTTTGCCTCTGAGAGTGTGCCGCCCGCGGCCCGGCCCACCCGTGGGTGAGCGTGCAGAAGAGCCTGCGTTTGCCTTTGGTGTGCAGCCACGGCCCGGCCTACCCGTGGGTGGGAGTGCAGAAGGGGCCTGCGGTTACCTCTGGGTGTGCGCCACGGCCAGCCCACCCGTGGGTGGCGTGCAGAAGGCCTGCAGTATCTTCTGGGTTGGCATAGCGACCAGCTTTCCCGTGGGTGGGGCGTGCAGAACTGTTTGCGTGTTCACTCTGGGTGTGCGCTACGGCCGGCCCACCCGTGGAGTGGGCGTGCAGAACTGTTTCGCGTGTGCCTCTGGCTGTGCTGCCCACGGCGGCCCACCCGTGGGTGAAGCGTGCAGAAGAGACCCTGCGGTTGCCTCTGGGGTGTGCCGCCACGGGCCCGGCCCACCCGTGGGTGGAGCGTGCAGAAGGGCTGCGTTTGCCTCTGGAGTGTGCGCCACGGGCCCGGCCCACCGATGGGTGAGGCGTGCAGAAGAGTTTGCGTTTGCCTCTGAGTGTGCAGCCACGGCGGCCCACCCGTGGGTGAAGCGTGCAGAAGGGCCTCGCGTGTTTGCCTCTGGGTTGTGCACTAGCGACGACCCTACCCGTGGGTGGGCGTGCAGAACTGTTTCTGCGTGTGCCTCTGGGTGTGCGCTACGGCGGCCCACCCGTGGAGTGGGCGTGCAGAAGGGCCTGCGGTTTGCCTCTGGGTGTGCCGCACGCGGCCCGGCCCACCGTGGGTGGAGTGTGCAGAAAGGGCCCTGCGGTTGCCTCTGGAGTGTGCAGCCACGGCCGGCCTACCGTGGGTGGGAGTGCAGAAGAGCCTGCGGGTACATCTGGGTGTGCGCCACGGCCAGCCACCCGTGGGTGGGCGTGCAGAAGGGCCTGCAGTTTCTTCTGGGATGGCGCCCTAGCGACCAGCTTACCCGTGGGTGGGCGTGCAGAACTGATGGCGTGTGCCTCTGGGTGTGCCGCACGGCCCGGCCCACCCGTGGGTGGGCGTGCAGAAGTGCCTTTGCGGTTGCCTCTGGGTGTGCAGCTACGGCCCGGCCTACCCGTGGGTGGGCGTGCAGAACTGTTTCGCGTGTGCCTCTGGGTGTGCCTGCCCGCGGCCAGCCCACCGGTGGGTGGGCGTGCAGAAGAGCCTGCGTGTGCCTCTGGGTGTGCGCGCGGCCGGCCCACCCGATGGGTGAAACGTGCAGAAGAACGCCCTGCGGTTGCCTCTGGGTGTGCATACGGCCGGCCCACCCGTGGGTGGGCGTGCAGAAGGCTTTGCGCGTGTGCCTCTGGGTGTGCGCCACGGCCGGCCCACCCGTGGGTGGGGCGTGCAGAAGGGCCTGCGTTTGCCTCTGGGTGTGCACGCCCGCGGCAGGCCCACCCGTGGGTGGAGCGTGCAGAAGGCGCTTTGCGTTTGCCTCTGGGGTGTGCAGCCACGGCGGCCTACCCGTGGGTGGGCGTGCAGAAGGGGCCTGCGTTTACCTCTGGGTGTGCCGCCACGGCCAGCCCACCCGTGGGTGGGCGTGCAGAAAGAGCCTGCAGTTTCTTTTAAGTTGGCCTTAGCGACCAGCTTTCCCGTGGGTGGGCGTGCAGAACTGTTGAGTGTGCCTCTGGGTGTGCCGCCACGGCCGGCCCACCCGTGGAGTGAGGCGTGCAGAAGGGCCTGCGTGTTTCCTCTGGGGTGTGCCGCACGGCCGGCCCACCCGTTGGTGAAAGTGCAGAAGTGGGCCCTGCGGTTGCCTCTGGGTGTGCATGCCCGGCGGCCTACCGTGGGTGGGCGTGCAGAAGGGCCTGCGTTTGCCTCTGGGTGTGCGCCCAGCGGCGGCCCACCCGTGGGTGAAGCGTGCAGAAGCAGCCTGCAGTGTTGCCTCTGGGTGTGCCGCCACGGCGGCCCACCCGTGGGTGGGCGTGCAGAACTGTTTCGCGTGTGCCTCTGAGGGTGTGCCGCCACGGCGGCCCACCCGTGGGTGGCGTGCAGAAGGGCCTGCGTTTGCCTCTGGGAGTGTGCCGCCACGGCCCAGGCCCACCCGTGGGTGGCGTGCAGAAGGGCCTCGCGTTTGCCTCTGGGTGTGCAGCCCGCGGCCGGCCCTACCCGTGGGTGGGTGTGCAGAAGGGCCTGCGGTTTGCCTCTGGGTGTGCAGCACGGCCAGCCCACCCGTGGGTGGACGTGCAGAAGAGACCTGCAGTTTCTTCTGGGTTGGCGCATACGACCAGCTTACCCGTGGGTAGGCGTGCAGAACTGTTCTGCGTGTGCCTCTGGGTGTGCCGCCACGGCCGGCCCACCCGTGGAGTGGGCGTGCAGAACTGTTTGCGTGTGCCTCTGGAGTGTGCATGCCACGGCCGGCCCACCCGTGGGTGGGCGTGCAGAAGGGCCTCGCGGTTGACTCTGGGTGTGCGCCCTACGGCCAGCCCACCCGTGGAGTGGGCGTGCAGAAGGGTTCGCGGTTGCCTCTGGGTGTGCATCACGGCGGCCCACCCTGTGGGTGGGCGTGCAGAAGGGTTTGCGTATTGCCTCTGGGTGTGCAGCCACGGCGGCCCTACCGTGGGTGGGCGTGCAGAACTGTTTGCGTGTGCCTCTGGGTGTGCGCCCACGGCCGGCCCACCCGTGGGTGAGGCGTGCAGAAGGGCCTGCGGTTGCCCCTGGTTGTGCCGCACGGCGCGGCCCACCGGTGGGTGGAGTGCATGAAGAGGGCCTGCGGTTGCCTCTGGGTGTGCAGCCACGGCCGGCCTACCGTGGGTGGGTGTGCAGAAGGGCCCTGCGTTTGCCTCTGGGTGTGCAGCTACGGCCAGCCCACCCGTGGGTGAGCGTGCAGAAGGGCCTGCGGTTTCTTCTGGAGTTGGCCTTAGCGACCAGCTTACCCGTGGGTGGGCGTGCAGAACTGTTTGCGTGTGCCTCTGGGTGTGCAGCACGGGCCCGACCCACCGTGGAGTGGCGTGCAGAAAGGGCCTCACGGTTGCTCTCTGGGTGTGCGCCCGCGGCGACCCACCGTGAGTGGGCGTGCAGAAGGGCCTGCGTTTGCCTCTGGGTGTGCCGCCCGGCCCGGCCCACCCGTGGGTGGAGCGTGCAGAAGTGTCTGCGTGTGCCTCTGGGTGTGCGCCCGCGGCCCGGCCCACCGTGGGTGAGCGTGCAGAAGGGCCCTGCGGTTTGCCTCTGGGTGTGCCGCCACGGCGGCCCACCGTGGGTGGGCGTGCAGAAGGAGCCCTGCAGTTTGCCTCTGGGGTGTGCAGCCCAGCGACCAGCCTACCCGTGGGTGGGCGTGCAGAAGGGTCTGCGTTTACCTCTGGAGTGTGCGTCGCGGCCCGGCCCAGCGTGGAGTGAAGCGTGCAGAAGAGACCTGCAGTTTCCTCTGGGTTGGCGCTTAGCGACCAGCCCACCCGTGGGTGGGCGTGCAGAAGCTGTTTCGCGTGTGCCTCTGGGTGTGCGCCCACGGCCCGGCCCACCCGTGGGTGAGGCGTGCAGAAGGGCCTCGCGGTTTCCTCTGGGTGTGCCGCCAGCGGCCCGGCCCACCCGTGGGTGAAGCGTGCAGAAGAGACCTGCGGTTGCCTCTGGGTGTGCAGCCACGGCCGGCCTACCCGTGGGTGGGCGTGCAGAAGGGCCTGCAATTTGCATCTGGAGTGTGCGCCCACGGCCAGCACACCCGTGGGTAGGCGTGCAGACGGGCCTGCAGTTTCTTCTGGGTTGGCCTTAGCGACCAGCTTACCCGTGGGTGGGCGTGCAGAACTGTTTGCGTGTGCCTCTGGGTGTGCGCCCTACGGCGGCCCACCCGTGGGTGGGCGTGCAGAACTGTTCTGCGTGTGCCTCTGGGTGTGCCGCCACGGCCGGCCCTACCCGTGGAGTGAGGCGTGCAGAAGGGCCTCGCGGTATCCTCTGGGTTGGCGCTCAGCGACCAACCCACCCGTAGGTGGGCGTGCAGAACTGTGTCGCGTGTTGCCTCTGGGTGTGCGCCCGCGGCGAGGCCCCACCGTTTGGAGTGAGCGTGCAGAAAAGGGGACCTCGCGTGTTGCCTCTGGGTGTGCCAGCGGCCCGGCCCTACCCGTGGGTGGCGTGCAGAACGCCTCGCGTGTGCCTCTGGGTGTGCGCCCGCGGCGGCCCTACCCGTGGGTGGGCGTGCAGAAAGGGCCTGCGGTTTCCTCTGGGTTGGCCTCAGCGACCAGCCCACCCGTGGGTGGGCGTGCAGAGCGTGACTGCGTGTGCCTCTGGGTGTGCCGCGCGGCGGCCCACCCGTGGGTGGGTGTTCAGAAGGCCCTGCGTTTGCCTCTGGGTGTGCAGCCGCGGCGGACTACCCGTGGGTGGGCATGCAGAAGGGCCTGCGTTTACCTCTGGGTGTGACGCACGCGGCCAGCCCACCCGTGGGTGAAAGCGTGCAGAAGAGCCTGCAGTTTCTTTTAAGTTGGCCCTTAGCGACCAGCTTACCCGTGGGTGGGCGTGCAGAACTGTTTGCGTCGTGGGCTCGTGCCTGCCCGTGCTGGGCCGTACCCGTGGCGTGAGCGTGCAGAAAGCGGCCTGGGGTAAGTGCCTCTGGGTGTGCGCCATGGCGCCGGCCACCCGTGGGTGGAGCGTGCGGGCAGGCACAGAAGCTTTGCGCTCTGGGTGTGTGCATACCCTGGTAGGCCCACCGATGCGTTGTGTGTGCAGAACGGTTTGCGTTTGCTCTGGGTGTGCCGCATACGGCGGCTCACCGGTGGAGTGGGAGCGTGCAGAAGAGCCTGCGGTGTCTGGGGTGTGTCAGCTGCATGCGGCCGGGCACCACCGTGGGTGAAACGTGCGAAGGCTTCGCGTGCCCTGTGCCTGCATGCCACATTTTCGGGCACGAGCGCCCGGCGAAACCGGCTGCATCTGGGTTCCGCTACGGCGGCTACCCGATGGGTGAGCGTGCAGAAGGGCCTGCGTGTACCTCTGGGTGTGCGCTGCAGCCAGCCACCCGATGGAGTGAGGCGTGCAGAAGGGCCTGCAGTTTCTTCTGGGTTGGCCTTAGCGACCAGCTTACCCGTGGGTGGGCGTGCAGAACGGTGTCGTGTGCGCTCTGGAGTGTGCGCCACGGCGTAGCCCGATGGGTGGGCGTGCAGAAGCTGCCTCGCGTGTGCCTCTGGGTGTGCATACGGCAACCCACCGTGGGTGAGGCGTGCAGGGCCTGTTTGCGTGTGCCTCTGGGTGTGCGCCGGTACCGGCCCGACCGTGGGATGGGCGATGCAGAAGGGCCTGCGGTTTCTCTGGCTGTGCCGCCCACGGGCGGCCCACCGTGGGTGGGCGTGCAGAAAGCCTGCGGTTGCCTCTGGGTGTGCACGCCACGGCCGGCCTACCCAGTAAGGTGGGAGTGCAGAAGGGCCTGCGATTACCTCTGGGTGTGCCGCCACGGCCAGCCCACCCGTGAGTGGGCGTGCAGACGGGCCTGCAGTTTTCTTCTGGGTTGGCGTAGCGACCAGCTTTCCCGTGGGTGGGCGTGCAGAACTGTTTGCGTGTGCCTCTGGGTGTGCACGACGGCCGGCCCACCCTGGGTGGGCGTGCAGAAGCGGTTTGCGTGTGCCTCTGGGTGTGCCGCCACGGCCGGCCCTACCCGTGGGTGGGCGTGCAGAAGGGCCTCGCGGTATCCTCTGGGTTGGCGCAACGACCAACCCACCCGTAGGTGGTCGTGCAGAACTGTGCGCGTGTGCCCTCTGGGTGTGCCGCTACGGCGAGCCCACCCGGTGGGTGGGCGTGCAAAAGGGCTCTGCGTGTGCCTCTGGGTGTTGCACGCGGCCGGCCCACCGATGGGTGGGCGTGCAGAACTGTTTGCGTGTGCCTCTGGGCTCGTGCATAGCGGCCGACCCTACCGATGGGTGGGGAGTGCAGAAGGGCCCTGCGGTTTCCTCTGGGTTGGCTAGCGACCAACCCACCCGTGGGTGGGCGTGCAGAACTGTGCGCGTGTGCCTCTGGGTGTGCCGCCACGGCGGCCCACCCGTGGGTGGGTGTTCAGAAGTCCCTGCGTTTCCCTCTGGGTGTGCAGCCCACGGCGGACTACCCGTGGGTGGGCATGCAGAAGGGCCTCGCGTTTACCTCTGGGTGTGCGCCAGTCGGCCAGCCCGATCTGGTGGGCGTGCAGAAGAGCCTGCAGTTTCTTTCTGAGTTGGCGCAGCGACCAGCTTTCCCGTGGGTGGGCGTGCAGAACTGTTTGCAGTGTGCCTCTGGGCTGTGCAGCTACGGGCAGGCCCACCCGTGGGTGGGCGTGCAGAAGGGCCTGCATTTTCTCCGGTGTGCCGCCACGGCCCGGCCCTCCCGTTGGTGGGTGTGCAGAAAGGCCTACGGTTGCCTCTGGGTGTGCAGCCCGACCGACCCTACCGTGTGTAGGCGTGCAGAAGGGCCCTGCGTTTGCCTCTGGGTGTGCCGCCACGGCCCGGCCCACCCGTGGGTGGCGTGCACAACTGTTCGCGTGTGGCTCTGGGTGTGCCGCCACGGGCCCGGCCCACCCGTGGGTGGGCGTGCAGAAGGGTTTGCGTTTGCCTCTGGAGTGTGCATCGACGGCCGGCCCACCCGTGGGTGGGCGTGCAGAAGCAGTCTGCATTTGCCTCTGGGTGTGCCGCGCGCGGCCGGCCCACCCCTGGGTGGGGCGTGCAGAAGAGTTTCGCGTTTGCCTCTGAGTGTGCAGCCACGGCCCGACCTACCGCGTGGGTGGGAGTGCAGAAGGGCCTGCGGTTACCTCTGGGTGTGCACACGGCCAGCCCACCCGATGGGTGAGCGTGCAGAAGGGCCTGCAGTATCTTCTGGGTCGAGCGCAGCGACCAGCTTTCCCGTGGGTGGGAGTGCAGAACTGTTTGCGTGTGCCTCTGTGTGTGCGCCCGCGGCGGCCCACCCGTGGGTGAAGCGTGCAGAACTGTTTTGCGTGTGCCTCTGGCTGTGCCGCCACGGCGGCCCACCGTGGGTGGGGCGTGCAGAAAGGGCCTTCGGTTGCCTCTGGGTTGTGCGCCCGCGGCCCGGCCCACCAGATTGAGTGGGCGTGCAGAAGGGTTTCGCGTTTGCCTCTGAGTGTGGCGCCATGGCGGCCCACCGTGGTTAGGCGTGCAGAAGGGTTTGCGTTTGCCTCTGGAGTGTGCGCCCATGGCGGCCCACCCGTGGGTGGGCGTGCAGAACTGTTTGCGTGTGCCTCTGGGTGTGCCGCCACGGCCGGCCCACCCGTGGGTGGGCGTGCAGAACTGTTTGCGTGTGCCTCTGGCTGTGCCGCCACGGCCGGCCCACCCGTGGGTGGGCGTGCAGTGGAACCTCGCGGTTTACTCCTGGGTGTGCGCCCTACGGGCCCGGCCCACCGTTGGTGGGTGTGCAGAAGGCTCTGCGGTTGCCTCTGGGTGTGCAGCCGCGGCGGCCTACCCGATGGGTGGGAGTGCAGAAAAGCCTGCGGGTACATCTGGGTGTGCCGCCCGCGGCCAGCCCACCCGTGGGTGGGAAGTGCAGAAAGACCTGCATTTTCTTCTGGGTTGGCGCAACGACCAGCTTACCCGTGGGTGGTAGCGTAGAACTGTTAGCGTGTGTGCCTCTGGGTGTGCCGCCACGGGCCCGGCCCACCTGTGGGTGGGGCGTGCAGGATTGTTTGGGTGTGCCTCTGGGTGTGCGCCCTGCGGCCGGCCAACCCGTGGGTGGAGCGTGCAGAAGGGCCTGCCGTTTGCCTCTGGGTGTGCCGCCAGCGGCGGCCCACCGTGGTGAGCGTGCAGAAGGGCCTGCGGTTTGCCTCTGAGTTGTGCACGCCGCGGCCGAGCCCACCCGTGGGTGGGCGTGCAGAAAGGGCCTCGCGGTTGCCTCTGGGTGTGCGCCCGCGGCAAGGCCCACCCGTTGGTGGGTGTGCAGAAAGGGCCTGCGGTTTCTTCTGGGTTGACAGCAGCGACCGGCTTACCCGTGGGTGGGCGTGCAGAACTGTTTAGCGTGTACCTCTGGGTGTGCCGCCACGGCCGGCCCACCGTGAGTGGGCGTGCAGTGGGGCCTGCGGTTGCTCCTGGAGTGTGCGCCACGGCGGTCCCACCGTGGGTGGAGCGTGCAGAAAGGGGCCTCGCGGTTTGCCTCTGGGTGTGCCGCCCGCGGCCGGCCCACCCGTGGGTGGAGCGTGCAGAAGTGTTTGCATTTCCCTCTTAGTGTGCCGCGGCCGGACTACCCGATGGGTGGGCATGCAGAAGAGGCCTGCGTTTACCTCTGGGTGTGCGCGCCACGGCAAGCCCACCCGTTGCGTGTAGGGCGTGCAGAAGGGCCTGCAGTTTCGTAAGTTGGCGCAACGACCAGCTTTCCCGTGGAGTGAGCGTGCAGAAGGGTTTGCGTTGCCTCTGGGTGTGCGCATACGGCGGCCAGCCGATGGGTGAAGCGTGCAGAAGGGACCTGCGGTTTCCTCTGGGTTGGCGCGATAGCGACCAACCCACCCGTGGGTGGGCGTGCAGAACTGTTTGCGTGTGCCTCTGGGTGTGCGCTACGGGCGGCCCACCCGTGGGTGAGCGTGCAGAGGCCCTGCGGTTGCCTCTGGGTGTGCAGCCCGCGACCGGCCTACCCGTGTGTGGGGCGTGCAGAAGGGCCCTGCGTTTGCCTCTGGGTGTGCTGCACTGCGGCCGGCCCTACCCGATGGGTGGGTGTGCAGAAGGGCCTGCGGTTGCCTCTGGGTGTGCAGGCACTTCCACAAGCCCACCGATGGGTGAGCGTGCAGAAAGGGCCTGCAGTTTCTTCTGGGTTGGCCGCAACGACCAGCTTACCCGTGGGTGGGCGTGGAGAACTGTTTGCGTGTGCCTCTGGGTGTGCCGCCACGGCCGGCCCACCGATGGTGGCGTGCAGAACTGTTTGCGTGTTGCCTCTGGGTGTGCGCCGCGGCGGCCCACCCGTGGGTGAGGCGTGCAGAAGGGCCTGCTTTTCCCCTGGGTGTGCGCCACGGTAGGCCCCACCACTGTGTGAAGCGTGCAGAAGGGCCTGCGTTTGCCTCGGGTGTGCACGCCACGGCGGCCCACCCGTGGGTGGGGCGTGCAGAAGGGTTTGCGTTTGCCTCTGAGTGTGAAGCCAATGCCGGCCCACCCAGTGGGTGAGGCGTGCAGAAGGGTTTGCGTTTGCCTCTGAGTGTGCCGCCATGGCCGGCCTACCGATGGTGTGCGTGCAGAAGGGCCTCGCGGTTTCCTCTGGGTTGGCTATAGCGACCAACCCACCCGTAGGTGGGCGTGCAGAACTGTGCGCGGTGTGTCTCTGGGTGTGCCTGCGGCGGCCCACCCCTGGGTGAAGCAGTGCAAATGGGCCTGCGTGTGCCTCTGGGGTGTGCGCAGCGGCCCGGCCCACTCGTGGGTGGGGCGTGCAGAACTGTTTGCGTGTGCCTCTGGGTGTGCGCGACCACGGCCGGCCCACCGTGGGTGGGCGTGCAGAAGGGCCTGCAGTTGCCTCTGGGTGTGCCGCCACGGCCGGAGCCACCCGTGGGTGGGCGTGCAGAGCTGTTTGCGTGTGCCTCTGTGTGTGCCGCCACGGCCGGCCCTACCCGTGGGTGAAGCGTGCAGAAGTTCCTGCGGTTGCTCCTGGTTGTGCCGCCACGGCCGGCCCACCGCTGGGTGGGGCGTGCAGAAAGAGCCCTGCGTTTGCCTCTGGGTGTGCAGACGGCCCGGCCCACCCGTTGGTGGAGTGTGCAGAAGGGCCTGCGTTTGCCTCTGGGTGTGCAGCCCGCGGCCGGCCTACCCGTGGGTGGGAGTGCAGAAGGGCCTGCGGTTACCTCTGGGTGTGCAGCCACGGCCAGCCCACCCGTGGGTGGGCGTGCAGAAAGAGCCTGCAGTTTCTTCTGGGTTGGCCTTAACAACCAGCTTACCCGTGGGTGGGCGTGCAGAACTGATTGCGTGTGCCTCTGGGTGTGCCGCCCGCGGCGGCCCACCCGTGGGTGGGCGTGCAGAACTGTATCGCGTGTGGCTCTGAGTGTGCTAGCCACGGCCCGGCCCACCCGTGGGTGAAGCGTGCAGAAGGGCCTGCGGTTGACTCTGGGTGTGCCGCCAGGTCGGCCCACCCGTTGGTGAAGCGTGAAGAAGGGTTTGCGTTTGCCTCTGGAGTGTGCGCCCGCGGCCGGCCCACCCGTGGGTGAAGCGTGCAGAAGGGTTTCGCGTTTCTGCCTCTGGTGTGCGCCACGGCCCGGCCAGCCGTGGGTGGGCGTGCAGAAGGGCCTGCGGTTTCCTCTGGGTTGGCTATAGCGACCAACCCACCCGTGGGTGGGCGTGCAGAACTGTTTGCGTGTGCCTCTGGGTGTGCATACGGCGGCCCACCCGATGGGTGAGAGAGCAGAAGGGCCTCGCGGTTTTCCTCTGGGTGTGCATACGGCCCAGCCCACCCGTGGGTGCGTGCAGAAAGGGCCCTGCAGTTTGCCTCTGGGTGTGCAGCCACGGCGGCCTACCCGTGGGTGGAATGCAGAAGGGCCTGCAATTACATCTGGGTGTGCGCCACGGCCAGCACACCCGTGGGTGGGCGTGCAGAGCGGGCCTGCAGTTTCTTCTCTGGGTTGGCCTTAGCGACCAGCTTACCCGTGGGTGGGCGTGCAGAACTGTTTGCGTGTGCCTCTGGGTGTGCCGCTACGGCGGCCCACCCTGGGTGTCGCGTGCAGAACTGTTTGCGTGTGCCTCTGGGTGTGCCGCCGCGGCCCGGCCTACCCGTGGAGTGGGGCGTGCAGAAGAGCCTCGCGGTATCCTCTGGGTTGGCCTGCGACCAACCCACCCGTAGGGTGGGCGTGCAGAACATTTGCGCGTGTGCCTCTGGGTTATTGCGCCGCGGCCGGCCCACCCGGTGGAGTCGCTTGGCGTGCAAAGGGCCTCGCGATTTGCCTCTGGGTGTGCCGCCACGGCGGCTCACCCGTGGGTGGCGTGCAGAAGCGTTCGCGTGTGCCTCTGGGTGTGCCGCAGCGACGGCCTACCGTGGGTGAAGCGTGCAGAAGGGGCCTCGCGGTTTCCTCTGTGTTGGCGCGACGGCCGACCCCACCCGTGGGTGGGCGTGCAGAACTGTGTGCGCGTGTGCCTCTGGGTGTGCATACGGCCGGCCCACCCGTGGGTGGGGCGTGAAGAAGGGCTTCGCGGTTGCCTCTGGGTGTGCCGCTACGGCGGCCTACCCGTGGGTGGGCGTGCACAACTGTTGCGTGTGGCTCTGGGTGTGCGCTACGTCGGTCTACCCCTGGGTGAGCGTGCAGGGTTGCTTTTGCCTCTGAGTGTGCCATGCGACCGGCCCACCCTGGGTGGGCGTGCAGAACGAGTCGCGTTTGCCTCTGGGTGTGCCACACCGCGGCGGCCCACCCGTGGGTGGTGCGTGCAAGCTGTTCGCGTTTGCCTCTGAGTGTGCAGCAGCGGCCTACCCGTGGGTGGGAGTGCAGAAGAGCCTGCGGTTACCTCTGGGTGTGCGCCCGCGGCCAGCCCACCCGTGGGTGAGCGTGCAGAAGAGCCTGCAGTATGCCTCTGGAGTCGGCCGCCCTAGCGACCGGCCTTTCCGTGGGTGGGCGTGCAGAAGAGCTGTCTGCGTGTGCCTCTCAGTGTGTGCCGCGCAGGCCGACCCTACCCGTGGGTGGAAGTGCAGAAGTTCCTGCGGTTGCTCTGGGTGTGCAGCCACGGCGGCCACACCGTGGGTGAGGCGTGCAGAAGAGCCTGCGTTTGCCTCTGGGTGTGCCGCCCGCGGCCCACACCGTTGGTGGAGTGTGCAGAAGGGGCCTGCGTTTGCCTCTGGGTGTGCAGCCGCGGGCGGCCTACCCGTGGGTGGGGAGTGCAGAAGGGCCTGCGATTTACCTCTGGGTGTGCAGCCACGGCCAGCCCACCCGTGGGTGAAGTGCGTGCAGAAGGGCCTGCAGTTTCTTCTGGGTTGGCCAACAACCAGCTTACCCGTGGGTGGGCGTGCAGAACTGTTTCGCGTGTGCCTCTGGGTGTGCGCCCGCGGCGACCCACCCGTGGGTGGGCGTGCAGAACTGTATGCGTGTGGCTCTGAGTGTGCTGCCGGCGGCGGCCCACCCGTGGGTGAGAGCGTGCAGAAGGAGCCTGCGGTTGACTCTGGGTGTGCGCCACGGCGGCCCACCCGTGGAGTGAAGCGTGAAGAAGAGGTTTCTGCGTTTGCCTCTGAGGTGTGCACGCGCCGGCCCTACCCGGTGGGTAGGCGTGCAGAAGCGTTTCGCGTTTGCCTCTGGGTGTGCGCGCCACGGCCGGCCAGCCGACGGGTGTAGGCGTGCAGAAGAGCCTGCGGTTTCCTCTGGGTTGGCCGCTAGCGACCAGCCCACCCGTGGGTGGGCGTGAGAACTGTTTGCGTGTGCCTCTGGGTGTGCGCACGGCGGCCCACCCGTGGGTGAGGCGTGCAGAAGGGACCTGCGGTTTCCTCTGGCTGCTATGCCGCCGCGGCGGCCCACCCGTGTGTGAAGTGCAGAAGAGCCTGCGGTTGCCTCTGGGTGTGCAGCCCACGGTGACGGCCTACCCGTGGGTGGAATGCAGAAGGGCCTGCAATTACATCTGGGTGTGCCGCCCACGGCCAGCACACCGTGGGTGGGGCGTGCAGAGCAGGGCCTGCAGTTTCTTCTGGGTTGGCACTAGCGACCAGCTTACCCGTGGGTGGCGTCCAGAACTGTTTGCGTGTGCCTCTGGGTGTGCCGTACGACGACCCACCCGTGGGTGGGCGTGCAGAACTGTTTCGCGTGTGCCTCTGGGTGTGCCGCCCGCGGCCGTCCACCCGTGGGTGGGCGTGCAGAACTTGTTTGCGCGGCGTGCCTCTGGGGAGCGTCACCGCCGCGGCCGGCCTACCCGTGGGTGGGCGTGCAGAAGAGGCCTCGCGGTTTCCTCTGGGTTGACGCCAGCGACCAACCCACCCGTGGAGTGGGCGTGCAGAACTGTGTGCGTGTGCCTCTGGGTGTGCCGCCAAGGCCGGCCCTACCGTGGAGTGGGTGTTCAGAAGGCCCTGGCGCTTGCCTCTGGGTGTGCAGCCACGCGGCGGACTACCCGTGGGTGGAGCGTGCAGAAGGGCCTGCGTTTACCTCTGGGTATTGCCGCCGCGGCCAGCCCACCCGATGAGTGGGCGTGCAGAAAAAACCTGCAGTTTCTTTTAAGTTGGCACTAGCGACCAGCTTCCGATGGGTGGGCGTGCACAACTGTTTGCGTGTGGCTCTGGGTGTGCCGCCCGCGGCCGTCCCACCCTGGGTGGGCGTGCAGAAGGGTTTGAGTTTGCCTCTGAGTGTACGCCGCAGCGGCCCCTACACCCTGGGTGGGGCGTGCAGAAGGGTTTGCGTTTGCCTCTGAGTGTGCAGCCCGGGCGGGCCTACCTGTGGGTGGGAGTGCAGAAGGGCCTGCGCGGTTACCTCTGGGTGTGCATACGGCCAGCCCACCCGTGGGTGGGCGTGCAGAAGAGCCTGCAGTATCTTCTGGGTCGACGCATAGCGACCATCTTTCCCGTGGGTGGGCGTGCAGAACTGTTTGCGTGTGCCTCTGGGTTGGCGCCACGGCCGGCCCACCCGTGGGTGGGGCGATGCAGAATCCCTGCGTGTGCCTCTGGGTGTGCACGCCGCGGCCGGCCCACCCTGGGTGGGCGTGCAGAAGAGCCTCGCGGTAGCCCCTAGTTGTGCCGCCATCGGCGGGCCCACCGTTGGTGGGCGTGCAGAAAGGCCTGCGGTTGCCTCAGGGTGTGCACGCCACGGCCCGGCTACCCGTTGGTGGGTGTGCAGAAGGCCCTGCGTTTGCCTCTGGGTGTGCACGCCCGGCGGCCCACCCGTGGGTGGGCGCAGAAGTGTTTGCATTTGCCTCTTAGTGTGCACGCCACGGCCGGACTACCCGTGGGTGGGCATGCAGAAAGGGCCTCGCGGTTACCTCTGGGTGTGCCGCCACGGCAAAGCCCACCCGTGGGTGGGCGTGCAGAAGAGCCTGCAGTTTCTTTTAAGTTGACGCCAACGACCAGCTTTTCCCGTGGGTGGGCGTGCAGAACTGTTTGAGCGTGCCACTGGGTGTGCCGCCACGGCCGGCCCACCCGTGGGTGGGCGTGCAGAAGGGCCTGCATTTTCCCCTGGGTGTGCCGCCACGGCCGGCCCACCCGTTGGTGCCTGTGCAGAAGGCCCTGCGGTTGCCTCTGGGTGTGCAGCCCCGACCGGCCTACCCGTGTGTGGGCGTGCAGAAGGGCCTGCGTTTGCCTCTGAGTGTGCATGCGGCGGCCCACCCGTGGAGTGGGCGTGCAGAACGGCCTGCAGTTTCTTCTGGGTTGACGCTTAGCGACCAGCTTTCCGTGGTGGGCATGCAGAACTGTTTGCGTTTGCCATTGGGTGTGCCGCCACGGCCGGCCCACCCGTGGTGTGGTGTGCAGAAGGCCCTGCGGTTGCCTCTGGGTGTATTGCAGGCACGGCCGGCCTACCCGTGGGTGGGGTGCAGAAGGGCCTGCGATTACCTCTGGAGTGTGCGCCACGGCCAGCCCACCCGTGGAGTGAGCGTGCAGAAGGGCCTACTGCAGTTTCTTCTGGGTTGACGCAGCGACCAGCTTACCCGTGGGTGGGCGTGCAGAACTGTTTGCGTGTGCCTCTGTGTGTGCCGCATACGGCCGGCCCACCCGTGGGTGGGCGTGCAGAACTGTTTGCGTGTGCCTCTGGTTGTGACGCCAGCGGCGGCCCACCCGTGGGTGGGCGTGCAGAAGAGCCTGGTTTTCCCCTGGGTGTGCCGCCATCGGTAGGCCCACCCGTGTGGGGCGTGCAGAAGGGCCTGCGTTTGCCTCGGGTGTGCGCCCGGCGGCCGGCCTACCGTGGGTGAAGCGATGCAGAAGGGCCTGCGCGGTTTCCTCTGGGTTGACGCAGCGACCAACCCACCCGTGGAATGGGCGTGCAGAACTGTGTGCGTGTGCCTCTGGGTGTGCCGCTACGGCCGGCCCACCGGTGGGTGGGCGTGCAAAGGGCCTCGCGTGTACTCTGGGCGTGCTGCAACGGCCGGCCCACTCTCGTGGGGCGTGCAGAACTGTTTGCGTGTGCCTCTGGCTGTGCATACGGGCCGGCCCACCCGTGAGTGGGCTGCAGAAGGAGCCTCTGCGGTTGCCTCTGGGTGTGCCGCCACGGCCAGGCCACCGATGGGTGGGCGTGCAGAGCTGTTTGCGTGTGCTTCTCTGTGTGTGCCGCCACGGCCGGCCTACCGTGGGTGAAGTGCAGAAGGGCCTGCGCGGTTTCCCTCTGGGTGGCCTTAACGACCAACCCACCCGTAGAGTTTCGCGTGTGGCTCTGGGTGTGCCTCATACGGCGGCCCACCCTGGGTGGGGCGTGCAGAAGGGTTTGCGTTTGCCTCTGGAGTGTGCGCCCGCGGGCCGGCCCACACCCTGGGTGGGCGTGCAGAACGGTTTGCATTTTGCCTCTGAGTGTGCCACCGACGGGCGGCCCACCCCTGGGTGGGCGTGCAGAAGGTTTCGCGTTTGCCTCTGAGTGTGCAGCCACGGCCGGCCTACCCGTGGCTGGGAGTCGCGGTTACCTCTGGGTGTGCCGCCACGGCCAGCCCACCCGTGGGTGGGGCGTGCAGAAGAGCCTGCAGTATCTTCTGGGTCGGCCTAGCGACCAGCTTTCCCGTGGGTGGCGTGCAGAACTGTTTGCGTGTGCCTCTGGGTGTGCGCCACGGCCGGCCCACCCGTGGGTGGGCGTGCAGAACTGTTTGCGTGTGCCTCTGGCTGTGCCGCCGAGCGGCCACCCGTGGGTGGGCGTGCAAAAAAGGGCCTCGGTTGCCTCTGGGTTGTGCCGCCACGGCCGGCCCACCAGTGGGTGGGCGTGCAGAAGGGTTTTGCGTTTGCCTCTGGAGTGTGGCGCCATGGCCGGCCCTCCCGTTGGTTGCGCGTGCAGAAGGGTTTTATGCGTTTGCCTCTGAGTGTGCCGCCGATGGCCGGCCCACCCGTGGGTGGGCGTGCAGAACTGTTTGCGTGTGCCTCTGGGTGTGCTGACGGCCGGCCCACCCGTAGGTGGCCGTGCAGAACTCTTCGCGGTGCCTCTGGCTGTGCCGCCACGGCCCGGCCCACCCGTGGGTGGGCTGCAGTGGGGAGCCTAGCGGTTGCTCCTGGGTAAAAGCGCCACGGCCGGCCCACCCGTTGGTGGGTGTGCAGAAGGCTCTGCGGTTGCCTCTGGGTGTGCAGCCACGGGCCGGCCTACCGTGGGTGGGAGTGAAGAAAAGCCTGCGGGTACATCTGGGTGTGCCATACGGCCAGCCCACCGGTGGGTGAGGCGTGCAGAAGGGCCTGCATTTTTCTTCTGGGTTGGCCCTTAGCGACCAGCTTACCCGTGGGTGGTAGCGCAGAACTGTTAAGCGTGTGCCTCTGGGTGTGTGCCTTACGGCCGGCCCACCTGTGGGTGGCGTGCAGGATTGTTTGGGTGTGCCTCTGGGTGTGCGCTCGCGGCCGACCAACCGTGGGTGGGCTGCAGAACTGTTTGCGTGTGCCTCTGGGTGTACGCCACGGCCCGGCCCACCCGGTGGGTGTGGCGTGCAGAAGAGGGCCTCGCGGTTGCCCCTGGATTTGTGCCGCTGACGGCGGGCCCACCCGATGGGTGGGCGTTCAGAAAAGGCCTGGCGGTTGCCTCTGGGTGTGCCGCCACGGCGAAGCCCACCCGTTGGTGGGTGTGCAGAAGGCCCTGCGTTTGCCTCTGGGTGTGCAGCCACGGCCGGCCTACCCGTGGTTGGGGCGTGCAGAAGGGCCTGCGGTTTCTTCTGGGTTGACGCATAGCGACCAGCTTACCCGTGGGTGCGTGCAGAACTGTTTGCGTGTGCTACTCTGGGTGTGCGCCACGGCCGCCCACCCGCGTGAGTAAGCGCAGTGGGGCCTCGCGGTTGCTCCTGGGTGTGCCGCACGGCGGCCCACCGATGGGTGGGCGTGCAGAAAGGGCCTGCGTTTGCCTCTGCGTGCCGCCCGCGGCGGCCGCCGTGATTGGGCGGCAGAAGTGTTTGCATTTCCCTCTTAGTGTGCCGCTAGCGGCCGGACTACCCGATGGGTGGGCATGCAGAAGGGCCTGCGTGCTACCTCTGGGTGTGCCGCCACGGCAAAGCCCACCCGTGGCAGTGGGCGTGCAGAAGGCGCCCTGCAGTTTCTTTTTAAGCTGGCGATAGCGACCAGCTTTCCCGTGGGTGGGCGTGCAGAAGGGTTCGCGTTTGCCTCTGAGTGTGCGCACGCCGGCCAGCCCGCTGGGTGGGCGTGCAGAAGAGCCTCGCGGCTTTCTCTGGGTTGGCCTTAACGACCAACCCACCCGTGGGTGGGCGTGCAGAACTGTTTATGCGTGTGCCTCTGGGTGTGCGCACGGCCGGCCCACCCGCGGGTGGGCGTGCAGAAGGCCCTGCGGTTGCCTCTGGGTGCAGCCCGACCGGCCTACCCGCGTGTGGGGGAGTGCAGAAGGGCCTGCGCTTTGCCTCTGAGTGTGCCGCCACGGCCGGCCCACCCGTGGGTGGGCGTGCAGAACGGCCTGCAGTTTCTTCTGGGTTGACGCGAACGACCAGCTTTCCGTGGGTGGAGATGCAGAACTGTTTCGTTTGCCATTGGGTGTGCTGCCACGGCCGGCCCACCCGATGCGGTGGGTGTGCAGAAGGCCCTCGCGGTTGCCTCTGGGTGCAGGCACGGCCGGCCTACCCGTGGGTGGGGAGTGCAGAAGGGCCTGCGATTACCTCCTGGGTGTGCCACCACGGCCGGCCCACCCGGTGGGTGGGTGTGTAGAAGGCCCCGCGGGTTTGCCTCTGGGTGTGCAGGCACTTCGGCCCACCCGTGGGTGGGAGTGCAGAAGGGCCTCGCGATTACCTCTGGGTGTGCCACCACGGCCAGCCCACCGGTGGGTGAGCGTGCAGAAGGGCCTGCAGTTTCTTCTGGGTTGACGTAGCGACCAGCTAACCCGTGGGTGGGCGTGGAGAACTGTTTGCGTGTGCCTCTGGGTGTGCGCCGACGTCGGCCCACCCGTGGGTGAAGCGTGCAGAACTGTTTCGCGTGTGCCTCTGGGTGTGACGCCCGCGGCCGGCCACCCGTGGGTGAAGGCGTGCAGAAGGGCCTGGTTTTCCCCCCTGGGTGTGCCGCCACGGTAGGCCCACCCGGTGTGTGGGCGTGCAGAAGGGCTCTGCGCTTTGCCTCGGTGTGCGCCACGACGGCCGGCCCACCACGTGGGTGGGCGTGCAGAAGGGTTTGCGCTTGCCTCTGAGTGTGGCGCCAATGCCGGCCCACCCGTGGTTGAGCGTGCAGAAGGGTTTCGCGTTTGCCTCTGGAGTGTGCCGCCATGGCCGGCCTACCCGTGGGTGGGGCGTGCAGAAGGGCCTGGCGGTTTCCTCTGGGTTGACGAACGACCAACCACCCGTGGGTGGGGCGTGCAGAACTGTGTGCGTGTCTCTGGGTGTGCATGACGGCCCGGCCCACCCCTGGGTGGGCGTGCAAATGGGCTCTGCGCGTGCCTCTGCGCGTGCAAAGAACGGCCCGGCCCACTCGTGGGTAGGGCGTGCAGAAGGGCCTGCATTTTCTTCTGGGTTGAGCGCAACGACCAGCTTACCCGTGGGTGGTAGCGCCAGAACTGTTACGCGTGTGCCTCTGGGTGTGTGCCGCCAGGGCACGCCCACCTGTGGGTGGGCGTGCAGGATTGTTTGGGTGTGCCTCTGGGTGTGCCGCCGCGGCCGGCCAACCGTGGGTGTGGGCGTGCAGAACTGTTTGCGCGTGCCTCTGGGTGTGCGCTGACGGCCGTCACCCGTGGGTGGGCGTGCAGAAGGGCCTCGTGGTTGCCCCTGGTTGTGCCGCCCGACGGCAGGCCCACCCGTGGGTGGGCGTTCAGAAAGGCCTACTGGTTGCCTCTGGGTGTGCCGCCACGGCGAAGGCCCCATCGGGTGGGTGTGCAGAAGGCCCTGCGTTTGCCTCTGGGTGTGCAGCCACGGCCGGCCTACCCAGTGGTTGGGGACGTGCAGAAGGGCCTCGCGGTTTCTTCTGGGTTGACCATAGCGACCAGCTTACCCGTGGGTGGGCGTGCAGAACTGTCTGCGTGTGCCTCTGGGTGTGCCGCCACGGCCGGCCCACCCGTGAGTAGGCGTGCAGTAAGGGCCTGCGGTTGCTCCTGGGTGTGCCGCTACGGCCGACCCACCCGTGGGTGGGCGTGCAGAAGGGCCTGCGTTTGCCTCTGGGTGTGCCGCTTGCGGCCGGCCCACCCGTGGGTGGCGTGCAGAAGTGCTTTTGCATTTCCCTCTTGAGTGTGCGCAGCGGCCGGACTACCCGTGGGTGGGCATGCAGAAGGGCCTGCGTTTACCTCTGGGTGTCGCATACGGCAAGCCCACCGTGGGTGGGGCGTGCAGAAAGGAGCCTGCAGTTTCTTTTAAGTTGGCCTTAGCGACCAGCTTTCCCGTGGGTGGGCGTGCAGAAGGGTTTTGCGTTGCCTCTGAGTGTGCCGCCACGGCGGCCAGCCCGTGGGTGGGCGTGCAGAAGGCCCGCGGTTTCCTCTGGGTTGGCGCCAGCGACCAACCCACCCGTGGGTGGGCTGCAGAACTGTTTGCGCGTGTGCCTCTGGGTGTGCCTGTACGGCCGGCCCACCCGTGGGTGGGCGTGCAGAAGCGCCCTGCGGTTGCCCTCTGGGTGTGCAGCCCGACCGGCCTACCCGTGTGTGCGTGCAGAAGGGCCTGCGTTTGCCTCTGAGTGTGCACGACGGGCCGGCCCACCCGTGGGTGGGCGTGCAGAACGGCCTGCAGTTTCTTCTGGGTTGGCGCTTAGCGACCAGCTTTCCGTGGGTGGGCGCAGAACTGTTTGGCGCTTTGCCATTGGGTGTGCTGCCGCGGCCGGCCCACCCCGTGGGTGGGTGTGCAGAAGGTCCCTGCGGTTGCCCTCTGGGTGTGCAGGCACGGCGGCCTACCCGTGGGTGGGAGTGCAGAAGGGCCTGCGATTACCTCTGGGTGTGCCGCCGCGGCCGGCCCACCCGTGGGTGGGTGTGCAGAAGGCCCCGCGGTTGCCTCTGGGTGTGCAGGCACTTCCCGGCCTACCCCGTGGGTGGGAGTGCAGAAGGGCCTGCGATTACCTCTGGGTGTGCCGCCACGGCCAGCCCACCCGTGGGTGAAGCGTGCAGAAGGGCCTGCAGTTTCTTCTGGGTTGGCGCAGCGACCAGCTAACCCGTGGGTGGCGTGGAGAACTGTTGCGTGTGCCTCTGGGTGTGCCATGCGGCCCGTGACCCACCCGTGGGTGGGCGATGCAGAACTGTTTCGCGTAGTGCCTCTGGGTGTGACGCCCGCGGCCGACCCACCCGTGGGTGGGCGTGCAGAAGGGCCTGGTTTTCCCCCTGGGTGTGCCGCCACGGTAGGCCCACCCCGTGTGGGGCGTGCAGAAGGGCCTGCGTTTGCCTCGAGTGTGCCGCTACGGCCCTGCCCACCGATGGGTGGGGCGTGCAGAAGCGGGTTTGCGTTTGCCTCTGAGTGTGGCGCCAATGCCGGCCCACCCGTGGTTGGGCGTGCAGAAGGGTTTGCGCTTTGCCTCTGAGTGTGCCGCCATGGCCGACCTACCCGTGGGTGGGGGGTGCAGAAGGGCCTGCGGTTTCCTCTGGGTTGGCCTTAGCGACCAACCCACCCGTAGGTGGGCGTGCAGAACTGTGTGCGTGTGTGTCTCTGGGTGTGCGCCGTACGGCCGGCCCACACCCTGGGTGGAAGCGTGCAAATGGGCCTCTGCGTGTGCCTCTGGAAGTGCGCAAGCCAGACGACGGCTTACTCGCGGGGTGGGCGTGCAGAACTGTTCGCGTGTGCCTCTGGGTGTGCCGCCGACGTCGCCCACCTGTGGGTGGGCGTGCAGAAGGGCCTGCAGTTGCCTCTGGGTGCCGCCACGGCCAGGCCACCCGTGGGTGGGCGTGCAGAGCTGTTTCGCGTGTGCCTCTGTGTGTGCCGCCACGGCCGGCCTACCCGGTGGGTGGGGCGTGCAGAAGGGCCTCGCGTTTGCCTCTGGGTGTGCCGCCACGGCCGCCCACCCGTTGGTGGGTGTGCAGAAGGGCCCCGCGCTTTGCCTCTGGGTGTGCAGCCACGGCCGGCCTACCCGTGGGTGGGAGTGCAGAAGGGCCTCGCGGTTACCTCTGGGTGTGCAGCCAGCGGCCAGCCCACCCGTGGGTGGGCGTGCAGAAGGGCCTGCAGTTTCTTCTGCGTTGACGCAACAACCAGCTTACCCGTGGGTGGGCGTGCAGAACTGTTTCGCGTGCCTCTGGGTGTGCCGACGACGGCCGGTCTACACTCGTAGGTGGGCGTGCAGAACTGTATGCGCGTGGCTCTGAGTGCTGCTGCCGCGGCCGGCCCACCCGTGGGTGGGCGTGCAGAAGGGCTCTGCGGTTGACTCTGGGTGTGCCGCGAGGCACGGCCCACCGATGGGTGGGACGTGAAGAAGCGGGTTTGCGTTTGCCTCTGAGTGTGCGCATACGGCGGCCCACCGTGGGTGGGCGTGCAGAAGGGATTTTGCGCTTTGCCTCTGAGTGTGCCGCCACGGCCCGGCCAGCCCGTGGAGTGGGCGTGCAGAAGGGCTCTGCGGTTTCCGCTGGGTTGACGCAGCGCACCAACCCACCCGCGTGGGTGAGCTGCAGAACTGTTTGCGTGTGCCTCTGGGTGTGCCGCTGACGGCCGCCCACCCCGTGGGTGGGCGTGTAGAAGGGCCTGCGGTTTCCTCTGGGTGTGCTCGCGCGACGGCCGGCCCACCCGTGGGTGGGCGTGCAGAAGGGCCTGCGGTTGCCTCTGGGTGTGCAGCCACGGCCCGGCCTACCCGTGGGTGGAATGCAGAAGGGCCTGCAATTACATCTGGTGTGCCGCCACGGCCAGCAATAACTGGTGGGGGCGTGCAGGCGGGCCTGCAGTTTCTTCTGGGCTGGACGCTTAGCGACCAACGCCATCGGTGAAGCGTGCAGAACTGTTTGCGTGTGCCCTCTGGGTGTGCCGCCGACGTCGGCCCACCCTGGGTGGGCGTGCAGAACTGCTTCGCGTGCCTCTGGGTGTGTCGCACACGGCGGCCTACCCGTGGGTGGGCGTGCAGAAGGGCCTCGCGGTATCCTCTGGGTTGGCGACCCGACCAACCCACCCGTAGGTGGGCGTGCAGAACTGTGTGCGCGTGCCTCTGGGTGTGCCGCCACGGCCGGCCCACCGGGTGGGTGGGCGTGCAAAAGGGCCTGCGTGTGCCTTCTGGGTGTGCCGCCACGGCCGGCTCACCCGTGGGTGGGCGATGCAGAAGCCGCTTACGCGTGTGCCTCTGGGTGCCGCATGCGGCCGGCCTACCCGTGGGTGCGGCAGAAGGGCCCTGCGGTTTCCTCTGGGTTGACGCAACGACCAACCCCACCCGTGGGTGGGCGTGCAGAACTGTTTCTGCGTGTGCCTCTGGGTGTGCAGCCACGCCGACCCTACCCGTGGGTGGAATGCAGAAGGGCCTGCAATTACATCTGGGTGTGCCGCCCGCGGCCAGCACACACCCGTGGAGTGGGCGTG